>VWZG01011057.1:625845-643982 GCA_013396735.1 Grallaria varia
CCCCAGAACTGCTCTCTGACATGGCAAAGGGCTCTCATTAACAGAATGTAATGTACACTGAAAAAAATTGATGATCATCCTGCAGCATTGATTATCTGTCTCCTGCCATGCTCCTGCTTGGTTTTCCCCACAGAATCCAGCCCAGGCAGCAAAGGCTGAGCCATGACCATGTCCATGTGCCCTCTCCTGCCCATCCATGCCCATGCCATGCCCTGGGCAGGGTTTTCCAGCCTGACTCAGGGCTGAGTCAGGGTGCTCATTGTGCAAGTGTGCTCTGGCTGTGCCAGGCACAAGCCCGGACCCTGCCCTGCCCCACAGGCAGCCCAAGGAGGAAGAGGAGGGGAGGGAACACTTTCCTGAGGACCTCCTGTGGGTTTCCTCCTGCTCCTCAGCTGCAAGCAGGGGCGTTGAGTGATGCCTCTATGAGAGTCGGGGTGGGCACTGCAGGGCTGTGCTCATCCCCACACACCCACCTGCAGCAGCCATGGGGGTGGCATTGATAGTGGAAGTGTCCAGGACTAGGTTGGATGGGCGCTGGAGCAACACGATCCTCCTGCATGTCCCTGCCTGGACAGGGGCTGGAAGGAGCTTTAAGAGCCCTTCCCATCCAACCCATTCCATGATTCTGTGGCTCTCCCCTGCCCCTGTCCCTGGCAGGGCAGGCAGTCAGAGCTGGGCAGTGCCAGCCGTGGGACAGACAAGCCTTTCCCAGCACTGCCCTCCCTTCCCGGCACGGCGGCTGGGAACAGCAGAGTTTGTTTGCAGAGCAGCAGCCCCGAGCGCTCAGAGGGAGCTGCACACTCAGCAGAACCCAAAGCTCCCAAAAAAACTGAATAAAGTCTCCGGGTGGAGCGGGCAGGGACCCAGATCCCCTCCTCATGCTTGTCACATGAATGAGCTCTGGGGCCGGGCTCCCCCTCCGCAGGAAGGGGATTGTGCTGCCTTGTGGGGAGGATTAGGCTGGTGCAGGAGGCCAGGAGGGTCTGTGTGCAGGGCTGGGGGGCTGCCTGGCCCTCCCAGGACCACTGCAGGAGCTTCCTGCCCCACAGACCTGGGAAAAGGGGCTCAAACAGGTTTGGGGTGCACTTGGGCAGCCCAGGGGAGGCGATGTAGGATGTCCCCAACACCAAGGAGGAGGCAGCAGCAGCTCCCCAGCCCAAAGAACCCCAGAGGGGTCACCCCCACATTCCCAGACAGAGGGAAAGAAGGAAGGAGGGCACTGGGGTGTGCCTGCCTTGTCCTGGCTCCCAGCACCAGCTGGCAGTGGTTCCCAGCCAGCAGCTGGAGCACCCGCCTGCCCCTCTGGGAGCCCCCAGACACCCCCCAGCTGCTGCCGAGCATTTCTGGCCGGCGACCTCTGATGTTTGGGAAAACAAACTGCACGGGAATTAGCTCCCAACTATTTCCTCAATTCTGCCTGCTATGAAGAGAATTTGATTTCTCTACCCCAGAGGAAGGAAGGCGGCATGGCTGGGCCCACAGAGGAAACCCGGGGAAGAACAGGGGGGCAGCTGGCCAGCAATGCTCCCACTGCTCACACCTCCTGGCCTGGGGAGCAGGGAAGCACCCACAGCCCCCCTGAGCGTCCCGTGGTCCTCGGCAGACGGATCAGCCCAGCAGATCCCAGTCTGCTCCAGTGAGGCAGCCCCGTGGGTTCAGCCTGCAAAGTCTCACAGCAGCACCCCGGGCTGGTCTGAGCATCCCCTGCCCGCTCACTCCTCACCAGGGGGGCTCCCACCCAACACACTGAGCCCTCTGCCTAATTTTAGCTCCTGGTGTATGGGTAGACAACCATGAGCAGCTCTGGGAGCCCAGCTCTTGTACTTCCCAGCACTGCAGATACCCTTACTCACAGAAATAACGTGACTATAGTCCTGCTGCTCCTGCGAGCTGAGCCAGGAGGAACAGGCACAGGGACAGGCCCTGCCCGCTGGGAGAGGCTGGCTCAGGGCAGAGTCCTTGCCGTGGGGTGGTGCCAGCCCTGCCAAGGCACAGCAAGGACTGTGCTCTGCTCTAGTCGGGGCAATTAATAGTTTATAGCTCAATACAGGGCAAGAGCAAGTTCCTCCTCCCAACCCTATGCACATCTTCCTCCCTTCACCTGCACTTCCACAATGCTGGATCCTAGGAGCAGTCCCACAGGAGGTCCTGGAGCCAGGACAGGGCTGGTGCTCAGCTCCAGACAGGGCAGGGAGGCCACCCTGAGAAAACAACTGGGATTTACTACTGAAGTGTTCCAGGCCAGCCACGTCCAAGCAGCAGGAAATTATTTAAACACTTTTTTCCTTAGAAGCAGGGCTGGCTCCCTGCCCTAGCTGTGTGAGCCTCTCCCAGCAGGGCTGGCTACAGTGACATCCACGGCAGCTGCAGTGGTACCACAGCCCAGGAGAGGTGGGGACCAGCATGGCCGGGGTGGGAGCACACCCCTCACTGCCAAGGACAGATGCCCCTCTCAACAGGCATCACCAATGCTCAGTGCCATCAGCCACACACATGGCAGAGGAGCTAAAGCCACATCCCAACCCTGACCTGGGTTACTTTTACTTACTGGGAGATCCCGTCCCACACTTGTTGCCTGTACCTACAAGAACTAGGATAACAGGGGCAGCTCCTCAGGAGTGGGTTATTGTGATGTGACCCCTTCTCTGCAGCCCAGCAGGCATACCAGCTCTGAAAATACAAATACTGGGCTTTACAAGTGTCACAGCTCAGGACTGTACAACATCCTCTTGTACATAATCTGTTGGCTTTTTAAAGTTACTCTACAGCATAAAAAAACCCAACCCAGCCTGCTTTCTGGGAGGTTTAGACCAAAGCAAGGCCCAGAGTGGCCTCACAGCCAAGGGAGCACAAGAAAAGCAGCTGCAGTGCAGGGCCTGACCCTGCCAGGGGTCCAGAGACCCCAGGACCACCTTAGTTTATCCCTGTTTGGTTTCAGCCCCCACAGTCATGGTCCTGCTCAGCTTGGAGGGAGACAGCACAGACAGACAGCAAGAGCATCTGCCCTTCATTCAAACAGGCTTTCACATTTGTCTCCACCACCTCAAAAATCAAAGGAGTTCTCAAGGCTTTTCAAAGCTTTCTAAAATCAGAGTGTGTGAGGACACTCTGCCACAGAGATCCCAAACCCCAAACAAAGCTTCCTCCTGCAGTTGAGAAGGTGGGAAAGGAGCATCTCACCGTCTCAGGATGGGTCCAGCTTCCAGGAGCAAGTGAAGACCCAGGCCCTGCCACAGCCCCACTTACCTCTCCCCAAAACTGACCCTACAGCTACATCAGAATCACACTTCTGTGTGCCAGATAAGAAAGAAGTTCAACATTTGATGGGTAAATTGTAAAAAAAACAAGTTTATTTGAAAAAACTCAGCCTCTTAACATGAATTCTGATCAACGTGTACTAGAACTTGAGAGCCATTAACCTGCTCCACGTACATTGAGATATTTTCCAACACTAAAAAATAAAAAATAAATACATACAAATTCTTTCCTCCCCCTTACATGTCCTAGATGTGAGAGGTTCGGCATCCACCACCTGAAGATCTCAGTTGAACAGAAGCAAGTAAAAGAGGTTTCTCTAACAGGTAAAAGAGCAAAAGCAGAAAGTCTCAGGGATGTACCATCTCCACGTGCCCCACCACTCTGCCCAGGGTCAGGCACCCAAAACACTCATTCCAGGTGGGATGCTGTGGTGGAAACCCCCATGGAGGGACAGGGCAGCACAACCCTGCAGCAGGATCAATGCCAGCACCCCAACCTGAGACCCCCATCTCACATCACCCAGCACTGGGCTGAAAGGAGGCACCACCAGGGCAGAGTGGAGAGGGAGGGGAGACCCCAGTCCTGCCCATGGAGGGCTCAGGCACGCCAGGGCTGCCACGGCCCCAGACCGGGTAACGCTGCTCAGCAAGAACTGCAGCCGTCCTTCTTGAACCTGAATATCCCATGAGAGAACAGCTACAACAACAGGGATTTTAAAGAACTACAGTAGCTAAAAGTGTTTTCAAAACATACCTAAAGACCACCTACAGAGCCAGGAGGCACTGGGCTCGGGGGTCGAGGAGCACCTTGCCCCATGCCCAGCTCTCCCCCCCTGCAGAGGGCCTGCAGTAAGAAGCGTGTGAAGCAGTATTCATCCAGGGCTGGCCCTGAAGCCCATCGTGCTCCAACAAATCCAGTATCCTGCTTTTTATGGCTTTTTAACAACAAAACTCTGCAAAACACACGCATACATCCCCCACCCCCCAACCCCAAGCAGAATACAGAGCTAAAGCACAGTTTAGAGTTAAGGCTCGTCCAGATTCAACTAGATATGGAGACCGTAAGGCACATATTAGTACATTCATGTTACTGTTAAAAAGCCAAGACTATAAAACCCGCCCCCCGTCCCCTGACACACGAGGATACTGCATGTGTAGGCCTGTTACCATTGTTGAACACAGACGGAAAGACAATTCAGAGCCCATTTAAAAATGAACACCTGGTTTAAACACTTCTCACAGCTGCCCAGCGCCAGCAGGGCTGTGCCCCGGCCACCCCGCCAGGGCAGCAGCGCTTCCCCGACACTCCGGGATTGAGACCGGTCCCTCACATGCGGCTTTCCTCCTCTTTGACAACATCCTCAGAGCTCTTCTGAGGAGAGGGGGCCACGTCGTTGTTTGCCTCTTTCTGCTTCTCAGCCTCGTCAATGTTGGTCTCCTCCTCCTTCCCTTCCTTCTTGGCCTTCTCTGCCTTCTGCTCCTTTGCCACCAGGCGGTAGTTGATGCCCATCCCGATGAAGAGGTAGATCCCGGCGATGACGAGGACGACCCCGCAGGCCCAGTACGTGTACTTGTAGTCACCATACATGTCATTGAGCTTCCCTGAGGGACAGAGAGGGGTCAGCTTAGAGAGAGCCCCATGACCTGGAGCAGCTCTGTGGGTATGTTTCCAAGAGCAGCCCAAACCCATCACCATGACCTTCATCCCCTGCTCCCCCAACCCATGCCAGGGGCTGGCCCATTGCTCAGGAGGATCCACCTCTGCTCAGCAAAGCCAGGCAGGAGAGCCAGATTCATGGAACCATTAAGGTTGGAACAGACCTTTAAGATCACCAAGACCAACCATCAACCCAGCACCACCACAGCATTCACCACTAAACCATGGCCTCAAGTGAGTCCCCCAGGCACAGCATACCCTACCTAGCATAGGTGGTCCCAGAAGCACGGGGCAGCACTCCACAATGGTCACCAGGCCAACAGCGCTGGAGAACCGTTGCGCTCCCACCAGGTCCATCAGGGTCTCAAACAGGATGGAGCTCAGCCAGCCGAAGGCAAAGCCAAAGAATCCAGCATAAATGCAGAAGCCAGCATAGGTGGTAGACATGGGGGCCAAGAGGTGGCAAACCCCATTGTAAATCACAGAGATGGCAAAGAAATACTGGACACGAGGTCTGATCCACTTGGTGTTTGCCACCAGTCCCATGGAAGGTCTGGCCACCATGTCCACGAAGGCCAGGATGGAGAGCAGGAAGGCTGCAGACTCATTTGGGATCTTCTTGCTCTTTGCGTAATTGCTGAGGAAGACCAAGGGAGCGAACAGTCCAAAGAACATGATCACATTGCCTGACAGATAGAGCAGGAAGCCCCTGTGTGTGAACAGAGACAGGTCCAAGAACTTGTTGATTGTCTGGAAGAACGAGCTCTTCTCTTTCTTGGCCTTCCCATCGATGAGGTCTGTGCTGGTGTCACCATCATCCTTTTTCCCCACCTTACCAGCCTCCTGCTGCACATCCTTACTGACCTCTTTCTTCATCTGATCAGGCTTGGGACCTATGGGCCGCATCAGGGATCCAGCCACGCAGCAGTTCAGCAGGAGGCCCCCAAGGATGAGGAAGCTGCCACGCCAGCCAAATATGCCAAAGAACATCTGGTTGACGGGCGCCAGGGTGGAGAGGAAGACAGGGCTTCCTGCCATTGCCAGCCCGTTGGCCAGGGGACGCCTCTTGAAGAAGTACTTGCCAATCATGGTTAAGGCTGGGTTCAAGTTGAAGGCGAGTCCAAGGCCTGCAAGAGAAATGAGGGGCTCAGGACTCAAGACACTGAGCCACAGAAGGGCTGGTGGAACAAGCAGGATTTCAGTTGGGGGGTGTTTCCACAGCTCTGTTTTCAACTTAAAATCATGGAGTAACTAAGGTTGGAAAAGACTTTTAAGATCGTTGAGTCCAACCATTAACCCAGGTCCACCACTAAGCCATGCCCCCAGTGCCCCACCTACATGTTTCTTAAACTTTTCCAGGCATGAAGATTCCACCACTGCCCTGGACAGTCTATTCCAAAGCCTGACCACAAAATTCTCAACTGCACAAGTGGCAGTCAACCCTGAGAGGGATCAGAATTTACACAAGCTCACAGACATTCCCTAATAATTACTGGGTTTAAGCCGCTCCTGTGGCTGCCCTGCTGGGGCAGGGCCATCACTTACCCCCGATGACCCCAACACAGAAGTAGAGCTCCTCCACGGTGTTGCAGAAGGAGGCTGCAATGAGCCCACAGCCCGAGAGGCACCCGCCCGCGATCATGATGGGCCGGCTGCCGTACTTGTTCACCAGGATGCTGCTGATGGGACCTGGGGGACGAAGGAAATGCACCCAAGATGAGTTATCTTTGCATGAGAGACAGGACAAAAACACACAAGTTTCACTAGAACTTTGCTGCCAGAGGCTTCCAGCTTTCCCACAGTGTTGCTCCACCCAGTGAGGGAATTGGGGTAAAGGGAAAGGGCAGGACATTCAGAGGCAGCTGAAGATAAGAGAATCCCAGAAGGGTTTGGGTTGGAAGGGACCTTAAAGATCATCTTGTTCCAACTCCCTGCCATGGGCAGGGGCACCTTCCACTAGCCCAGGTTGCTCCAAGCCCTGTCCAACCTGGCCTTGGACACTTCCAGGGATGGGGCAGCCACAGCTTCTCTGGGCAACCTGTGCACAGGGAAGAATTTCTCCCAATATCTAATCCAAACCTACCACAAGAGAGTAGGAATTGGTTAGAGCACAAAAAACTTTGACTTCTCTGAGTAAGTTACCTTCTGTGGGCTGAAGCAGGAGCTGCCTCCACAGAGGGGGGTTTGGGGCAGGATGAAGGCACCTGCCCCATGCTGTGGGCTCTGCCCTGCCTGCAGCCACCTGCCCACCATGGGCTGGAGTCTCAGCAGCAAGGCAACTGCATGGCACCTGCCTATCTCCAGCCAGAGGTTTCTTACTAAGATGAAAGTTGTGACAAAACATCTTCTATGGGCATGAGTGAAGCTCACAGGAGGAGCAGCACTACCCCAGGAGAAGGGGTGCTTCTGTTTTCACTGCTACCCCTAAGACAAACAGGACCCAATTGCCCTTTGAAGTGCTTCACTATCAGGAGCTTTAATCCAAAGCAAACAGTGATTAGATACTGCCAAGCATGCTCTACAGACACTAAAATGTATTTAAATACACTGAATGAACATCCATTGAATAGTAACAGACTCCGCTTTGCCATTAACAGACAGAGAGGTTGTCAACATGTTATTCACGGATCCTCGGATGCTACTTGACCTTTTTGCCCAGTTTAAACAAAGCCTGGAGAAGGTTACAGAAGCTCTGGAGCCACAGAGGCTGCCCCCAGCCCCACAGCATCCTGCTCTCTGCATCCAGGGTGGTACCAGCAGCTCTGACCCGATGCCATGGGAATGGGCCATAGCCTTGGTCTGGTGAGAGGGAGGAGCAGCACCCAGGAGGTGCCACATCACCCCAAGTCCCACAGGCTTCCCCACAGAAAACAGCACTTTGCAAAACCTGGACCTTGAACTTGGCAAATGTGATGACCCTGGACAGAGTCTAAAGGCACCTGTGACCCCTCCTCCAGTAAGTCCAGTCAGGAGCAGCAAGATCCAAGGGCAGTCAGCAGGAAACCACTCAGCTGGGCAGGGCCAAGTGCCCTACTGCTCCAGTGCAATTCAGACCCTGTAAAGGGTCTGGGTTCAGGTAGGAAAAAGTGGGGCAGCAGCATGTTCCCATGTTCTAGCAGCTGGGGAATGAATCACAGGAAATCCTGAACTGGAAAGGATCAACCAGGATCACTGAAGTCCAGCTCTGCAGAGGACAACCCCAAAAATCCCACCCCATGCCTGAGAGCATTGTCCAGAGGCTCCTTGAGCTCTGTCAGGCTTGGAGCCATGACCACTGCCCTGCAAAGCCTGCTCCCACTGCCCAACCATCCTCTGGGTTAAAAAATGCACTTGGGCAAGTCTGGGGTACTTTCAGCATCCCTGGCACCAGCAAGTGGTTCCAGCAGTTCTTGGAATTTAATGGCAACAGATCAATGGGGGCAGGAAAGCCAGTGCCAGCATGGACAGAGGGGGACAGGGGGATAACCACAGGGCCAGTGCTGGAGGAGGCAGCTCTCACCCCTGCTGCCAGGCAGCTCCGGCCAGTGCTGCCCTCAGGGCACCCAGAGGAACCAGCTCTGAGCTATTAGGAGAGGAGGAATGGCCCAGATTGGGTCTTATTAAGGCAGTTACACGGTTTACAAGCTTGTTATAACATCGGAGCAGGGAAATGTGCTGGTCTCTTCGCTGGCTGAGCGAGGACAAAGCAGAGCCTGTTCCCCCCAAAGGAAAAGCCTCGTGCTCAGCCGGGCGCTGACGTCAGCTCCTTTGGATGCACAAACGCAACGAGGCCGCGGGCACCTCGCCAGCTGGGGATGGCAGCAGCACAAGCTCCCATTTGCCTCTCAAGTGGCCACAACAGCAGGCTCCCACTAAGAGTTTCTTTCAGCCCAGCACAAGGCTGTGTTTGCAGGCGGGTACAAGACCCCAGGGTCTTGAGACCAGGAGCGCCCTGCCTGCTCCTCACGCATTAAAGACAAGCATAAAGCATGTGGCCTGGGGATTAAAAGCCTTCAAAAGGCAGTTTCTGAAGGATAGGGGAGGGGAGCTGCTTTAGTTTAAGTGGGTCTGCCTTATTCTGCTCGTGTCTCTGGACTGCCAGTGCACCCTGCCATCCTCAAACAGCACAAGCTGCTCACAACACTGCTTGGCACCAGCAAGGAGGAAAAGGCAGCATGAGGCTTCAGTGCACTCCAAGCACAGCTGAGCTGACCAGAAAATGGGGACAGATCCCTAGACAGACACACTGCACTGAATTTAAAAAAAAAAAATAAAAAATCAATGCCTTATCAAAAAAAAGTGCCCCAGGAGTGAGGCTCCCAGGTGCGGCACAGCAGCTCCCCAGCCTTCAGGAGAATGCTGGGGGCAGACAGAGTCCATAGCCCACTGTAACAAGGACAAGTGCAGAATTACACAAGTCGTAATTCCCCGGAAAGATTTTACATACAGCTTTGCAGAGGACAGATTAACCTGGTTTTTGCATTCTGGGCACTAAATAGAACTTTCAGAGCAACCTCCTTCAAGAAAACTCATTAAGGGAGGTTTTTCTCTCACATAAGAAGAGAATTCCAACTTTTAGCAAAGTTTCAGTTGTTTCACTGAAGCCAGGTGGGCATCGCCAGCCCCAGCAGCAGAGCAGCATCCTGTGCTGTAACACAGGAACATATGTACCTCCAGCCCACTTACCTCCTGCATACATAACAGCCAGCATGATGGAGGAGATCCAGGAGACTTTGCTGCTGGATGCATTGAAGATGACCTCAATCTCTTTGAAGAACACAGTGATGGACTTGGGGAAGGCATAGGAAAACCCAATGGAGATGAAGGCTCCGACGACCACAGCCCATCCCCATCCTCCTTCAGGAGGAGTGTATCCCACAGGGCCTCCGATGGGCGGTGGCATCTTGAACCAAGGTGGTGATGACTTAGTTGGGGTTCAGAGACCTGCAAAGGACAAAGTGTTGCCTCAGCTGAATGCAAGATGGCTGCATCTCTGCTCCTGGCAAACAACTGCACAGCTCAAGCCCTGCCTGCAAGGCTGGCACAGCACCAGTGCCCCCACCACCTCCAGGAGAGCTGATCCGAGGGGTGGGAGCACTTGAGGATCACCAGCACAATGGCCACCCCAAAACACACGCCTGGATTGCAGCTGGCCTTTAAGAGCCCTGGTCAGTATGCATTTGTAAACAACCAATTTAAGGTACGCTGACCTACGCTGGAAAGGCCATGCAGCGTCTGGGACAGCAGAACCCCCACAACATCTCCAGGAATGCAATCCCAGCACCTCAAAATCCCAGGAAGCCCCAGGCCCCCAGGAGCAGGAGAAGCACACCCAGGTTATCAACTGCACACACAGTGAGGGACAGAAGTCCCCACACATGAGCCAGGATGCCTCTATTTCTGCTAAAGAGCAGTCAGGTGTCACAGCACACCCACCACCCTAAAGGTCAGGGGCTGCAGCTAAACTTAGCCTGAGCAGTGATCAGGGAAGTCTGATGCTGCCAGGAAAGAGGGAGGTGGATCCACAAGGAGCAGCCCCAGCAGAGCCTGGGTCCCAGGGGACTTGGCCCTGACAGGGCATCTCCTGACCCAGCTCCATCCAAACTCTCGTCCCCAACAGAAAATGCTATCACAGGTTTCCCAAAGCACCCAAGCGTGAAAAACAATTCACCCCAAAAAGCTGAAAACTAAAAGAGACTACAAAACAAACAGGGAAATGTCACACAGTCTTGCTGGAGTGTGGAATCCCCTCGGAGAGGCTGAGCAGGGAGAGGCAGATTGGGAGCAATCCAGAGGCTGGCAGGGTCAGGCTGCTCATAAAGGGGCCCACGCTGCAGCTGCTGCACAGCTGGATCACACCCTGGAGCCACAGTTCCTCCAAACCAAGGGAGCTCCAGGCAGCTGAGACAGCACGAGCCAACCCAGGGAGGAAACACAACCGGGGAGCTGCTCACAAACATGGGGAACAACACGCAAAGCAACAGGAAATCACTACCACCCCCAGAACTCCTTTGTGCCCCCAGGGATTTTAGAAGACACTTTCTGAGGCACCACAGCCCTCCCCAGCATCACAGCCAGACACCCTGCCCACACTAAGCACCGTCAGCCAAGGAGGGGACACTGGACTCCTTTGCCAGGGCCCACCCGCTGCTCTGCATTCTCTGCTGCTCAGGTCTGTCCTCAAGGAAGAAGCCACCTTCGAGCAAGAGCGCCTGTTCCAGAGCTCCCCAGGTCACACCAGGCACGGCAACAACTTCAAAGCGGCGCGGCGCTGGCTCGGAGAGGTGCAGCCTCCTATTTATAGTGCGAATCCGCCCCGGCTGGCGGCGATTACCATCTCATCCGCGGCTGTTGACATGCCAGCATCTACCTGGTACGTCCCCTCGCACGCACCACGGGTGCCCGCCTCCCCACTCGCCCCGGGCCACCCTGGTGCGCATCCCAGGCTGGGATCTGGGCGTCCCAGGAGAAGCACAGCTGGTGGCCCAGAGCCACGGGGAGACCCTGCTCCCACACTTGGCACCGGAGGCACCAGCAGCAGTTACCTGATCCAGCACCGGGTTCGCCAGGGCCACCCGACACCTGGGCCACGCTCAGGTGATGCCCCAAAGGACCCAGGCGAGGTGAGAGGAAGCAAAGCACGGGAGGCCAGGTTCTGTAAGCTGCTAAGACTGGTTTAGCCCGACCCAGACACCACCTTCCCACTGGCAGGGTATTTTCCTGCATCCCAGCCAGGGCGACACATGACCATCACGAGCAGCTCCGAGCCACCCGACGCTCCAACAAAGGAATCATTGACAAGACGCTGCCCCTGGCACGTCCGCGGCTGAACTATGCCCAGGAGCCAGGGATCTTTTCCTCTGATTTCCTCCGATTTCCTCTCTGGGACTCACAGGGATGGTCTGACACTGGAACGAGCCCACATCAGGGTCCAGCTGCAGGCAGACCCCTGGACAACATACCTGGAACCAGCAGTCAGGGAGGGCAGTGCCAGAGGGTCCTGATGCACTCCAGCCTCTTGGGACACCAGAGCAGCCCACCCAGCACAGGCACTGGGAATTGCCTAACATCCCCTCCCCACACAGGGTGCACACTGGCCTTTCCACCACCTCTTGCTTTGAGCTTTCATGGCCTTCACTGAACCTTAAAGCCTCATCCAACCACACTGATTCATCCGAAACGTTTTTAAAAAGCTGAAACTACCAGGTGTTGGCTATAAAAACTCCCAGCAAGGAATACAATCTACTTGTGAGCACTAATTAAAACTACAGGCAATAAAAGCCATCCAAGGCAAAGGCTGGGGGGTGCTGATGAGGCGTTGGGGATTTTTCCCTTTTGCTCCTGAGACAAATACACTGGTTTAATTCTTCCACTGCTCCTGAAGAGCTCAGCTGCTCTGAAATGACTGTGGCTTCGTTCACCTATTTGTTCTTCCCCTGCAAGGAGCATTCCTCCTCCTGTGGGTGCTGAGGTGGCATCTCTCTGTAAAATAAAAGGCCTCTGGCGGGTTAGACATGACCTCTCTTGCATTGCTGAGGCTCAATGAAAAAACCTTCAACTGAACAAGGTTTTGAGACCATGAAGCAAGATTCCCAAAGCCTGACGCCAGAGGGTTTACATGAGGAGTTCTGCATGCCGCAACACTTTTCCCTGACTCATTGAAAATCCTTATTAAGAAAGACTAGTTGTAGAAAGCTCATTCTCAACCGCATTAAGGCTTCTTGCCGATTTCCTCCTGGCCCCCACACAGAAGTAGTTTCAAACAAGTGAAGGGGAAAAAAAAAATAAAGCACATGGAAGGCGGGTAGCCCAACTGGAAAGATTCCCCCCGCTCTTTGCAAAAAATGGAAAAAAGAAAGAAAACAGAAAACACTCAGAACATAGTTATGACATTTCCAGCTCCATTTTGGAAGAGCTGCAACGTGTAAGACGTGTTTGGAAATCAAATTCCCAGCTGCCAGGCAGGCAGCTACAGTTTGCCCTATTAGGAAATAAAATAACCATATTTGCAGTAATTAAGACTGATGAGACCAAGTAATAACTGTGAGTATCACATCTGCTCCCTGTAAAAGTACTGACTAATCCACAGGAATGGGTAGCCTTAAGCCACCCTCCTCTGCACAGCAATAGTGAGAGCAGGAATGGAGGCAACGAGGATGGTATCACCTCCAAACAGAGCCCACATGAAGAGCTTTAGTCTCCATCTCCTGCTTGTGCAGGTCCCACGCACAACCACTGTTATCCCTTCTCCAAAGGGGCCTGGAACAGGATGATTTCAAGACTTTTTAGTTACATAATGCAGCAAATTGCTGCGCTTTTCAAAGCCTGGATTGGCAGGACTCCAGCACAGAAAGACAGAGGCTCACATTTATAAAGCGCTGCAAATGCCACAAAGTATTTCTGGGGCAAAGCCTTTATGAAAGTGGCTCACACCACTCCTTTTTGGGGTCAGAGGAAGAGGGACATCCCCCACCCACACAGGGGCCATGTCCGGGCACAACACACCTCTGCCTCTGCTGGCACATCCTCCGGCTCGAAGCTTGCCTACTCTGGGCATACACAGCAGCAGATGCTGGTGAGCATAAGCTCACAAAGCCTTTCCCATGCTCAGAGGGCCCAGGAACTAGAGCAGGACAGGCACAGAGCCCCAGCTCCTGCTCCCACAGCCCATCACCACTCTCATGTCCATACAGGCTTGTGCTGCTGCCGGCAGAGGCTCACCCAGAACACCTTGCCAGGTGTGAAGTCCACAGCAGCTCAATCTCAGCCTCCCTCCCTCCCTTCTGCCCTCCTGTGCTCCCCCAGCTCCAGAGATGGATTCAGCAATGTCTAGAGTGGGATCTCCATAGCAAAATGATGACCAGGGATGTCCCAGCAGCCATTTGGGCTCCTTGTGCCTCTGTCAGCTAGACCCAGCCTTTGGCCTTGAGTGCCAACACAAACATCGAGGCAGGATGGGCACAAAGTTGCCCCTCACGAGCAGCACAGATCCCACTGCCTGAGGGGGCTTCTCCCTCAAACCTCCAGAAAAGAGCAGGATGCTGTTGTCCAGGACACTCTTCCCACCAGCCCCATCCCAAAGCATTAGTCAAAGGAGAGCCTGACACACATCTACCCCTCCCAGCACAACCTTCCAAGCCCAGCTCATCACAACAGGCTCTTCCAGTGCTCAGTACAGGGCCATAAATGTCCCATGGGACATTTGTCCAACATGGGGAGCTGCCAGACTCCCAGCATCCCTTCTGGATCCTGAAACTCAACTGAGATCTCATGTTGGGGAAACGAAGGTGTTCACAGCCAATAACACTTTATAGCTTTGAATTTGGCCTTTTTCTGGCCAGCAACAAGACAAAAATCAAGATTGTCAGGAGCTAATGAGATACCACTTTCACCGGTTTTAAGCGGGTTTAGAGCATTAAGCACAGAGCCATAATTCCATCGAGCACCCACAGCCGGGGTTTAACCTGGCAGCACATGGCCTACGTGACTCCCCCACGCTTCCACGGGCTCTGCACCAAGACAATGGTCGATTGAGGCCCCGCTCAGCCCAGCAGGGCTCAGCCCCAGCAGGGCTCAGCCCCAGCCCTCCCTGCCGGGGTGAGGTGAGGTCAGCGGCACGGGCAGGGCTTGCTCCAGGCCAGCAGCCCGCATGGGCAAGCTCAAGGTTTTGGCCAGAAGCAGCCAGGCCCACTCAGTGCCTCTCCCCACTGGGGACGGCCAGCGCACCCTCAGACGTGCCCTGGTGTGCCGGCCTGGCGAGCCAACGCTGGTGTGCAGACAGACAGACAGACGCCACGGGGCATGGCACTGGCAGCTGCCCTCCTCCAGCTCTGCTGCCAGCACGAGCCCCGGCCTGCAGAGACATGGATCATCCTGCTCACCCCACCAGGCCGGACCTTTCCTGGACATCTGCCATGGACCTTCCCTGGACACTCACCACTGACCTTCCCTGGACACCTGCCATGGTTGTCTCCGGCAAACACGGCCTTCCAGCCTCCAAAATGCTCCTAGCGTGGCACAGCCTGTGAAAGGCTTTGAGCTACCCTGCAAAGTGAGATGTTGGGACAGTTTGTCAGCAGCTTTGGGGGAAAACAAGCAACCAGGTAGAGAAGAGCCGCTATTTCTGCTATTTCTGCCCACCAGAGGAGGTCCCATCCTCAGGGATGCCATGCCTGGCTGTTAGAAGCAGCTGGGCTCAGCCTGTCTGAGCAAGGACCAAGCGTCTTACCAGTAGGAGAAAGCATGAAGTCCAACTTAAGCAAGCTACCAACAAGCCCAAGTCAAAAGCCCAGCTTATTTCTACACCAAAGACTAACCCCACCGACCCAAAACGCTGTGGCTCAGGCCAGTTACAAGAACATTATGTGCACCAGCTCTTGCGTGTCCTCTGGGCTCACATCAGCTACAGCCCCAGGCACAGCACTCAGATCCCCCTCTCTACCTGTGTCCCTGTCCCTAGGGAAAGGGATTCCCACAGCACCAGCTGCACATGGTCTAACAGTCCCATCCCGGGCACAAGTTGTGCTCTGCCAGGACACGGAGCTGATCCTCCCCGCACCAGCAGTGCTCAGGAACACTCCCAGAACACCCTGTGCCCGCCAGGAAATCCTCAGAATGAGAAAAATGTGGTACGGAATAGCACCGGCATTCTTGCATTAGACACCCGCACTGCCAGCCAGGGACAGTTTTTGCAGAGCAGGGGGCTGCAAAACCCCGCAAAGGTTGGGGATCACCATCCAAACAGAACCATCTCCTCCCTAAGAGCAAAAGCCTGAGCTTTGCTCACAGCCACTGCCACATTATCTCTGCTTTGGTGCCCTCAAGCCAGGGCTGAGGCAGCACCAGGATGGAAGTGGGAGACTCACACCGAAGACCCAGTCCTCAAACCAGGGCTGAGAGAGAATACTCACACCCAGGACCCAGCTCTCAAACCAGGACCAAGGCAGCACCCAGATGGAGGTGGGAGAGGAGGTCACACCGAGGACCTAGCAGCACGCAGGTGATTGTGGTTTCCAGCAGCTAACTACAGCTCCACATGGATTTTCTTTGGCTACAGTACAACTGCAACAACTACACTGCAGCGGCTCTAAGGGCACGCTTGAAAGTGAGTCATAGTGATACCGCTGCTGAGAGGCTCCCACTTTCTTAGACTCACTTGTTATAGGCTGATTCCAGAGAAGGAAATAGGAAAAGCCATAAAAGTGCAACAATAGATTTGCACTATAGGGTTTAATGAGATGCACCTCACCTCCCAGAGCCTACGTGCAGCTTTTCAACTCCTCATAAAGGAGATGTAAAATGACAGCATGAAAATCAGTAGGTATTTTCCACCTTGGCTGCCAGATAAATCAGGCCGACTGTGCAAAGTAAAAGCCAAAAGAAAGAACATGCGACCATTCACACCTTTCCCAGGGAACACCGGCCTGCAAGGGAACGATATTTCACACCTTCCAGAAGGGCCAGGGCAGTCACAGGCACCCCTGCCACTTTCTGGGCAGAGAGGTTTGCCACACACTTAGCAAAACTTGTTTGTAATTAATAGATCACACAGCGATTCATCTAGGACTGATAAAGCCCCTTCCCATAAAACCATCAAAGGGGAGCTCGGGGGGTTCCTCCACACCCAGCACAGCCCACTGTTGCCTCCCCCGGCCCACTCTCAGCCCTGCTCCCTCCCTTCCAGACACAGCCAAGGAAGCCCCAGAGCGAAGACACCCGGGAGGAACAGCCAGCACTAAATTACCTCACTTAGCATGAAAATGGGATGCCTGCGCACCACAAAAAGGCTCAAGGCTCACAGAAAGGCACAAAACCAAAATCATTAGACCTGGTTTCTTGTGATGCAACTAAGAAAACCCATCTTTTCCCTCAGAAGGCACTTCAAGCCGTAGAACATACGTAACCCTGGCGCAAAGGGAACATCAATAACCCCGGTGCAAAGGGCCTGCCCTCGCAGCCTGCGGGGAGGGCTCTGCAGCACTCAGGCCATTTGCCGTCCCAGGGCAGGACACAAATCCCACCGCTCCCGCCGCGGGTGACCCACGGTTTTCTTCCGATCCTCCTGTCCACGCTCATCCCTTTTCCTCGGCTCAACTTCCAAAGCCTCCAGCACTGCTCACCCTCCTTCTGTGATGCATTTGGGGGCCCTGCCCCGAGCCACGACACAAAACACCCCAACAGCACGGCTCAACTGCCAGAGCAGCATCACTGTGAGGCCACCAAACACCTGCCAGGGGCCATTGGGCTTCAAGGAGAGCGGATTCCAGGACCGGGTTTCGACAGCCCCTCGTTGCCGAGCGAGTGTGAGCGACCACCAGCGTGGACAGTCCCCACTGCCCATCACCGCAACAGCCGGCCGAGCGGCAGCCCGAGGGCGTGTGGCACTGCCGGGACCTCGGCACGGCCTCCTCCTCCTCCCTGAGCAGGGCACAAACAGGTGTTAAAGGCGCCTTTCCTGGAGCGGGAGCCCCCACGGCCCCTGCTGCGAACCCCAACAGGATGACGGCGCTGAAGGGCCCGAGTGACTCCAGCATCGCCCAGGGCCGGTGCGAGCCACGTGGAGCCCACCCATGGGGACAGGGACACGGCACAAACACACCCCGGAGCCTCACACCTGCCCCCGCAGCCGCAGGACGCGGTTCCCACGCGGCTCCCGAGGCCTCCCCGCCTTTATCAGCCTCCAGACACGGGGTAAGCGCCCCTTTGCCCGCACCCCCGAGCCCTTATCGGGGCACCCGCAAATGGCGCGGGGGACCCTCCGAGGAGCCACCGGGGAAAGGCCTGAGGGCACCGCGGGGCGAGAAACGAGTCCCTGGGAATGGGGACCCCGCACGGGAAAAGGAACACCCCCGGGAACAGGGGGACCCCCCTCCCTGGGAACAGGGACCCCACATGGGAACGGGAGACCACCCCAGCCTAGGGACCACCCCCCAAGGGGCAAAGACCCCTCACTCCGGGGCAACTGGGCCCCAGGCCCCCCTGAGGCCCGGGCCCCGGAAGGGCGCTGAGGGTCCCTCGGGCCCGGGGGTCGGCCGGCAGGGACCCCTCACCACGGCTGCGTGTCCTGTCTCCGCTGAGGGGAGAGCGCCGAGGCCGCAGCGGGGCAGAGCGGCCGCCGGGTGAGGAGCCCCGCGGAGCCCCCCGGCGAGGGCGCGGGGACCCTGCGGGGCTCCCGTGGCCGGGCTGTGCGCGGGGATCCCGCCCGTGCCCGTGCCCACCCGTGACCGTGCCGGTGCCGCCACGTG
>VWZG01011057.1:644165-659586 GCA_013396735.1 Grallaria varia
AGAGCAGAGCAAAGCAGAGAGCAGAGCAGAGAGCAGAGCCGAGAGCAGAGCAGAGAGCAGAGCAAAGCAGAGAGCAGAGCAGAGAGCAGAGCAGAGCCGAGCAGAGAGCAGAGCAGAGAGCAGAGCAGAGAGCAGAGCAGAGCAGAGAGCAGAGCAGAGAGCAGAGCAGAGCCGAGCAGAGAGCGGCACTTCCCTGACGCTCTGCCCGCGCAGCGGCCACGCCGCTTCCACCCCGCGCGGAGCCAGCCCTGGGGGCCGAGATGCTCCCGGGGGGTTTGGCCCCGGTTCCAGGGCTTTGGCCCCAGTTCCAGGGCTTTGGCCCCAGTTCCAGGGGTCCTGGCCCCACCGCCGAAGGTCCCGGCCCTGCTGCCAGGGAGTTCTGGCCCTGCCCCTGGGGGTCCCTGGCCCCGCTATCGGGGGTCTTGGCCCTGCTTTTGGGACCCCAGCTCTGCTCCTGAGGGTCCTGGCCCTGCTCACAGATGTCCTGGCCCCAATCCTGGGGACCCTGGTCCCACTACAAGGGGTCTTGGCTCTGCTTTTGGGGTCCTGGCCCTACTCCTGGGGGTCCTGGCCCTGTTTACAGAGCTCCTGTCCCCTCACCTGGAGTCCTGGCCCCACTTTCAGGGGTCCCTGCCCTACTACATGGGGTCATGGCCCTGCTTTTGGGGTTCTACTCCTGGGGGGTCCTGGTCCTGCTCACAGAGGTCCTGTCCCCATTCCTGGGGTACCTGGTCCCACTCTCAGGGGTGCCGGCTCCACTTTTGGGGCTCTTGGCTCCACTGCTGGGGGCGCTGGCCCTGCTCCAGGGGGTCCTGGACCACTTTGGGGACCCCTGGACTCTCCCTGGGTACAGAACGCTGCAGAGGATCTATATTCAAACCCACCAGCACTTAAAAATCCATTAACATTAAAATCCATCTCCTGACGGCCCGTTCACCACAACATTTCTGATTGTTGGGGGCCACGCTGGCAGCTGTGCTCCCATGAAAGCAGGGATGTGCTGCCAGGGGGGATGTTCCCGGTGGATCACAAGCATTTCAGCTGGAGACATCCCCGTGCCCCAAGATACCCTGTGCCCAAGGATGTGGATGCCCTAGTCATTCCCCTCAAAATTTGGCTTTGCGGGGTAAAACAAGCCTGGGCTCTGCATGTCCAGCACCTCAAAGTGTGGTGTTTAAGCTGAGACTGGACGTGGCACTCAGTGCCATGGTCTGGGAATCACAGTGGGGTTGGATCAAGGGCTGGACTTGATGATCCCGGAGGTCTCTTCCAACCCAGTTGGCTCTATGATTCTATGATGAAGAGGCCCCTGCTGCAAGCATGTCCCTATCCCACGCAGAATTCCTCCCCCTCTGGATGCAAACCAGCCCTCAGCAGCCCTGCAGCCAGTGCTCTTCACTCCCCAAATCCCGCACAGAAGGACTGTTCCCTGGGAATGTTTTTCTCCAGCTGCTCTCTCCCGCAGCCTAATGACGCTAATTGTCTTCTGGGTCGCAAACCTAATGTTCTAATTTGTTTTAGAGCCGAGAGGAGCGTGGTGTGGTGGTGCAGTTCGACTGGGAGCCCGGGGAGGGAGAGAGGGGAATGAGCAGTGACACTCCGCAGATGGAGCCGGAGCCGCTGCGGGGAGATGCGAGCGCTCCCATATCAAAGGAGCCGAGCGCCGTCACGGGTGTGCTCCCAGCATGTCGAGGCACCCAATGGACCAGGTGCGCTCCAGAAAAGACCAGGCACTACAGCCAACTCCTTCACCCACTTCTGAGGCGAGACACCCAAGAGCGAGTGGGTGGGAGGTTCCCTTGATCCTTTGGTTTCTGTGTGACTGGGCAGGGAGAGGCCTGCGCTTTGTTTTGCCTAGACAACAAGATAAATAGTAATTCAAAGGGACGATTCTGGATGAAACTCAAAGTGCCACTTGGCTCTGCTGTTCTTTAAGATCCTATCTAGGCTCTGCTGGGGCCAAGCGGTGGGAAGTGCTGCGGGGCATCCCAGCCAGGACACGGGCTTCCAGTTTCCTTTGAGGAGACCCAGCGCCCCTGGGATGGAGCCAGAGAACGTGTCCTTCATCTGGCACTGATGTACAATGCCCCAGGCACGTCTGGGCTTTAGAGCAACGCACAAAACAAGGGGCCGGGGTGGCAGAGCTCAGGTGAGCAGGGTGATGTGAGAAGCCACAGGACAGCATTGCTGCTCCTGTCCCCGCTGCTCCTGCTGCTTCTCCACCTTACAGAAAGTGGGAAGGAATCCTTCCTGCTCTGCGCTGCTGCATATTTTCTCCTTTAAAAGACGGATTTAATATTAATCCCATTAGGAATCTTTTTCTTGTGAGGAAAACAGGATATTGTTTCAGGATATTGGGCAACAAAGCTGTCCTTGAAAAGCAACGCTAAGCAGCCTTGCAGTCCTGCTTCTGACTGCATTTGTTGTGGACACTAATCAAGTTCAACATCCGGGACAGCCAAACCATTTCAATGCCAGGGTGCAAGAGAGGCCTCAGCAGAGCAATTCGAGTTCAGGTTTTCTGTGCTCCCTTGTAAATACTAAGGACCTCTAGTAATCTCAAAACATAATCACTAGCTCCGATTTCTCTTGGAATTAATGTCTCTAGCAGGTGTAGAAGTCTAACCCTCATCTGTCCTCTACACACATGTCCTGCTTGATAAGAGAAGTAACAACATGGGTCCAAATCCAGGAATTATTGGAGATCTCTTGGGAAAGTCTGTTCTATTGAGATATCCATCCTGGTTTCCTGACTAGGCTTTGGGAAAAGGTTTTCTGAACTTTTGGATTCACATTTCACTTCAGCTGAGCTTCCAAGCTCTGAGTTTACCCATCATAGCAACCCCGTGACAATGGATGGGGAAGAGAAGGCGTCGGAGTGCTGTCCTCGGGGAACACACAGGTTCCCTTCTGTTGGATGAGGCAGGCACGGCATTGTTTGGGGGGGTGTTGGTGTAACAGCCCCTGTCCTTGTTTAGAAAATAATCTGCCTGCCAAGATGCTCAAAATGGCCACTAATGCCATAGAAAATTTTTATGATTGTGGTCATTTTTACGGTCATTTAGGTCAACACGATTTCTCACCAGTCTGGGCTCCTGTGTCGGGCTCACACACACATCCCCTGGGGGCACAGACCATCCCTTGGGAAAGTTGTGTCTCCCCAAAGTGGTCCCAAGTCCCTTGGATCCTGACACTTGTGGCCTGCATCTACCAGCATGACGAGCCCAATATGTGTTACCCAGTGGCAGTGGAGATAATTCCTTGTACAGTGTGGCCAGTGAGTGCTGAGACAGACAGTGATTTAGGCCATGAGGTAATGTGAGGCCAGCAGAAAAAGCACAATCTCCCAGCAGCCCTGACTGTAAGGGACTGCCACGTCCCCACAAGCCCTCGTGGAAGGGAAGTGAAAGTGGGAAGGACTGCATGGGGTGGTGGCAGTCAGTGGCATGTGGCAGCAGGTCATCCGGTTTCACTGTTCCAGTTGGGAAGAGGGTTCCTGTGCCCTCTGGAGAGCTTCGCTTGCTGCACTTGCTTTGGCCTGGCTTTGCTGCACCCTGCTTAGGAAGGGGAAGGCTGTGCTGTGCCGTGTGCTGGCCCCAGACACATCCCAGCAGCTGCCACACGTGCTCTTCTCTACCAGGAGGAGCATCCTGTCCTTGGAGAGCTTGTCTAGAGGAAAGGGATCCTTGACACATGGAGCCCACATGGGGAATGCTGGGTGATGTCACACATTGCTGTGGTCCTCCCTTGTCCCTTGCACTGTGTCTCATCCTCATTCTCTGGGGTGAGATCTCTCTGGCTCCATTCCATGGGCCCTTCATGGCCTGCACCAGTTCATCGCCTTTTGCCAAGGAGCTTATCTGGCATGAGAAACAGTGTCTCTGTTCCTCCTCCCTCTCCATCACAAAGTGATGCTGTTTGATGTCCTTTCCAATGCTAATTCAACACTCTGTGAGGACTCACTCATGAGGGTCTCTGCTCGCTCTCCAAGGAGTGTGGGGGCTGCTGTCCTTCGCTGCAGATTGCCATCCCATATGTTCCTAACGTGGTGACTCGTTCTTTCCACACTCTCCTTCCTCGTTTTCCTGCTGCTGGCTGCCTGACAAGCACGTCTTGGCAGTGCCTGTCCTGCTCTCAAGCAGGCAACTCATCCTTTAGGGTCTATAGCTGGTGCCCCCACACGATCAGGGGAAGGGGCTGGCATCTCCTCTTGCATGAGGGGCTCAGTCCTCTGCTTGGGGGGCAAATCTCACCCCAGGGAGCAACAGCCCACTGGAACAGGGCATCACCATGTGCTGAAGAGGTGATGCTGGTGGATGAACAGCCAACTGCATCCCAGCCGCTACTGTCCTCTTGGAGCTGGGGTGGCCCAAACCAGTCTGACCTGCGCGAGATCCTGTTCCGCCGCATACACCAGATGCTGGGGCCATCTTTCTCCAAAAGCTTTCTGGCAGGGCTGGGGACCCCCAAGGCAAAGGGCAGGGGGACGGGGTCAGGCCACAGTGGGGGGTTGTGCCTCTCACTGTGTCCAGCTCTCCCATGGGATCACTGCTGTCCCAGAACATGCCATTTTAATGACTGTATTCCTGTTCTTGGGGTGGGGAGGAAAAGGTGGGGGCTCTGCAAATAATTTAACCATATCCTGCACCAAGTAACTTCAAATGTCGATAACACTACCTCACCTGCATTTCACTCTGTCTTGTATCCCTGCCCAGAGAGCCTGTTTCCTCCTGGTTTCAGCCTGCTTTATGTGATCCTTGGCCGTCAGAGGCTGGTGGCATTCCTGACCGGGTCTCTTGATCTCCAAACAGGCTGCAGCACCTCTCCCTCTCCACAGGACTGCACATGTTTAGGATCAGTTTCCACTGCTGAGGGGTTTGGTGACTGGGCTGCTTCTGAGAGAGTGGCACCCTCAGGGTAGCATCACCATGGGGATGAGCTGGAGATCCGGGCTGTGCTCCAGCTCTGGTCCTGCTTTCAAGCATCTCTAGCAGCTGTTTCCTTGGGATGTTGCACAAACTCCAGCTTCTCGCTGTAGTACTTGACATTTTTGTTCTTGCGTCATCTCGGGGGAGCTTGGGGCGCTCTCGGAGGTCTGAGGAGGAAGGGAAAGGATTGCAGGGAGGCTGAGAGTCCAGAGGATTGCCCAGCTGGCCCTGACACCTGTGGAGGTGCCTCTCGGTCCCCACGCGCGCTGCTCCCACCACACGGCCACACAGGGTTGCCCACAGTACTATTCCTGCTGCCTCCAGTGCCCGGCAGCCCCAGCGCTCCCAGTTTGGGGGAATCACTGGGGAGACCCACTTGGTGCTTCAGGACATGAACGTCTGGGGTCCAGGGATGCACAGACCAGGGCTGCATCAGTCACAGAGCAGGAGGAGGCTGAAACAGAGGGTGGGCACTGGGCAGGGCGAGTGCCACGGACCTGGGCATGAATCACCTGCCACAGCCTCAGTCACCATCAGGCCACTCCTGCTGATAAAAGGGGCTGAGCACTCACGCCCCACAGCACACAAAGGATGCCTTGCTTGGGTGCTCTCCTCCCAAGACACAACGTGGCCAAGGATGGCCACCAAGATGTGGCCAGGGATGGCCACAGAGACGTCACGGCTGCGTGAGTCCCCAGGCAGGCAGCGAGTGCCGAGCCAAATGCCTGCTGAGAACAGACAAAACACAGCCCCCAGTATTTGTCCTAAAACCTGCCCAGAATTGCTTTGGCCTCAGTGAGTCTGGAGGATTATTTTCCTTAGGTATTTTTAAACTGGAGCCTGGCAAGTGCCAGAGGGCTGGGATTTCCTGGCTTGAGCACACAGGTCGTGGACAGCATGGAGCCTGCTCCTGCCACTCTACCTGGGAGCCCTGTCTGCCAGTGGGTGGCCAAGTTGGCAAGCACTTGGGAAAGAAGCCATGGGTGGAGCAGGCCATGAGGGTCACCCCCAGGCCACGTGTGCAGCCCCCGGGGCTGAGCACCCACCCATGCTCGAGGGAGGCACCAAGCCCTCTGCCAGCCCAGCACCAGTGCAGACCTCTGTGCCACAGAGCCTGGACCCCATGTCAGGGAGGAAAAGGAGAAGCTTCAGGCAGGAAGGCAAGGACATGCTCCCATTGTCCTGCATCAGGAATGGGGTTGCAGAGCCCTCGTGTGAGCTCCTGGTGGCTCAGGCTGGGTATCTGAGCAGGAGCACCTCTGGAGTCACGTTTGTGTCCGTGGAGTGAACATGGCCCCACTCATGGGGCTGCAGGGTGGCAGAAGGTGCAATAGTCCCTGTGTCTGTCCTCTGGCATCCATCCCTGCCTGTTTGGAGGAAGGATCCCCGGAGAGGAGCTCGCAGCCGCCCCGTGCCCCGGCACAGGCTCTCTCCTGGTGGGCAGGGGGGACACCCCGAGAGGCTCTGCACCCTCACAGGGTCCAGCCCAGCGTCCCTGCCAGCCCTGGGGAGGGGGACGAAGGGAGCAGTGCCCGTGGCTGGCCGTGGGGCCCCAGGCACTGGCTGAGCACATCCCAAAGGCTCTGAAGTAGGTCAGGTGCCTTCCCTGCACAAACACAGGCCTAAGTCTGGCACCAGCAAAGTACACTGACAGCTGGAGGCAGCCCTGGCCCCAGGACAGGCTTGGGGGACTTTGCCTTTTGCTGCCACGGAGGATGGGATTTCATGCCCTGCCGGCAGCAAGGCTCAGGGTAGGATGCAGGTGGCTCCTTCCTGGGAAACTGCTGCTGCTGCTGCTGCTGCTGCTGCTGCTGCTGCTGCTTCAGGCACCTGTTTACTGCCAAATTCCCACTCATCAGCACCTGCTTCCGACCCCATCCTGCCTTCTCTGCCCACTATGCATGTCGTCACAGAACCATAGAAATATTTGTGTTGGAAGGGACCTTAGAGATCATTTCGTTGCAACCCCTGACCACGGGCTGAGATGCCACTCACTAGGTCAGGTCCAACTCCTCTCTCTCTGACACAGTGCTGTCCACAGTGGTGAGCAGCAAGAAGGTTGTTTTGGGAGAGAAAACACATTCACAGGCCCCAAATCCTGCCTTCCAAGTCCACCTTAAAGTGGCTAAGATTTGGGTAAACACTGTGAAGTGTCCATCAAAACTAGCTCTTGAGGGCCAATTCAGTCCTGCCTCATTCACATGCTGTTTGTGTTGGTTTTACACACACTCTGGTGGCCGAGCTCTCCAGGCAGGAGAAATTGCATAAAGCAATGTAATGAGTCTTCTGTGCAAGCCAGAACTGCTTCCTCACCTGGGCAGGTGCCCTGTGAGCTGACTTTTGACCCACCCTGGCAGCACAACCACCCACGGCTCCACTGCTGCATGGGCACAGGGCGGGTGCACCGTGCTGACTCCAAAAACCCTCCGCAGAAAATCCTTGCAACGACCCCACTAACAAATCCCAGATCTTCCATAATCAGAGAACAGGGTTAAACGTGTCTAATAAGCTGCTCATTCCAAATTGCCATCCCCGCTCTAATAGTGGCTGATAAGCCAGTCTTTTGTGGGACAACAAACATTTCTGTTATTCCCCAAGCCCTGCTTGGGGATAAATAAAGCCAGCCCTTGTTTTAAAGCAGGAGGTCATGCTTCATCTTAGGATAAAGGCGCTGCTACTCCTTCCTTGGTTTATAGGCTTAAAGGAACAAAATGCATTGAGTGATACAAAAAGTCGGAGAAAATTAGAAAATTAGAGCAGGAGCAGCTAAAGACAAGTCAGACAGCGTGGCATTGAGCTCCCTCTGCATGTGTGTTTAGCAGATAATTTGTTATCATCCCGGTTCAAAGTTAACCTGCTGGAAAGCTGCTGTGGGAGATTTGGCTGATCTGCCGTGTTTCAGATTTCCATGTTTCAGCTGGGTGCAAACAAACCAGAAAAAAAAACCAAAACAACACACCCTAGGAGCTTGGTTTTGATTCAACCTGTTTCTGCCGGGTACAAATACTTATTTTCTGGTTGAAAGTTCATTAGGGCACAAACACCAAACACAATTAATCTCCGGGAACACACAGACTGTGTGCCCAGTGGTTTGGGCGGTGGCAGCTCTTGATGATACCCTTTCTTCACTTTCCCATCCTGAGCCGGAGGAAGGAGGGAGGAGGAGGAGGAGGAGGCTGGAGTTTCCCACCATGCTTGGGGGATGCAGGCGCCAGTCCTGGTGGGCTGGGGTCTGACACCCCTGCAGCAGCCCCCTGTCCCCTCTCAGCAACACCCCAAGTCCCTGGCTGGTTCCGGATGCCCCGGCGTGGGGACAGTCCCCAGGAGCTCCATCCCACCGGGGCAGTGGCAGGAAGCTGTGGTCTGTCGTGGTTGTTTGTCTGCCCCGGCTCATCTGCTATTCTTACACACCTCGCAGGGGGAGTGAGCCGTGTTTTCATTGCCTCTGTTATGCCTTGGAAAAGCAGCCAACTGCAGGGAGCAGCGAGGGAGGTGCGTGGTCTGGGTTTGTCACAGGGCCAGCAGCAGCCGCAGACCCCGCTCCCGGGTCTCCTGCAGCCCCCTGTGCCCCCTGTGCCCTGCAGGATGCCCTCCCTGGCCACGCTCCCCTGGCATGCCCAGGGCTCAGGTCTCCCAGGGAGGAGAATTTCCATCCCTGAGCCTGAACTCTGCCAAAACCAGCCCAGCACTGCTGTTGCGTTCCAGGCTGTGTGGCCAACCTCTTGTGAGACCCCAGCCCTGTGCCACCAGGGCAGGAAGGGCCACACCACCTCCTGCCACTGCTCCTCACGTACCGGGGGGCTCAGTGCCCTGCCACAAAGCCCTGGGCACCGTGTCCCAGCCTCTCGTGTGCCCCGGATAACACCAGGCCCCAGCTGGCACCAGCCACCCTTGCCTAGCTGCCCCCTCCTCTGCCATCTGCTCTCAGACCAAAGCCCAGCAAAGGGACATCCCGGGCAGGTGCTCCTGTGTCACCAGCCACGGGCACCACAGGGCTGCGTGTGCACGTGGCTCTGTAATGCCATAACGAGATTACCCTGTGACATGATGGCTGTGAAATAATCCACGGTATCATTCAGTAAATCCCAGGATCCAATTACCCGCCCACATGACACCCCCTTCCCAGGCATGGGGAGGCCAGGGGGCTGCAGCCCTGCGCCCTGCCCCTCCAGCAGCCCCCCTGCGCCTTGGTGCCTCCGTGTCATTTAAGATTATCCAAGTTTGCCTTTCCCTGCAGGAGCCCCGACCCTCTGCCAGGCTCTGTTGTGTTTTCTCGCCTGGCTCTTCGCTCCCCAGCACCGTGCTGAGCCCCCTGCCCTCCCTCGCCACCCTGGCAGCCCCTGACCCTGCTGAGCAGCTCCTGGAGGGGCCAGCCCTGCTGGCCGGGGGTCCCAAGGGCGCAGGGATGCTGAGCACGCCGCGGTGCCGTGCCCAGAGAGCCCCGACACCCTCCCGCAGCCGCACCGCTGTGTGCAAACACTTTCATTTCCAGGGCATTTTCCCTGTCCTGGCAGTGGCTCCCCGCTGCAGGGTATCCCTTCCCAGGAGGATGAAGCCGGGGCAGGGGTGCAGCTGTGCCCGGTGGCGCTGGCAGCGGTGCCAGGGCGCACAGGGTGCCCCGCGGCCGGTCCGGCGCGCTCCGCCACCGCCGCTCCTGCCCTGGCAGGTGTTCAGAGCCCGGCGCTGCTGCCAAGCCAGGCACGGGGAGCATGGCCAGCTGCAAATTTCAGCTTCGGCTTTTTTGGAGCCTCTGAATCGCTGGCCGCCCGCCAGGGCCATTATTTGTTAGCCTGAGTATTCCTTTTCCCAAGTGAATCTCAAGCTGGTGAGAGGAGCCGGGCAGAGGGAACCTGGAGGGGGACACCTTGGAGTGGGGGGCAAGGGCAGGATGCTGTGGAGTGCTCTGCCCTGCCCAAGAGACCCCCCGGGACAGTGGTAGAGCCTTCACACCAGAAGACCTTTAGTTTTGCATCCCTTGGGAGGGAATAGAGCTGAAGTGCCACTCCTGGGGCAGAATCCATGGATCAACCTGTTTGGAGCAGAGTCTGCACATCCCTAGTGCTGCACAGGCCTCGGTGAGGTGTCCAAGGCTGTGACCCTAGGTGTGGATCCCTGGGTGAGCAGGGGGTTTGTGACACCACTTTCTGCCTGAAAACCTCCCGAATCCCACCTGAGGCAGGGCTGAGGCCACGCCAAGGCTGGGGGCTGTGTCCCAGCTGGATGCTGGAGCCCACACTCTGCTCTCCCACCCCTTGGCACGGGGGGATGCTCTGAGCTGCAGCTTCGTTCCCTTGCTGAGTTCAGGGGTGCAGGTCAGACCCCTGGGGAAAGCATCCAGCTCCTGCACCCAGCAGAGCTCACAGGGGGCTCACAGTCCCCAGGGTGGCCCTGGGTGCCAGCAGGAGCCACCGCAGTGCCAGTGACCTGCCCGGGGCGGGCAGCAGCCCCAGCTTCCAAGGCTGCGAGAGCAGAGTCAGGAAACAAAACAAAACAGGGGCAACTGGCAGGGAAAGAAATTGCTTTTCCACCTTGGAAACCTGAGCCTCAGATCCACTGGCCTCCAGAGAAGGGAAACAAAGGCTTTGGGAGGGAAGGGCAGGGAGTTGTGGGGTAGGGATGGGACTCTGGCTGGATGTAAGTGCCAGCAGGAGGGATCCTGCCAGGCTCTGGCAGGGGCAGGGCACAAGGGACCAGAGCGTGTCCTGGAGCATGTCCTGCCATTCCCCCCACGCACTTCCCAGCTCCCCGCCGCCTTCCCTGCCATTGTTCAGCAGCCCCGGGGGTGAAGCACGGCATGGGGAGAGCCTGCCCTTCCTCCCTCCTGCCCTTCCCTCCAGGCCATGTGCCACCAGCTGCGCAGGGACACAGGGCTGGGGCACCCCATGGCTGCGGGGACAGCAGCTGGCACGTCCCAGGGCAGGGTGGCAGCGCCCAGCACCTCCCCAGGAGCCAGTGCACGGCCAGGGCCAGGGCCAGGATGTGGCCCCACACGCCAAGGACACCCACGGCAGTCAGAGGGGCTCCGGCGCTCCCCTGGTGCCCCATGGGCCTCTCTGTTTAGACGGACAAATCCTCGGTGATCCCATCTGCAGGCAGAGCCATTTCTGTCACGTTGCCTCATTCCCCTGACATAAATGTGGTGGATTTTGCAAGGGACGTTTCCACTGAGCTGTCTGGGTGTCTTTCCTGTGGCTCAGCAGTGGCCACCGCAGCCACATCAACACCTCCCTCCCAGAGGTAACCTGGGGGCAAATTGGGAGGCTCTTCCTGCTGATGGAGCAGGAAGGGCATTGGTGCCCAGCGCAGTGCTGGAGGGGTGGTCCCGACCTGTGCTGGAGGGGTGGTCCTGACTCCATCCCTGTGCTGGAGGGGTGGTCCCGACCCCATCCCTGTGCTGGAGGGGTGGTCCCGACCCCATCCCTGTGCTGGAGGGGTGGTCCCGACCCCATCCCTGTGCTGGAGGGGTGGTCCTGACTCCATCCCTGTGCTGGAGGGGTGGTCCCGACCCCATCCCTGTGCTGGAGGGGTGGTCCAGAGCCCTGGAGAGCCCTCCACTGACACCGAGCACAGGGCTGACAGCTCGTCGGCCTGGAAGCCTCGAAGGCAGCAAAGGTGCCAGGCAGGGGGGGCACATGGGAGCCCCCAGTGCTGCAAGTCCCACACGAGCCTGAAAGATTAATGACCTTTTCCCAGTGTTTGCTTTGGGCAGAGGCTCGTGCTCCGGGGCTTTGCTCAGATAACGGTCTGGTATGAGAATGAGCTCCCCTGGTGAGGTGCAATTTGGAGAACTTGAATGGGGGCTCCAAAACCGGTTGCAAAGAAAGAGATTAGGATCAGTATTTGTCCTTTTCTTTTCCTTTTTCCTTCCTGGTGGAGCAAAAAATATTCCTGTTTATTGCTATAAACCCTTGGGGGCTGAGTGGTAGACTCCCAGCGGGAATTACGGTCTCAGGAGATCAGAGATCCCGAGAGCATCCCCTTGCCAAATTTACACTTACTGTTAGCTCTAATCAGCCCTGTTTATCTCTCCCTGCGGTGGTATTTGGGCAGCTAGCTCGGGTCAAACACGGGGCAGTTCCCTCATTGTTACCAGACATCCGAAATGTCCCCATCCCTCGCTTGTGGACACCCTCCTCACCTCTCCCAGAGCCCGGCTCGGGGATGCTGTGTGTGGGAGCCCAGCGAGCAAATGGCAGCTCCTGCCCCAAAGGAGCCGCTGGGAAAATCCCCGGAGAGGAGGAGAGCCCGTTATCCCAAGGGCAGCACAGCCCCCCGGCCTCCGCAGCCGCTCCGCCGCGGCGCTCACACCCTCCCTGCTCCATAGTCTTCCCAAGGAAATAAAGCATCACTGTCCTATTAATTATGTGAGTTCTGGAGCAATATTTTTCCCAGAGTCACCTACTGGTTCACATATTCGTTTTCCAGGCAGCTTAGTCAGTAGCCTGGCAACAGGGTGACCTTATGCTCTGCTCAGCTTTGAGCATTTTATTAGCCACACTGGACTCTCTCCACTGCTCCATATTGCTGAGCCCCTCATTAGTACAATTAATAAGCTGCTTCTGTCAATTCAATCAAATGCCAGGCTCGACAGCAGCAGAAAGCTTTGGCAGATCAAGTAGGGGAGATTCTGGGTAGCACTGGGAAATTGTAGGAAACCTTTCATCTCCCCCAAGGAGCCGAACAAGAATGGAATTGTGGGATTGGGATTCTCTCAGGTCATGTTTATTTATCGCCGGCTCGTTAGTATAATAAATCAGGTCCCCTGTCACTTTGAATGAAGTCATAGGTTTGCTGGAAGGAACTTGGCAGAACACCTTGATATTATTAGTGATGGTGTGGACAAAGCCCCATGAAAGGCGATGCCCTGGCTGGGGCACACGGACACCCTCACATGCACCCGCTCGGCCCCGCGTCCCACCGCGGTCATCCCAGGGGACACGGATGGTCTCGGGACACGCCACGCGGCATGTCCCAGGTACCTGGTGGCCACACCACGGGCTGCTTCTCCCCCGTCCCGTGCCTGCTCCAGGGGACACGCATGGTGGGAGAGGTGCCCGTCCCAGCCCCGCTGTCCCCCTGGCCACGCAGAGCACCGTGGGCGACGTCCTGCGCCCGCAGTCACGTGGATCGGGCACATGTGACGGCGCTTTGCCTTTCACACCTCTGCGTGTCCTGCCAGACTTTGCCCTGGCTCTGACGTCGGCGTGCTCTTTGGATCCCACGCTGGCTCCGGGAGCTCCTGCCGGGCAGGACGCGGCTGTGGGGCAGAGGGGTGGCAGCAGCAGGCCTGGAGCTCACACGCCTGTGGCTCCTGAGCCTCATCCCTGTGTCCTCTGAGCAGGACCCGCCAGCAGCAAGGGACCAGGAGGTGGCTTTGCAGAGGTTTTGACAGGACACCTCCCCCTGAAGGGGCAGCCCAGCCTGGGGGACTGCCAGGGATGCTGCAGAGTTCACAGCCTCTCTGCCTGCATCCAGAACTTTTCCACTGCAGGGTGGTTCCAATCCCAGCACTGGAAATAACGCTGGGTGATGGCAAGGGAGAGTTGCGGCTGGTTCCGTAGTCTGAGTGCCCCAAACAAAACAACGTCACAGGTGTATGTCCCAAAAACGTTCCTCAAATAAATTCCCCTGGAAATCCTTTGATCTGGTCTGACGGTGAAAACGCAAACCTGAACAAAGTCAGGTTTTTTAAGAGATTGGTTTCCATTCAGTTTAAATATAGCTTTAAAGGTTACAAAACAACAGCTCTGTTTTATTGCTTAATTTATCACAGTATTTGATCTCCGCGCTGGGATAAATATTAAACCGCTCCTAATTTTTTGCTCGTAGACCCACTTTCACTGTGGGTTGATTCCATTGTCTCTGAGCTGGACCTGCACCACCCTTGAAATGCAGGAATTCCCAACTCAGCTGTGCTGCTGGAGCATTCCCCGGGCCAACCAGCCCGTTCCCATCCCCATCCCATCCCCATCCCCAGTCCATAACAGCCTGGGAAGTGCCCCAGGCCATGCTCCTGCTCATTAGCTCTCTTGACTCCAGCTGACCTATAAATGCTGAAGGAAACAAAACAAACTGCTGGGAGGGAGAGGAAGGGCTGTAGGTGTTGGCCACATGTCAGCAGAGCCAGGATGAAGATGCTATTGTGTTGAAACGATTTTCCTGGTAAAAACAGGCCTGGATATCTCCTCACTGTTCCTGGGAAGCACTCGATGACCGGGAGGGTGTGGATTCGGGGCAGCCCACGGGCTGCGGGGGGGTTTTGCTGTTTCTTCATGATGACGCTGATAACGTGACCCTGAGCAGATGCAGCTGCAAACCCACAGCTCTGCATTTCCTGCACGGCAGCAGCACTGGATGAGGCAGCAGTGCCCAGCGCCAGCTCACACGGCTGGCAGTGCCAGGGCTTGGCTCCGGCTCCTGGACGGACAACAGCGTCTGAAAGGATGTGCAGACCCTGCCCTTGCAGAGGTGCAGGGGCACAGGCACATCAGCTGCTCGGGGGTGGTGGTCCAGTGGCCACCAAGCCCCCGGCCCTGGGGCTGGGGAGGAGGTTGTGGCAGTGGGGTGACTCTGTGTGCACTGCCAGCCCTGGCCAGGCCCTCGGCCGCTTCTCTTTGGACTTTGAAGGGCAACATCCAAAGTCCTGTGCTGGTTTGTTGTCAGAATGGATGTGGGAAGGTCAGAGTCCCGCTCTGACCTTCGGGTGGACCCTCCACAGTGAGTGTTCAGCAGATTGCTGCATCCCCAGGGTGCCCGGGGCAGGCAGCAGTGCCACCAGCCCTGGCACTCACCCCCCTCCTCCCAACCAAGCACAGTGCCCTGGATATGGGGCCATGGGCACACAGGCAGGATCACCCCCTTGCATCCCACCCCTTGGGGCTGGGATGGTGCCAACACCCTGGGAATGGGCTTGAGGAGGTGAGGACACCCCACTGAGCCCCCTGGACCAGCCCCACATCCTCAAGCATCCCTGAGCTGTCAGGAGGGTCTGTGAGTGATGGAGTCCTCCCTGCAGTGCCAGTTGTCTCCAAGGCTTCTCAGGCAAAGCCCTTCCATCTTTTTTCCAAGTGTGGCCTAAACCACCCCCTGAGCATCCCACGGATCCCCAGTGGCTGCCCTTGCTCAGCGTGGTACATGGCAGGCTGGCTGGGGACACAATGCTGACCCCTCCTGCGCCGCAGGGGAACCTCCTGCATCCGCCACCCCTGGGTAGCAGAAAATGCCCCCTCCCTCCTTATCTTTCCTTTAGCAGCAGGGGTCTTGGCATCTCCTTAGCCCCTGTTTCCTCTCCCAGCTCCTGTTGACACGGTGGCCGTGGGAGAACAATGGGGCCAGGGGCAGCAGAGAGACACCCTGTCCCTTCCTCTGGCTGCCTGCTCGCCCTCCTGGGCACAGCTGGGCCACCCGGACCCCCGGCTGACAAGGTGGCCCCACTGGGGGCAAAGCCAGGGCAGGGTGACCCCACGGGGGAGCTGCAGACCGGGCAGACTGGT
>VWZG01011057.1:663814-712434 GCA_013396735.1 Grallaria varia
CGCGGCCGCCGCCGAGCCCTGCGCCGCGCCCTGCTCGTGCCGCCGCGGCCTGCTGGATTGCAGCCGGCACCGCCTGCCCGGCGCGCCGGGCCCGCGCAGGATCCCGCCGCTGCCCGCCGGCACCACGGCGCTGTGAGTGAGCCTGCAGGCACGGGGGGCGGCCTCTGCAGCCCCCTGAGAGGAGGGCACGGCCGGGGGGTCGGGCTGTGCTTCAGGGAACGGGGACAGGATGGGAGGGAACGGCCTCAGGCTGGGCCGGGGCAGGGGCAGGGGGAACAGCCTGGAGGGGGTTTGCGAGACATTGGGAGGGGATGCCCGGGGAGGTTTGGAGTGGCCGCCCCTGAGGTGCCCAAGGAAGGACCGGACGTGGCACTCGGTGCTCTGGGCTGGGGGGCAAGGTGGGCATCGGGCACAGGGTGGGCTCGGGGGTCTTTTCCCACCTCAGCGATTCTGTGGTTCCGCCCGCGGGGTGTTCGCACAGGGCCCCTGTGGGTCCCTCCAACTCAGAATATTCCGCGATTCCTTAAGGGGGAGAGAGAGAAGGGGCCTGGCCCCCAGGGCTCCGTGTGCCAGGGTGGCAGGGCCCAGTTCCACATGGCCTTGCCCTGCTCAGTGTGCGAGGAGTGTGGGGAGTAAGGCTGTTGGCGATGCCAGTCGGGTCAGGCTGCAGGACACGGTCCCTTGGGATTGTGCTTGGAGATGCCCCTTCCAGCCCGAGCTCAGCTGCGTGTTGTGGCAATTCCTGCTGCTCCCGGTTTCCTCTGCGTCCCTTCGCAGCTGAGGGGCTCCCTCCTTTGCCCGCCCTTAAGCCATTGTGGACTCCCCTTGGCGTTTGTTATTGTTTTCCCGAAGAAATCCCACAAAGCAATTAGGAGCCACCCATAGTCTCTGCTCCCAAGTGTTTAATTACAAGTGTGCTAAACAGTGTTCACACAGGTCAAGCCTTTGGCCTGTGAGCGTTGCTGTCACAGTCACCGTTGCTTTTGTCACCTTTGGCTGCAGGTGAAGAGGTTCTGGAATATCAGGGATATCAAAACCTGTGCACAGAGTTCTCAGTCCCTCTTGGAGTGATTGTGTTTCCCAGTTGATAGAAGTGATAGTATTCCAGACCAAGAGTAAATTAAACCTGTTGGGCAGGTCCTATAAACATACAAACCACTGTTCAGTTAACTCCAGGAATTCCACTAACAGGGCTCAGGAGTCTACTCTGTGTTGAATACTGAAGGAGTCCAAGGAAGCTTCTCGCCTTCCTGCCCTTTTGTGGTTCTCTCCTTTCCCTCCGCAATCAGCACGAGGAAGTGTTTAAGTAAAAATGTGTATTTCAGCACAGAAATACAACACCTTGTGTGTAAAACCTTTAGAGAAATGCAAGAATATTGTAACTTGTCAGGGAGGGTGTCAGGGCCTGGAGAAGGGAGCTGGCAGCTCATCAGGAGACTAATAAGCAAAATGATATCCATGCTGATTTGAAGAGCAAGTTTTCAAGCTTCGACAAATACTTGCATCTTTCTCCAAGCTGATAGAGAGGGTGTGTTTAAAGCTGCTTGGCACAACGTGCGGTGGGAAGAAGCAGAGCTGGCACTGTGCTGTGTTTTGCAATCTGACGTGCTGCAAACAGTCAGGGTATCCCACACTGGTTTGAGTGGGAAGGCACCTTAAAGTCCATCTCGTTCCACCCACGGGCAGGGACACCTTCTACCAGCCCAGATTGCTCCAAGCCTCATCCAACCTGGCCTTGGACACTTCCAGGGCTGGGGCAGCCACAGCTTCTCCGGGCACCCTGTGCCAGGGCCTGCCCACCCTCACAGGGAAGAATTCCATCACCATATCCCATCTAACTGCCTTCTGGCAGTGTGAAGCTATTTTCCCTTGTCCTGTCCCTCCATCCCTTGTCCCAAGTCGCTCTCCAGCTCTCCTGGAGCCCCTTCAGGCACTGGAAGAGGCTCTCAGGTCTCCCTGGAGCGTTGTCTTCTCCAGCTGAACACCCCCAGCTCTCTCATCCTCTCGAGAGCAGAGGGAGTCCAGCCCTTGGAGCATCTCCATGCCCTCCTCTGGTCTCGCTCCAGCAGCTCCATGTCCTTCTGATGTTGTTCTCCAGAGCTGGAGGCAGCTCTGCAGGTAGGGTCTCACCTGAGGGGATAGAGGGGCAGAATCCCCCCTCCCCTGCTGCCCACGCTGTGGGACCCACCCAGCACGTGGGGCTTTCTGGGCTGCAGACACACATTCCTGAGTCCCGTTGAGCTTCTCATCCACCAGCACCCCCAAGTCCTTCTCCAGGCCTGCTCTCGATCCATTCTGTGTCTGTCTCTGTTGTGGCTTTCAGGATTTTGGCACATGGAGTGTGGGTGACGTTTTCTCTTCGCTGGGACGGCTCTGGCAGTTCTCAATCTAAAGGAGCCATAATGTTTACCGGCTGTTTAAAATTAATCGAAGCCTAAACTTTTCTCACGTGATTAAGTTCCCTGATGTGCTCTTCTCTTAGTTCTATGATATCACTTCACCTGGCTTTGAGAAGTAAAAATTCTTCTTTTTCCTAACTCTTTTAAACTACTTGCGGGCAATGCCTCCATTGTGTGGGGGGTTGGTTTTCTTTTAGGGTTTTGTTTTTACTAAGGCCAGGAGAGCACTTTTGGAACCTATTTTCGTGATGGAAGCGTTCAGGCATCTGTAACTTCATTTTTCCTGTGAAGATGTATGTTTTTGTGGATTACTTGGCAGGTGATGAAAAGGGTAGGGAAGTCTAGGAGTTGAGAAATATTTTTTTATGTGTCTGCATCTTAACATTAGGTTCTTTAGAACAAGGAATTCCAGCCCTGTTTGAAGGGTGATTGTGTGAAGGGGGAGAGGGAAGCACGATGCTGGTGGTCGCTGTGGCAGTGTTTATATATCCTGCTAACTAGAGAGACCATGAATAAAAGTAGATTAGGTATCACTTAATTAGTTCAGCAAGTTCCATTCACAGTAGGGGTTTTTGAGTGAGCTCAAAAGGCCCCCTGCACCCACACCTGTACCAGCACACAGTGCCCCAGCTCAGCTGGGCTGAATTAAGGTCATTCTCCATCATCCATAATCAATCTGGTGTGTGTGTTCTGTTTTATTTACTTAGGAGATGAAAACCACTTCAATTCAAAATGAATGTTTAGATGTGTTATATGCAATACCAGATGAATCTCAAAAAGACAAATTTTGCTTGTTTGCTCTGTGTCTTGCACAGCCTGGGCCTCCCAGTTGCAGTGCTACAATGATGGGTTCTTCCATTTTGGTGTTTCCAGAGCAAGGGAATTACATCTGGGTCTGCAGGATAACAGGACTCTTAGCTGTGTGATTGAATGATCTCTAAACACAAAACCAGCCGTGGATTTCACTCTGTATTTAGTGATCAGTTGGTCTGTTTGAAAAAGAAAAGCATCAGTAAGAGAAACTAAATATAAATAGTCAGAGCTGATTTAAATATGAGCTATACCCAACTTCTTGAAAGAGGACTTACTGCAGTGAGAACTTTGTTGTAGTCCAAATTTGACTAATAATAGAAAAATACTTTTCTGGGCCTTCTAAATTAAAATCTTAATTTCTAACTTGGTAATTAGACAGTAGGCCTCTGTTAGCAGGTCCTCATCACCCAGGCCCCGTGGCTGTCAGTGTTTAGGAGGCATTTGGACAGTGTCCTGAATAATTTGCTTTAACTTTTGGTCAGCCCTGAAGTGGTCAGGCAGCTGGGCTAGAGGATTGTTGTAGGTCGTCTCCAGCTGAAATATTCTATGATATTCTTCCTGAAAACCGTGGAAAACTCGAGTTACAGTTTTCTTTGTGTATTAATCTGACTCCCAAGATCTGTGCCTGATGCACAGGTTGGTCTGGCTCAGCGCCCATGGCATGGCTTTGCTCATCAGTGGAGCATCTGCTCACCTTGAGGGGTGTGTTGGTCTCTTCCATGGCCATTGTCTCATCCTTCCTCTGTGGATTGTGCTCAGATCCTTTGGGAACAGCGTGGCTTGGTGCTGCCAGCTCTGGGTAAACCCACTGCTCCAAGGGGCCTGTCGGAATCACCCGGGGAAGAGTCTGCTGCTGGGATTTGGGGTCAGCACTCCCTCCATCCACCAGGTGTGATGGGCTGAGCTGGGCTTAGGCTGTTCCAGGCAGGGCGTCCTGAGCGTCCCTGAGGAGGGATTTGTGCTGAGAGGCAGCTCATCCTGCTTTGTTTTAGTGTGTCTGGCATTGAGCATTGGCTTAATGACCACATGCACCAAGGGAGCCAGCCTGCACTGGCTGCAGTTGTTCTCTTCTCCAGGTTCTCTTGATTCCTTCTCTTTTTTTAATAATTGTTTGCAAACTTGCTTGCTGCTCTATCTGTGTAATTTGCATCTTGATGTAATTAAAAGCGTGTATTAACGACCACCTGACTTGCTGTGACACCCAGGATTTTAATAATTCATAGCTAGAACAGACTCTATGCTGAACCCGAGGGGAAGTGAGCAACAAACTGTCAGGTGTCAGCTCCTTGCTCTCTCCTAGTAGGTTTTGGTCTTACAGATCAAAAGGAGCCTGACAGAGCTCAAGGAGTGTTTGGACAACGCTCTCAGGCACGTGGTGGGATTTTGGGATTGTCCTGTGCTGGGCCAGGAGTTGGGCTCGATGGTCCCTGTGGGATCAGGTTTGGCCCTTGGTGTGCTGGGAGTCGAGCACAGGCTCAGAGCTATGGCAGGAGTGTGTGGGTGCTGTGGCTGCCCCAGCCTGGCTGTCAGTGGGAAGTTTTAGATATTCTCAATTGCATTTCAGTATTCATTTCAATAGGGACATGGTAGTTTTGGTTGTAAAGGGTGATTTTTGTGTCCTGTGTCAGCATAGCTGCTGCCTGCCTGATAAACTTAGAACTGTAATAAATGTGTATTGTGTGAGGTTGCACAAAGCGTACGTGGTTTGATCTTTTTTTTAAAAATATACCTCATTCCAGGGGCTAAACAGCTTTTCTCTCTGTTCTCTAGGGATTTAAGTCATAATCATTTATTATCATCCAACTGGACCATTGATTTGTCTGCTCATACGCTGCAAGAAGTGTAAGTTGGTTTTTTGTAAGGATGAACTCTAATGTTATCTTACCTAATCGTAATTAGAACATTGCACGTAGAGATACCTGGTCTGACTTGCAGAAATGTTCGGTACAAGTTAATTAAAAATAGATAGTCTGTGTTGGCAGCACATTTTATGTACAAAACTGCTGCTTTTTCATAAAAGATTAAAAGACCAATGTTTTAAAAGAGAAATGAGATGTACTTGTTTTGGCTATAGCTGATTTTAAATGAAAGCGAAGTAATAGTATCCGTGCAAATGGTGAAAACTAGCATGTTTTACTGTTAAATTGTTCAAATTTAAGCTTTTAGGGATCCTTTTTGTCAACGATGAAGTATTATTAATATAATAAACTTGTTAAATGTGTTGTGATATGAATTATTTCTGCTGGGTACAGAGGGGTTTTTCTTCTCTTTGAAGTGCCAGTAATTTTTTTTTCTCTTTCTAAGGAAAATGAATTACAATGAGCTGAGTGAAATTCCGTATTTTGGAGAAACAACTTCCAATATAACTCTCCTCTCATTGTAAGTAATAGCTCATCTGCCTTTTTCCTGTTTAACAAACGGGAGAATCACGTTAAAGTTCTGCAATCAAATTATAGGAAAACATCATCTTTTGTCTTGAAATACTTCTCATCTAAAGGGCTTTAGGGAACATGTAAGCACTCCTTAAAGAAATACAAATCAGTTAGTCAATCAAGTCACCCCAAATTACCAATTAAATGCAGTCAACCAAGGCAGGCAGCTTTGAAGGGGAGGGATTCAGTCTGGGAATGACAGTTCCCACAAGGAACAGCCCAGCTACAGGCCTCAGAATTTGAGTCTATTCGTATGTCAAGGTGGCAGATAGCTCTGGGATTTGCAGTATTGCTTTAAGAATTAACACTTCTGGAAGCATGTGGTGCATGTCCCATCTGGGAGGCTCACTAATGTTGATACACAGGGCCCTGTAACTGCTTTCAGCTGCTGGGAGGATGGGATGTTTTGATAATCATATTTACTGCTGCTCTTTTTCAGAGTGCACAATACCATTCCAGAAATAAATGCTGAGCAACTCCAGGTCTACCTTTCACTGGAAAATCTAGATCTCAGTTCTAATCTTATCTCAGAAATTAAAGCCTCTTCGTTCCCACGGATGCAACTGAAGTACCTGTAAGTACAAGTGATCTGTTGGGTCTGGGATTTCTGGCTCTGCAGTGGTAGTGGTGGAGACCTCACTACTCTTAACTTACTTTCTTAAAGTCTTGCTTGTCTTTGAACTGGTGCAATGCTTAGTGGGGCTATAGATGTGCTTGAAATAAAATACTTTTCATACCATTTTCCCAAATAGCATGGAAAATGACTTCTGCCCTGTTCGAGTAGGTCACTGTGGACACTGTCTTAACCATATCTAAGTGATGCATGGACCTCCAGTAAAACCAGCTCCTTGCACTGATTCCTTTGGGAAAAAGGGTTTAACTTGGTATCTCAAAATTCAGATTTCTGATATGACTGCACAAGGAACTTGAGTTCTAATAATATGTGGTCACTCTAAGGTGTTTGTGCCATTGTGTTCGTAAAATTCTCCGTGTTCTGAAAGGCCTCTTTCCCTCTTCCTTTCCTAGGAATCTGAGTAACAACAGGATAACTACTCTAGAAGCTGGTTGCTTTGATAACTTATCTAGCTCCCTGATGGTGGTAAAGCTGAACAGGAATAGGATTAGTATGATTCCACCAAAGATCTTCAAATTGCCTCATGTCCAGTTTCTGTAAGTAGCAATCCTGAAAGCACAAAACCAGCACTTACAGCTGTGTTGGTCATCTCAGCATGTCCTCCACTTTCACAAAGTGGTGGTTGTTGAAAGGTGTCTTAATATTTGAATGTCATCTTTGCAAAGGGAGCTGAAAAGGAACCGGATTAAAACAGTGGAAAGCCTGACATTCCAAGGACTGGAATCCTTAAAGTCCTTGAAAATGCAGCGCAATGGGATTAGCAGACTAATGGATGGAGCATTCTTTGGCCTGGGTAATATAGAGGAATTGTGAGTATGCCTAGTTGTGGAATTTCTTTAAGGGTCCCTGACTAGAGGGTGTGTTCTGTACGGCTTCCTTTACATCAAAGCTGTGCTGAGATGTTGATGAAATGACATGAAAAGAGTATTTTTGCATTATTTTTATGCCATATCTAGTTACTTCAGAGGTGGAAAGATACCTTTCCCCATCCCTGAAGTGTTCAAAGCCAGGTTGGACGGGGTTTGGAGCAACCTGCTCTGGTGGAAGGTGTCCCTGCCCATGGCAGGGGGTGGAACTGGATGAGGTTTAAGGTCCCTTCCAACCCAAACCATTCTATGATTCCATGATATTGGTGCTCTTTCCAGCCTCTTCCCACTTGGTGATGAAGAATGTTTGACTCTGTAGTTGCTTTTTTTGCTGGTTTTCATTTGCAGCCCCCATAACATGGGGCTGTTCTTTGCTCTGTGACTCTGACAGAGCAAACACCAGGGTGTACCATGCAGTGTTAGCAAAAGGCTTTTCAAAAAAGAAATTATCCTTGAAAACAGATGGCAGTTTTGTTTCTGCCACTGGATCCCTACAGCTGGTGTCGAGTTACTCAGTTCTTCGTGTACTTCAATTAATTCTTTTGATTTCAATGGAATGTGGATATAATTGTGCATTTTGTGTTGCCTGAGGCCTCATGTTAGTAAACAATTTTGAGATCCACAAGGTGAAAGTTTATAAATAGATGTTTCATCGATTATCTACTTGACAAATGTTTTTCCTTCTAATTCCTTAGAGAACTGGAACATAATAACTTAACAGAAGTAAACAAGGGCTGGCTGTATGGGCTGAGGACATTGCAACAACTCTATGTTAGCCAGAATGCCATCACCAGGATCAGCCCAGATGCGTGGGAATTCTGCCAAAGACTTGCTGAGCTGTAAGTCCTGGGCTGCTTTTCATTGGGGATTTTGGAATGTTGCAATAACAGATTGGCAAGAATTAATAACCCAAGGAAGTACTCAATTTCCTTGTCAAGCCCATGATAATGCTGTGTATTTTACTTATAAGTGTTCTGTTAGAGAAATTAAACAAAACACAATAGTTAATCAAGTCAGATAGTATCTTTGTAATTAACCCCCCCTGCTTGCCTGTAAAGTGTGTGTTCCATGTTTCCAGGGACTTGTCCTACAACCAGCTCACTCGCCTCAAGGAATCTGCCTTTGTGGGACTTGGCTTGTTGGAGAAACTAAACCTGGGTGACAATCACATTAGTCACATTGCTGATGGTGTCTTCAGAGGTCTGACAAATCTTCAGACCTTGTAAGTACAGAAAACTGCTCATTGCAATTTCAGTTTGAGCTTTTGGAAATAGAGACAACAGGTATCCACTGTGGGAAGCCTGAGGTCACTGTGGGTCTGTCCTGCCTGCAGGTGTGGCAGGGCTGATGATCTTTTGGTTTGCCAAGATAACAGGATTCCAGCCCAGCTAAAACAAACCAGCCACTCAGTTTTAGTGCTGGTGAGAAACAGTGACCTGGAGTGCCCAGATGTGTCCTCCTGCTCCTGAGAGGTGTGGGTAACCCGTGTAAATGCCACTTGTGGAGCAAATAGCCTGGAGCTCTTTATTCCAGAGGGTTTTGTTAGGCTTGGAACCTCAGAAACCAAGCCTTTTGTGTTGCACAAAGGTGTGGTTTTGGCCACCCAGCCTGTGTGCTGAAGTCACAGACTGGCAGGAGGTCTCGGGTTCTTCTCGCTGTCACAGGCTCAGCTCTGCACTTGCCAGGACCTTTGGGGGCAGCTGCAGCTGTTGGATATTTCTCAAAAGACCCAATCCTGTCCCAAGTAGATCTGAACAGTTGTAATTATCCTAAACAATGGTACTTGAGGAAGGAGTGAAAGTTTACAACCCCTCTGTCACTTCATTAAATAAATGCTTAAATAAGCAAACTCTCTGGAGAGATTTATGTAAGCAGTCATATTCTGTTAACCTTAATGCAACCTTTTAATGAAATAATTAAACCTAATTTCTTAGGTTTAGAGTAGCATGAAAAAGAACAAGAGCAGATTAATTAGTAGGTTTTCCTGGGCTCTCAGGGGCGTCAACAGCCCAGGGCCTGGCCCTTCCCTTTGGGGCTGGAATGTGCAGCAGGGAGGGCAGTGGTGATTAACAAGGCTCCAAGCATTCGTGCCCAGCCAGGCATGAGGAGCCAACTCCTCTGCTCACACAATGAGGGGCTTTTTTTTAGGGCTGCTCACTCATTCTGCTAAGTGGTCTGAGTAGTGGAGTGTAAAAATACTTCAAACAACAGGAGATACCGTGTGGCTGCAGGATTAGTTCCATTGTTGGTTGGGTGCTGGTTGTTTCAGTGCTAAGGATGATGTAAATACTGCTGGGTGTTCAGATCCTGCCACTCTGCTGGAGAATAAACTGTAAAATTGATATTAACTGCAAGGTAGGATTAAAAGTGTTTCTAAAAACAGCACTGAAGTTTTAAGTCCTACCCCATTATTTACACTGTAATAATGTGAGTAGCTTGGCATTTACATTCTCCAGCATTCACTGTCTTAACATTCTGAAGCAGACCCTGAGATAATTATAGAAACAAGTTTTAAATCACAAGAATTAGCAACGTGGAAATAAATTTGGCATATTATTCATCTAGTCGCTCTCATTATATCACATCCATGTCAAGTGCTTTAGCTTGAGTAATTTTTAAAGAGGAAAATACTTAATGTGGGCAAGTTTCAAGGCCATATTTGTTCAGACCTTGTGATGCGTGAAACATGGAATTCCTTTTATTTTTGTCCTAAAATTTGAAGTGTGTATGTATTAATTGTGGAAGTGGCTGCTGCCTGGTGTTAGGAACAAGACTTCCATATTTCCAAGAATAATAAGCATATAATGTATTACCACTGATGGTGTTCTGGAGGTTGATCCCAGTCTCTTCCAGACTGACGTTCTGCACAATTTACAGTCTCAAGCAAGGGGTACTTCATTTTTTCCACCATCAGCACACAGAAAGAGGTGTTCAAATGAGTGTTGTATGCAGTTGCCTGTGTTTGTAGGTTAGCTTTGTGTCAGTTAACTCATTTGGAAGCTCCATCAAGCTGCTGCATAGAATGTCTGTTAAAACACAGTAGAGACTGTTTTTTATTAGTGTGCTTTCCTTTAAACACATTCCTGTCTGCAGGGACTTCTGTGCGTGGTGGTATCAAAACATGCTCTTGGCTCAGTCTGTGCCATTCAGGCTAAAAATGCAACTGAATTTATTTCTTCTTCTCTCTAAAAAGCATTTAATCCTCCCCAAACCATATTGCTCTATTGCTTTTGCTGTTCAGACCTCTGTTCTCCATAAGGGGCTGAAGTGCCATGCAGAGGTCAATCAGCAATCCCATTAGCTGATAACGAGATTTGTGAGCAGAATATCAACTTCATTGTGAAAATCCACCACTGTGTGCCTGGCAGCCCTACACTGTAACCTGTGTGTAATCTCTTAATATGCTAATGCTGTTATAAGCCTGTTACTGGGGAAGATTAATGCTGCTGGGGTGTTGCTTAATTTCCTTACATGAACCAACTTGCTTCAGGAGCCTCTCCCAGCTCCTGGCAAATACTCCCTCACATGACAAGTGCTGCTCAGACTGGGGCTTTCCTTGAACACCACATCAAGGGGCTGTAGGGCAGTATTTGTTTGTGGTTCTGGCTGCAGCACTGATCAGGAGCAGCTTTCCTGTGCACCTCTCAAGTGGGATATTCATCTCCTGACAAGCTTTAGTTTTTGTGAAAGGTTTGAGACCTGCCAGGTGATGCTGTGCCAGAGCCCTGTACCTGGTCCCTGCAGCACTGATCTCTTCCCCAGCTCAGTGCTAGCCACAGTCATGATGATGTTCCAAGGCTTTTTAAGAAAAAGAACTTAGTTCCAGGCTTTTCCAAGGCTTCTCTCTAAGAAAGCTCTTCTCCTGCAGGGACTTGCGGAACAACGAGATCTCCTGGGCCATAGAAGATGCAAATGAAGCATTTGTGGGACTCAGCAGGCTTGATAAACTGTATGTATTGCAAAGCATGGGAATGGCAGCACTTCCCAGGCATGCAGAGGAGAGGGAGAGCAAAATACTAAGAAACTGTAAACCCTGATGAGGCAGAAAACCTCTTTAATGGCAGCTGTTCATTGGTTCCATTTGTGTGCCACAACCTCCTGATACAAGCCTGGGTTCCGTGTTCAGGAACCAGTTTGAAGTGCTTGGCTTCATTTATTACTGAACAGCTCACTCCCTCTGTGTGGTGATTATCCCTTTTTGTGCTTCTTTAGTTTGGGTAAAAGTTACTGCTGACATATCTCTAACCCACATCTCAAGTTAAGAATAAAGAAGAGAGCCTGTTCATGGGAAAATTAGCTGAGCCTTTAAGCTAAAAAAGGTAGTATTTGGTCTTTTAGCTCAGCTAGATTTGGAAAAAACATAGTTAAGCATCACAGGGATCTCCTTTTAGGTCTGTTTTGTGAACTCATATCGACATTCAGACTGGGATCTGGGGCTTTGTCTTTCAGAATCTTGCAAGGAAACCAGATCAAGTCAATTACCAAAAAAGCATTCTCTGGTCTTGAAGGACTTGAACATCTGTAAGTACTTTACATTGTAGAACTTCTAATTATTTGTCAACTTCAGTCTTGATTTCTCTGTCAGTTTTTCAAGACTTTAACTGAAGGCACTGTAGGAAATCTCACGACCCATTATTGTGCTCTTTGCTTAACTTACAGAGATTTAAGCAACAATGCAGTAATGTCCATCCAAGAAAATGCCTTTGCCCAGGCTCAGCTGAAGGAGCTGTAAGTTCATGACAATTATTTGGAGATTCTTTACAAGCCCTTCCTTGGCAAGAATCCTTCAGCCATTGGCTGAAGTTGTTGAAGTGTGTCTGCTTTCACCCTGAAATATGTGTAGAAATGCTGGTAAATTATGAACTCAAAGTTGTATATTTAGATTTAAGGTTTGATAAAATCTATACCTCCATTTCCTTACTTGCAATTAGTAGGAGTTAATTTTTTCTGGCAGTGCTGAACCATTAAGTTTTTCATATCTTATGGTATTGCAGCAAGCTCAGCTCAGCCCTCATTTGCACATAGGCAGTGAACAAAAGAAAATAATCCATCAGGAATCTCTCAGAGGGGTTAGCAAACCCTACACTTTGACTTCCTATTTTTGGGGCTAGGGAAAGGCTTTAAAATTCACAGCCAGACAAGATTTTTACATGCTCAGCAGATGTTTAAGCTGTTAGAGCCTCTTGTGGTCTTCAGACATTTGAAGTATTGTAATGTGAAGTGACCTTCACACCCAGGACTAATCTTCCTGCAACACAGTGAGATAAAGTCGCTGAATATTGTGTGATCTGGTCTAAAACTGTTGTTCCCTTAGTTAATCTTGGCCAGATGGATTTAATCTGCAAGATCTTCCATCTTGAGGAGACACATTTGAGGTGCTAAGGATTCCTTTGCTTTCTCTGATATATTTTAAAAGTGAGGAATCATTGGTATGTACAGGCAAAGAGCTTGTCTGGTGCCTCTCCTCTCCCACTACTGGATTCATCTCGTGGCAGGTCTCCAGTCAGTCAGAACTCAAACATAATATTTAGGAAACTTGGGAAGCAGATGGTGGGGAAAAAGTGACCCCATATTGTTTCCTGTTGGCAGTTTTTCTGTGGAGCAGAGAAAAGGATCTGCAGTTGATACCTGTGTGAAAAAAACAGTGTTAAATATGTATCAGCTGGCATGAAAATGAGAATTGAGGACTCTACTGATTTCATAGTGGCAAGTGTGTTTAGTTGAAGATCTGGAGCTGCTCTGCAGGGTTGCTCCTTTTAATTGCTTTAAAGAGGGATGAGATAATTGTAAAGACAGGCTTAGTGTTTTGGGGGATTTTTTAAAGAAGTTGAAACTGCAAGGTTATGTTCTCCAGAATTAAAAAGAAATTTAAGGTTTTAATGCTGATGTAGAGTTGTTTCTGTCATAAATAGCCATGATTTTATCATAAATACCTATAGGTGGACAATAATACTGTAAATCTTGACAGTTCTGAAGGTATGTGCTGCAAGTTGTTTTGCTGCATGAAATCACAGGTAGGAACGTGAAACACACGCTGACACCCTTTTGTTTTGCCTTGTTTCTGCAGAGTTTTAAACACAAGCAGTTTGCTGTGTGACTGCCAGCTGAAGTGGCTGCCCCAGTGGCTCACTGAGAGCCATCTGCAGCAGGCTGTGAATGTCACCTGTGCCCACCCTGAGTGGCTGGCAGGACAGAGCCTTCTCAGTGTGGACCCTGAGGACTTTGTCTGTGGTTTGTATTTTTAATGGCTCTGGATATAACAGCATGGTAGCACAGGTCTGTGCAGCTGAAATCAGGCTGGAGTGGTGTGGAGTCTCTCAGTCTTGGCTGTGATGCACGTGTGGGCCTGTGCTCATCAGTTTGGGATTTAACTCTGCTTAGAGAAGTTCAAACTCTGGCACATTCTCTGATGCTCCATGTCTGTGATGTTTATCTGGTCTCTGCCACCACAGTTTCAGACATAAGGCTGGGGTTTTTTGTAACTCAACTGAGAGACTCTTCACCAGGGTGCTGGGTGAAGTCTGTGGCAGGCCTGGAATTAGCCTGGTGTTCCCTTTTCCAGGTGAGCCATCTGCTAAGGGTTACTTGTGTGTATATGCAATTCTTTTATTGCTTTGGGGCTAAAGGCTGCAATAATCATCACATAGTTGCAATCACACACTTCACTCCTGCACCACCACTGTGGTGCCTGACAGAACTCTGTGTGTGCCTGTGAGAGTGTTCTCTGCTGAAATAATGGGCATTGAAGTTACTCCCATTGAGTGGGATGAGATAGTGAACTGCCAGCTTGTTACACTTTGTACTTGTAGAACTTAAAGGCTCTTCAGGATATTTGTCTGAAAGTAAGTCTCAGTCCTTCATAAAACAGCCTGGCTCCTGAGCTGAGCAGGGCTTTTGGGTGTGAGCTGAAAATAGCAGGTGCCATACAGCTGGACAGAAGGCAGGGCTGCTCAGCACCACGCTGAGCGTTTGCAGTGCTGGTTCTTTTGCCTGCCTGTGGTTCTACCCCTCCTTCCCAGTGGGATTTGCACCCGAAAGCAGCTGAATCTGCGCCCCTCGAGCAGGACGCGTGTTCCCAACATTTTCTTTCTGCTTCTGTTGAGTTTCTCCTGCAATATTCATTCCAGTTGAAGAGGAAAGGAGCTGATGTCGGTGGTTTTCTCTGCAGATAACTTCCCCAAGCCGCAGATGAGGGTTCACCCGGAGAGCACGGTGGCGCTGCGGGGCGCGAACGTGACGCTGACGTGCAGCGCCGTGAGCAGCAGCGACTCCCCCATGGCCACGGCCTGGCGCAAGGACAGCGAGGTCCTCTACGACGCAGAGGTGGAGAACTTTGCCAGGTACCAGCGGCAGGATGCTGAAGTGCTGGAGTACACCACCGTCCTGCACCTCTTCAACGTCAACTTCACCGACGAGGGCAAGTACCAGTGCATCGTCACCAACCACTTTGGCTCCAACTACTCCAACAAAGCCAAGCTGACTGTCAATGGTAAGTGAGAGTGGTCCCAAAGGAGAAGCACTTGGAACCCAGAGCTTTATTTAAAAAGCTACAAGTCTGTTTTTCACTAGAGCTGGCCTAGAATAGTCTTGCGAGTCTGTCTGTACTGGGATTCAAAAGTCTTGAGAGTCTGTCTATACGGGGATTCAAAAGTCTTGCAAGTTGGTCTAACTGGGATTCAAAAGATACTTTTCGTAAAGCAGGAGACAAGTGATTTTTTTTTTTTATTTTTTTTTTGTGGGTGAGAAGCCTCTGTTTGCTTTTTGAAAGTGGCAGTTATCTCCCGTGCTTTGTTACAACACAGTTAGTTATTTGTTCGTCCAGTTAATTGGAGGTGGAATTCTTTAAACTAAAAGCTCCCTCTGCTGTCGCCTCATAACTTGGCACCTTTCCCCCGTGTAAAACTGGGGAAGACTCAACTGAAAACAAGTGGTGGGACTGGAAACATTCTGAAAAGTCAAAAATGAAGTATTTTTTTTATTTTTAGCTATCATGATTCTCTTTATTTTGCCTTGAGGGAAGGGAGGTGAGAAGACAGTGTTCCCATCAGGCAGCAGACCACTGATCCCCACGGTACCTGAGAGCAGAGATGATGAGGTGGAACTTCACCTTTCCTGTTACCAGGGGGAAAAAAAAGTGGGACAAATGGTTGAGGAAGGAGGCTAAACCTTTTCCCTGTCTGTTCCTCATGAGAAATCTCGTTCTTCACATCATCTTAAATTAACTTAATGGCTTTAAGCTGAAAGTAGGTTTATATTGGATATTGAGGAGAAATTTCTCCCCTGTGAGGGTGGGCAGGCCCTGGCACAGGTTGGCACAGAGAAGCTGTGGCTGCCCCATCCCTGGAAGTGTCCAAGGCCAGGTTGGATGGGGCTTGGAGAGACCTGGGCTGGTGGAAGGTGTCCCTGCCCATGGCAGGGGGTGGAATGAGATGACCTTTAAGGTCCCTTCCCATTCAATCCATTCCATGATTCTGTGAACACTGTGGATACTCTATTTAAATGCGGAAGAAAAGCTCTTAGAAATTATCACTGAAATTTTGTGTAGTTCTTCCCAAGGACCTGCCCCATTCCCTTAGGGACAACTTCAGGTGTGTTCCAGATGGTTTTGTTCTCAGATTTTCTCTCTGCTGTGGAGCTTTTGCTGCTTTTAACCTGAAACCGTGTCTCCTTTGATCCAGAGCTCCCTTCTTTCCTGAAGACCCCCATGGATCTCACTATCCGCACCGGGGCCATGGCGCGGCTGGAATGTGCTGCCGAGGGCCACCCCACGCCACAGATCTCCTGGCAGAAGGATGGGGGCACAGACTTCCCAGCTGCAAGGGAGAGGAGGATGCACGTCATGCCCGAGGACGACGTGTTCTTCATTGCCAACGTGAAGATGGAAGACATGGGCATCTACAGCTGCATGGCCCAGAACACTGCGGGGGGACTGTCGGCCAACGCCACCCTGACCGTGCTGGGTGAGTCCCGAGCCGATCCCTGCTGGCTGATGGATCCCTGCACGGCTGCAGTGCCGAGGAAATCCCAGGAAATGGAGTTAAAATGCAAAGAGCGGCCCTTGGCGTGGGTTTTGAATGGCAAAGCTTTAGGAGCTGAGCTCCAGGGCTGCCCAGTGGGGCTGGAGTTAGGATGATCTTTGAAGGGCTCTGAGGGGCATTTCTCACTCCAGCAGTGTAATTTGTGTTGCATTAGAGCAAATTTAGTCACAGGTAGTGTGAACTTGTGGTCACAAAGGCCAGTGGGGTCCCAGCAGGCCAGGGAGGAGATCCTGCCCCTCTCCTCATCCCTGGTGAGGAGCATCTGGAGTGCTGTGTCCAGTTCTGGGCTCCTCAGGACAAGAGGGAGATGGAGCTTCTGGAGTGGGTCCAGCATAGGGCAGCAACGTTAGATCGAGGGTTGGACCTGATGATCTCAGAGGTGTTTTCTAATCCAGTTGATTATATGATTCTGTGGAAGATGGTGAAGGGACTGGAGCATCTTTCTTACAAAGAAATGGTGAACAGTTGGAATTGGTCATCCTAAAGATCTTTTCCAACTTCAATGATTCCATGACAGGCTGAGGGAGCTGGGCTTGTTCAGCCCGGAGAGAAGATGGCTGAGAAGGGGCCTCATCAGTGTCTGCAGGGAGGTGTCAGAGGACAGGCTTAGATGGGATATTAGAAAGGAATTTCTCCCTGTGAGGGTGGGCAGGCCCTGGCACAGGTTGGCACAGAGAAGCTGTGGCTGCCCCATCCCTGGAAGGGTCCAAGGCCAGGTTGGACGGGGCTTGGAGCAACCTGGGCTGGTGGAAGGTGTCCCTGCCCATGGCAGGGTGTGGGATGAGATGAACCTTAATGTCCCTTCCAACCCAAACCATTCCACGATTCTATGAAATCACCTTAGGATTTAATGTTTTTCCTCCCCCCACCCCAGAAACTCCTTCCTTCGTGAGGCCGCTGGAGGACAGGACGGTGACCCGGGGGGAGACGGCTGTCCTGCAGTGCATCGCCGGGGGCAGCCCTGCCCCTCGCCTCAACTGGACCAAGGACGACGGGCTGCTGGCCGTCACCGAGCGCCATTTCTTCGCCGCCGCCAACCAGCTCCTCATCATCGTGGACGCGGGGCTGGAGGACGCGGGCAAGTACACCTGCATCATGTCCAACACGCTGGGCACAGAGCGTGGCCACATTTACCTCAACGTCCTGGCGTCCCCCAACTGCGACCCCGCCCAGGGCGGCGCTGCCCACGAGGACGACGGCTGGACCACCGTGGGCATCGTCATCATCGTCGTGGTCTGCTGCGTGGTGGGGACGTCCCTCGTGTGGGTCATCGTCATCTACCACATGAGGAGGAGAAACGAGGACTACAGCATCACTAACACAGGTAAAGTGCAAGAGCAACGGGATTTGGCCTTGTTTTTAATCCAAAATGCTTGAAAATTCTGGATTCATTACAGATGGATAAGATTAAAGAACTGAAGACTTCCTTCTCAAATCCCTTCAGGGATTTGCTCAAATTCCTTCATTTTAGAGATTCTTTTAAATACCAAAAGTGTGCTAATTCTATTCCTTATACATTAGATCTGTCCTAGATTGAGAGAAAACAGGTAAGTATTGGAAGTAAATATTTGAATAAACTTAGAGACATTTTCAGGACCTGGAATAATGTGTGTAAATTTCCATTCCCTGTAAGTTTGGAACCAGCTATGTGGATTTTTAAGCAGTGATGTAGAAAAAAGAGAACTGGGTAGAAAAAAAACTTCCTATGTGTGAGTTGTGCTGTTCTTGTTAATGTGGAGAGTAGTGCTGGTAATACCTTGAAATCTTCCTGCTGTTGATGTGGTCACAAGTGTCAATTGTGCCTTGCAGAGGAGATGAACCTTCCTGCTGACATTCCCAGCTACCTGTCCTCCCAAGGAACGCTGTCGGAGCCTCAGGAAGGCTACAGTAACTCGGAGGCAGGGAGCCATCAGCAGCTGATGCCTCCAGCTGGCAGCTACGTGCACAAAGGCACAGATGGTAAGCAGAGCCCTCAGGTGTGTTACCTGGGCCTCAGCAGGTGCCAGGGCACAGTCCTGTCCTCACAGGTTAAGTGCCAAGATGGATCTTGCTGCTGTTGCTGCTTTCCTTTGGCATCTCAAGAGCCCAGGCAACAGAGGTGGAAATAGAGTTTGCTGGGGTGATGACTTGCTGTACCTCTTGTCCTTGGGATAAAATTCCTGCCTCTGCCAGACATCCAGTTGGCTTGCTACAATCTCAGCTAAGGGGTCTGCACTGTTTCTCACCCTTTTTGGACATTTTTCAGAATACTTGTGTCATTGATGCTATTTTTTACTATCCAAGTGCTGAGGAGCTGTCAGTCCCTGTGTAGACTGGCTTGAAAAGTGACCCCTCAGTGTAAGTTGTTCACACCTGTCCCATGTCCCATTCCCTCTGGTTGAGTCCCACTGCACCAGAGTGGGGATCAGGAAGGAGTTGAGAAGCTGCTCCTCTCAGTGACCAGTTTATCATCAGGTCTGAGGTGTGTGGGCAGGCAGGGACAGGTCAGGTCCAAGAGCAGATGGGAACAGGTATCCCAGTTTGATCCCAGGGCTGGTCCAGCCTAGTTCCCAACGTGGCTGCACCTGCATGGAACCCTTTCACCCATGAAACGGGAGCATGTCCATGGTTCCCCCGGCCACCCTCAGAAGGGCAATGCTGTGGAGAATTTGGACGAGGGGAGCCTGGGGATTTCTCTCAAGCCAAGCACTCTGAACTGTATAAAGGCCCTTCAAAGTGCACTGCTGTAATCCATCCTCACACCAGGACATAAAGCCCATGGAAATCAGGCACCCTCATTCTTTTTGAGAGCATTTTGCTTTTCCCTCCTGTTCCTCAGGTGGGGCAGCACCGTTAGTGATCTGCTCAGACTGCTACGACAACGCCAACATCTACTCCCGGCCCCGAGAGTACTGTCCCTACGCCTTCATCTCCGAGGAGGAGCCCCTGGATCCCACCCTCCCGAACCTCATGCTGCAAGTGCCCAAGGAGACGTTCACAGCACGCCCCCAGCATGAAGCCAGTGCTCTGGATAATCTCTTGGCAGACAGAGACGTGCCTGTCTTCCTTACCAACCATGACAAAATCAGCGAAAAGAAAATCTCCTCCCAGCAGATTAATGGTGAGTGTCCCCTTTTCCTTTTTGGTCCTTTGTATTCCTCAGGCTTTCCTTGTGCTGCCCTTCGCTATTGACACACAGCTAATCCTTGGAGGGCCTGTAGTATGTGGAGTAGCTTGTGTTGATCCCCAGACTAGGTCTCAGTACCCAAGATTGAAGAGAGTGATGTTAAAAATACGGAATTTCTGCAGTTCAGCTCTTAAAGTTTGTGGAATGTCAGCCTTTGAATGTACTTCAAGGGCATCCATTAACCAGAAGTTGGAGCTTTGCTTGAGAAATTCAAATAGCCCTTCTGTTTGAGCTGGCCTGAGGTTCAAAGAACTCCCTAAATTGGTTGTTTTTTTGTTGACTTTCTTCCAGATTGCCTTTTTAAAAATTCACACTGAAACTGTGTGTGTTTCTGGTGACTGGAACAGATTGCTGGAAAGGGAGAGCATCCAGTAAAATGCACTCTCAAAACCAGAGACAATAACCTCGGGACTGTTACTGCTGAGTCACACAGCTCAGATCTGTCTGAAATCTGGGTGTGATTGATCTCTGCTCTGTGTGACCAGTGACAGCACCCCAGGGAACAACTGGAGCTGTGCCAGGGCAGGTTAGGGTTGGATCTCAGAGAAAGGTTCTTCCCCCAGAGTGGTGGGCACGGCCCCAAGGCTGCCAGAGCTCCAGGAGCCTTTGGACAATGGGACAGGGACAGGGTGGGATAGTTGGGGTGTCTGTGCAGGGCCAGGAGCTGTACTGGATGATCCTGTGGGTCCCTTCCAGCTGAGGATATTCTGTGATTGCACAAACTCGCTCCTGTTCACCTTCTAATTTTCCATCCTCAGAGCCTTTCCAGGTGCCCCTGTGGGGAGTCAGCAAAGACCTGGCTCACAGTCACCCCCATTTCCTGCACCACCCACCAGCCCGGGAGGAGCGGGAGCAGAGCTCCCCCAGGCCCTGCCACGAGAGGGACCAGAGCTCCCCCAGGCCCTGCCACGGGCCACGGGAGCACAGCTTGGATTTTGGCAGGACACGGAGCGTTCACGACCACAGCGAGACCACGTAAGACCCTCAAAGGACACCTCGCAAGCAAATCCACATCGACTGACTGTGTTTTCTACCTCAGGACTAACCCCAAGGCCAAAGATGCTCGTTTAGGTGTGTCTGCAGTTACTGAACAGCCTCTCTTTGGAGGAGGTGACACATGCCCGTTTTCCTCGGATTTCTCTGTTGGAAAACAGGAACGTGCACCAGACGACACGTGGATGATTGGTGCTGTCTACAAAAATAGCATTAAAGCATGGACTGTGTGGTGCTGGAAGCAGCCTTTGTGTTGGTGCATGCCTTGGAAAGCTCTCAAGAATGTGTAGCTATTTCACAGTGCTTTGTCTGCTTGGAAACAAACCATCAGGGCCTCCTTCATGGAATTCCCCAGGAACTGTAAGCATAAAACTCTTGGCCAGCTTTTCCTTCCTTACACTCTTGGCAGGTGTCTGTTACCAGTCTAAGTCTGGGGCTTGTTTTGTCCTATGAATAATGGACTCTAGTTGTAAATAAATTTGCATTTATAAATATTTTGTATACACTAAGCTTATGAATGTGTTGGCTGTAATGTAAATATATTTTTTATTATGCCAAAGTATGTATCATACTGTTAGTCTTGACAGCTGCATATCAAGCCATATGGGAGGTTTTGAGGGGACTGAAAGGTTGTTTGTGAGGGGACAGAGCTGTCTTTGTTTTGGAAAGGAGTAAATTTACTTGTAGATATGTGGTGAAACTGTGATATTGATGAATTTCATTGTTGCCTACAACTCTGTGTGCATTAAGCCTGGCTGCAAGCTGATCCATTTCGTGATATTAGCAGAATTCCAAGTTTTATCTAAGCTTTTACCTTTCAGAAAAACCTTCATATTGTGTATATTGAGAGGTCCCAATGTATTTTTCCTAACTGATAGTTAAGTGAACTTTTTAAAAGAATGGAGTGATGAAAAGGATCAGGTAAATTGGGACAACACTTGATAAATACTCAGTGAACTAGAATGTGGGTTTTCTGTTTCCTCTGCACAGCCAAAAGCATAAAACACTCGTGTCCTTTTCTGTTGTAAAGTATCAGACTGAGTTGTTGAACTCAGTGTGGCCAAAATGTTAAACATTTGACAGGTGAGAAATGAACAATGCAGGGAACCACTGGACGCTGAAAGGCCTGCTGAGACAGGGGAGGTGCAGACTCGTAGCTCCAGTGGGATGTGCCTGACATAATCAGGATGAAGAATATAAAGATTTCCTGAAAAGTTCTTTCTCCTGGGAAAGTGTCCTGTTGTGTAGAAGGGGTTAAAGGCTCCTCAGGGATGGGTTTTCAGCAGGTACTTTGTGCTCAGTCTGAGGTGGCCTTCCTGCTCACTGGTGCCTTTTTTGGAGCTGTAGGATTTGTACCCAAATAAAACCAGCTGTGTGGTATTTTGATAAAGGCAGAAACCCCCTTTTGGCCTGGCCCAGGAGAGGTATGTGAGACTTGCCATTGATCCATTCCTAGACTGGAGGGGTGTGACAGAAGTGTGAGGTGCAGCCGTGCAGGATCACAGCTCAAACTTTGGAGCCTGGGGAGCATTTGAGTAAATGAGTGAGGAAACACTGGGAATAATGACTCTTTTCCCACGGCTCTTTGGGCATGAATAATAGTCAGATCTGTGCAAATGAGCAAATATTATCAAGGGCTCTTCCCATGCTCTCAAAGCCAGTGTGGCTGCTTTGAGAGCAGCTTTAGTGGGAAGAGCATCCAATTGTCCCTGACCTGTGGATAAAGCTGAGAGAAACACAGGTGTGCTAATTTTTGGGTTCTGACAGCTGAAATGTTTTAATAACATAAAAAAAGCATCTTAAGTTCATTCCTTTCTATTTCTATTTCCTCCAGGCTTCTCCTTCCCAGACAGCATTTAGGACACGGTGCTTATTCCCAGTCCTAAGGGATCCCTGCTGCAGGAACCCAGTACTGTCAGTTGAAATCCAGATGAGAAAGGTCGTGTCATGAAACTGCAGCAGCAGCAAAGCCTCATCCCTCTGGGCTGCTCTCTGCAGGCAGTCACTCAGGAATGTGTTATTCCCAGGAGTGGGAAAACCCCATCCCAGCTGCTGCTGTGTCTCCCAGCACCACCTGGGAAATGCTTGCTCCTTTTTCCTCCATCCCTCTCTCTCTCCTCTGAGGAGCTGAGCTCACTCAGATCTGTCCCAGTGCACCTGGGGGTGTCCAAACCTTGGGAATACCTGGGGCACAGCTCCCTGGAGCGAGGGAATTCCCGTTAGGGAGGTGAGACCTGCTTGGCCAGGAGCAGGGCTTTAAAATCCCTGCTGTCTGCACCAGGCCAGCTCTTGGAGCTTCTGAGGGGCTAAAGCTGCTCTGATTTCTGTGAGTGAGAGTGGCCTGTAAAAGCTGCCACTGTGAATTAGGGCTTTTACAGCCTTCCACAAGCATTTAAAGTCCATAAGCTGGCTGTAAATAGCTGATGATTGTAAGCAGGTGACACTTTGCTGCACTGTGGAAAAACTTCCTTGGTGGACTTGGATTAAAATCCTGTGTCTCTCCTTTGCCCCAGGGGTGCAGAGGGGACAGTGGCCTTTCTTTTTTTTCAGTAAAAACAAGCAGTTTCTTCAATCAATGCCAAAGCACTACCAGTAGAGGAACTGGGGGTTCAGAGGCAGTGAGACCAAAGCTGCTCTTCCTGTTCCCTGTTGCTATTTCCTAGTGTCTATTTATATTTTTTTCACATAAGAATGTATATTTTGTATAGCATGTGTAATATATGTTTGTCTATTGTAATATACATCCATTCAATAAAATGCTATATACATTAAGCATCCAGTGGAACTCGTAGTTTCCAGATTGAATAATTAAATTTTGTGATATTTCATTTTCATGGGGTGGGGGGTGGAAAGTAGGGTAGAGTCTGCTGTCTAGATGTGTTCCTGGGTATTTGGCTCTGAGGGTTGGACAAGGTGACCTCCAGAGGGTTTTTCCACCTCAGTCATTTACTGATTCTGTGGTTGTCATTTCAGTTTTCCTGCAGGAAGCACCTGTGCCCTTTTTGGAGAATGTTGGGGGTTCTCCCATGGTGCTGTTGACTCTGGGCCAGGATCACTGTGCTCCCAGTGCTGCCCTCCTGCCTCTTGGATCCTCTGAAGTTCCAAAGAGATTTTCTTCCCTGCAACAAACCATCAGCACGAGCTGATGAGAGCATCTTCCAAGGACCTGCTGCAGGAGGTGCCTCTGGCTTCCCTCCTTCCTGAAAGCCACTGTGAGTGTTTTGTTCCTTTGAGTAACTCCCTTTCTATCACCGCTTTCTTCTGCTGGTTGTAGTTCTGCTAATTAATCACCTTTGCTCTCCTGTGCTCTGTTCTTTGTTCTTCCCCGTTAATCCTGTTCACAGCCCTTGGCATCATGGAGCTTTTCCAGGTTGACCCAAGCTCTTCATCCCCTGTTGTTGCTGGCAGTGATATTTGCACCCAGAGAAAGGGCTCCTGAGAGAGGACTTTGCACAAGGGCAGGTAGTGACAGGACAAGGGGAGCAGCCTTTAGCTGAAGGAGGGAAGGTCTAGATTAGATATTGGGAAGGAATTCCTCCCTGTGAGGGTGGGCAGGCCCTGGCACAGGGTGCCCAGAGAAGCTGTGGCTGCCCCATCCCTGGAAGTGTCCAAGGCCAGGTTGGACGGGGTTTGGAGCAACCTGGGCTGGTGGGAGGTGTCCCTGCCCGTGGCAGGGAGCTGGAACAAGATGAGTTTTATAAACCATGTTGGGGTTTCCCTGGAACTGAAGCATTCACAGATTGTCCACAGCATTCCCCAGATCCCAGCTTTTTGTGTGCTCCTACATCTTTTCAAGCCACCACAACTGCAGGGGAATGGCCTTGATGATCCAAGCCTGCCCCACAAGCCTTGATTTACCCAGGAGTGTTTTGGATCCCCACCCAGTCCTGTGATCATTTCAACAAGATGCTCAGGAAAAACCTGCTATTGCCACCCCTGGTAAGTTCAGCTCTGCCTGGCACAGTGTCAGAGCCAACAGCTATTGCAGATAAGATCATGAATAGTTAATGTTCTCAGTTACCCAAGCATATTTAAAAATTAACACAAGCCTGGTGCTGATGAGATTAAAAAAAACTGGGTCATCAAAGAGAGGAAAAAAAACCCAAAAAACAATTGCATCTACCCTCGGGCTTCACTAATGACTGAGTTTTTGTGGAGCATCCTATCCCTTCCTTGCTTTAATCCTTCAGTGGTTTAATGATGCTTCATTAAAGCACCTTCCCTCCTGCCTGCCAGGTTCTCCTCCCTCCTTCCCTCCTGCAGGACTTGGTGGCCCCTTTGGATGGGTCTCCAGGCTTAGGAGGGATGGTGGTGCCATGAGCAGCTGCCCCACGCACGTGCCAGGATGGGGGCCTGGGCACCATGGAGTGAGGGAGCTGATGGGCACGGCGGGGTGTGTGTCCTGGGGGAGGTGGGCAGGGGCTGGGTGCAGCCCCATCTCTCCTGGGGTCTCTCCAGGCTCCTGCTTGGAAATGTTATCCCTCATTTGTGGGCTGATAGCCTCACCTTCTGCCAAATCGAGCCCCAACTTCCTTTAGATCTGGGCTTAAGCAAATAGGTGAGATGGAAGGAGAAGACATCCCTTAGGTCCACGGACCCCCAGCTTTAGGGGTTTGGACTCCAATCCCAAGGCTGTTGCCTGCACTGGGAGCCCCCCAAGCTTCTGGGCTGTTGTTCCCCATGTGTAGGAAGGTGGAAGAGACACAGGATCCTGTTTCAGAATGAAACAGGCATTCATAGGCAGACAGGAGTATAGGGAGCAAATAAACTCCAAATCCTGATTTTTTTTTTAAGGCTGCTGCCCTGAAGTAGCCAACTGGGAAGAGCAGCAGTGGGGAGCTGGGTCACCACCCTGGAGAGCACCACACGTGGGGGTGTGGGATCACTGGATCCTGATGGGATGGATCACACAGGGACATCTGACAGGGTGGGCAGTGATGGGCACATGAACATGCTGTGACTGCCCACCAGGGGATGCCCTTTAGGAAGGTGGGTGAGTTTTTGCCCTCCAGATTATGGACACTGAGGGAGGAGGGAAACAGCCCCCCAGAGACCTGGCACACAGCAGGCTGTGGGCTCCCACTACCCTTGTCTGACCCGTTTCATTCTGGATCTGCTCGTTGTCACTGCTCTGAGCCGGCCGGGATGGAAACGGGATGAGACAGCATGGCAGGGAAGGGACAACCTCGGAGTCTCCTTCAATCCAAGGGCCTTTTCCTCCTGCAGCCAGAGGCAGCCCCAGCAGGGCTGCTGTTCGAGGCCAATGGAGCGCTGTTAAGGCCACTGTTTATCTCATTTTGTCCCCATGAGTTGCCATCGATTTGCTCTGTGAGGGATGCACAGGGATGGAACCCTGAGTGGTTATTGACAGGGGCTGCCTCAGGGTCACTGCTGCTCTGCCCCCTCGGCTCCTGGTGGTGGTTCCTCTTGGGTTTATCCCTCAGAGGGTCTGTGTGTGGAAGGGACAGCAACAGGAGGCAGAGCTGGGCCAAGGGAAGGGTTAAAGCTCCGTTCCCGGAGCCCTGATGCAGGGATCAGAGCTCTCTTAAATCAGGGCTCCAGATTCCAGCTCATTTCTCTTGGATCAGAGCTCTCGTTCCTGCTCATCCCTCCTGGTTGAAGGCAGATCTTCTCTGAGATCCTCTCGTGCATGACTCCTGTGTCGCTCTGGATAACTGCTCCGCTCGTCGCTTGGAAGCTTTGGTTTCACATCAGGTTTAATGTCTCTTCTGAAGACTTATCCATGTAATTCAGCCCAGCAGTTGGAGAAATCTCCCCTGTCCTTGCTCGGATTTATTGCTGATACCATTTGCCTGGCACTGGATGTTGCAGGAGCATCCGTGGAGAGGGGGGCTGTGATTTGTGCCTCGCCAGAGGGGATTTCAGGATGCAGAACTAAATGTGCCCTGCTCCATTAATAGCTGACAGCCTGCTGAGAGCGTCCCTGGCAGCGTGTGGGGCTCGGGAAAGGACTGGCTGAACAGAGTGAGGAGCTGTTCCGCAGAGCAGGACCCATCCTGTCCTGAAAAATTTTAATTAACTTAAAATAAATGCCCAGAAAAGGGCCAGCCATTAGTGTCGTTGCTTCCTGAGGCTCATCCCTGCTAATTAAGCAGTGTGTCAGTGTGAGTGACCTACAGCTCACACAGCACCCAATTTGCATTTAAATTAAAAACCATATTTTTAAAATAAAGGTTTCATTAAGCCCTGTTTGTTTGTCTTTCCAGGCATACACATTATCAAACCCTTCACTGGTTTTTATGGACTGGCAGCAACTCCGAGGAGCCTGCATAGCACAGGAGGTGCCCTCTCTGTTGGATGCTCCGACACAATAAGATGCAGGGAACTTTTCGGCTGAGCCTCTGCTTCCAGAGCCCCTGGAAGCTGCTCATGCTTGGGATGGTGAGGAGCTCTCCAAGGTGTCCTTCCCAGGGGGACATCACTCCTGTTCCTGGGGTTTTTCCTCCTGTGTTGGCACTGCCCCACAGCTGCAGAAGTCTGCGGCTCCCTGGCCCTGTCCCAGTGATTTTCCAGCAAGGTTTTCCCTCTGCTGCTTCCCAACGCAGCCAAAACTGCTGCAATATTCAGGAGCAGGTTGTGTAAGGGGTGTCACGACCCCACAGGGACTTCTGCTTGAGCCGAGTGCCTGGAGGCAGCAGGAGCATCCAGCCTGGGAGAGAAGGGCGTCCATCTCAGGAGGGGCTTGGCTCCAGAGGGGACAGGGCTTTGAACTCTTGTTTGCTCCCTGGTTTTGGCTGTCCCATCCCTGGAAGTGTCCAAGGTTGGACAGGGCTTGGAGCAACCTGGGCTCGTGCAAGGTGTCCCTGCCCATGGCAGGGGCTGGAATGAGATGAGCTTTGAGGTCCCAGATGAAACCATCCTGGGATTTTGTGTTGCATCCCGCAGGCATCAGCACAGCAGGGATGGAGTGAGGAACCTGAGACAGACAGCAGGACCTGTTGTTCCTGCTTGGCTTCATAATGGATTGCAGGTTTCAATCCTGGGGTCCTCAGTGAGACTCAGGGATGCCCAGTCTGGAGGAGAGAGTTTGTCTGAGGGGATGGGGTGGAAATACTTCCAGTTAATGGGAATCCCTCACTTGGCAGAGGACAGTAAGTCATGGAAATGCTCTGGCAGCAGACGGGCATTGTGGAGGGGCCTAGCCGTGGTTCTGGTTCTTGGATCACACAGCCCATATTCACAAGGAGATTGGGGCCTCTCTGTCACCCTCATTTTTTCATTCTAAGCACTGAGGCAGAACAGACTCGATGAGATCCGTGGCTACACTGACATTCCCACGGACCGGAGCTGTGCTGGGCTGGTGTGTCCGTGGCACCACCATTGATGGGATTTGAGCTTTGGTGGGCAAAATTAAATTACTGAGCAGGGGCTCCAATTATGTGTGAGGGATGCTCAAACATCCATAAATCCAGTGTCCTCATTAAGGGGAAGATCAGGCTGGTCTAACCCAGGCTTGTCTCAGTGGCTTCAGCCGCGCAGCTCTGCGGTGCCATCAGTCTGGCTTGGTCTTGGATGGGGGTGAGTGGGCTCTGGAAACTGCCCACCAGCCCCCAGGATTGTGCCTGCATCCCACTCAGCTCTCACAGCCACGCTGAGCTCCAAGGCCACCGGTGCTGCCTCCTGGGATGTGTCCCTTCTTCCCCTGGTGTCCTCGGAGCCATCCCTGTGGGTGCCCCAGGACTGCTGCCCCGTGCCCGAGTCCTTCCCGTGAGCTCCTGGGCTGCAGACCTGAAGCTGATGAGCTGGCACAACCTCGGGGAGCCCGGGCTCCTCTGGGTGCCTTTCATCCCTCCGTCTTTCAGCACCACGAGGTGTCCTCTGGCTGGTTTTCACAGCGACTGACGCAGCAGTGCCTGGCCTGGCTCCATCCCCCTCCACAGCCAGCCCTGGGGACGGGTCCCAGCCCTGCAGCAGCCCTGGCACAGGAGCTCCTGGTGCCCAGCTCCCTGTGCCCAGGGGGCACATGGGCCGTGATGGATGTGCAGTGTAACTTGCGCAGGGCATGGTGGTGCCTCTCCCTCCCCTGGGCTCCATGGCCCTGCAGCTGGCTGTGGTGACACCGAGGTCTCCACCAGAGTCCTCTGGTCCTCCCTGTCCCCACGGTGGCCAGAATCCCCAGTGGGCAGTGGTCCCTGCCTGCCCGCTGCAGTCCTGCCCACCCTTTCAGCCTCTGCTGGGGCCTGACAGCTCTGATTTCTTGCTCCTGGTGAGGGAACATGAGGTTTTCGACAGCTGCCTTTGCCATTATTCTTCCCTTAATGCTGTTGTTGTTTTGTGTTACTGTCAGATCTCATCTTATTAAAGCCCTTCCCCTCCTGTCAGTGGCGGATGAGGCACGGAGGGCTGAGTGATCTCCTGGCTCTGTCTGGGGAAATTGCCTTTTATTATTGATAAGGCAGCGCTGCCTTTGGAGGACGTGGCTCCTCCTGGAGCAGGAGCAGGGGAGCAGCCCTGGCCCTGCTCCCGGCAAGGTCAGCCCACCTCTGGCCTCAGAGGATGGGGAGAGGAGCCAATGAATGCTGGGTGGGCACTGGGGTGCTCTGGGCAGGAGCTGCCTGCCCTGGGAAAGGAGCTGATCCCACTTGGAGCATCGCAGCTGCTCCTCAGAGGGGAGCAGGGCACCCATCTCCAGCTCTGGGCCTGTCCCTGTCACAGGGGGTAGGGTGGCACCTGCAGAGCTGTGCCCACCCTGGCTCAACGAGGAGCCCTGCGAAGACGGGGCAGTGGAGATGTGCCCTCCTGGCTGATTTGGGCTGGGGGCTGCCATGCGGGTCCCTGACCACACTCCCACCCCACGCAGCCCCCCGAGAACCCAGCCAGGTGTTTGGGGGAAAGAAATCTGGGTCACGGCGCAAACTCTCCCTCTCTCTCTCGGCACATGAAATATTTATGTGTGTTTGCAGCGTGTTCCACTCCCGGCTGCAGCGGAGGGGCCCAGAGGCAGCACGTGAGCACACACGTGTCACGGGGCGAGGGCACAGGTGTGACAAGGTGGCCGTGTGGCTCTTGGCCATGTGTGACCCAGACCTGGCTGGCCCTGGCCAGTGTGCTCAGGGCTCTGCTGCTGCACTCGGAGGGTCTCGGCCACGCTGAGGTTTCCCCCCACCCCAAATTAGGACAAGAGGTCACGGGCTTGAGCTCTGCCAGGGGAGGTTTGGGTCGGATATCAGGAAGAAATTCTTTACAGAGAGAGTGATCAGGCATTGGAATGGCCTGCCCAGAGAGGTGGTGGATTCACCATCCCTAGAGGATTTTAAACTGAGACTGGATGTGGCACTGAGTGCCATGATCTGGAAATCGTGGTGGGGTTGGAACAAGGGTTGGGCTTGATGATCTCAGAGATCTCTTCCAACCCAGTTGATTCTGTGGTTCCCTTGTGAAGGTGCCACACAGGGTGAGCACGCGGGTGGCACCCTCAGGATCCCCCCCAGGAGCCCCACGACCTGCTGCCACCACTGGTGTGTGTCACAAACGGTGTCTCCCCTGCTTTGGGGGTGCTGCGGGGCAGGACAGACCGATGGTCCCCTGGGCTCAGCATCCCAAAAAGGATCCAGCTGTGGATCCAAGCTCTTTGCCACTGCGCTTCCACAAAGGTCATTTCCTTGGCACAGGCCTCCCCCTGCCTGGCTTGTCCATGGAAATCCCAGGTCTGAGGTGGTCCGTGCCCTGGTGGTGCTGGGATTTGGAGCCTCCCGGGCTGGGAAGGGCTCCGTGCCAGCGCCCTTGGGTGATGGATTGGGTGGGAATCGGCCGAGTCAGCACGAGCCCGGCAGACACTCCTGCTGGAAGGCACCGCAGCGAGCGCTGCAGTTTTGCTGATAGACCTGATTTTTAAATGAGCTGCATGTCAGGCTGGTAAATAATGCATCCTGTAAATGAGGAGAGCTGGGACCAGGCTGGCAGAAGCAGCAGCGCTGCAGGTACAGCGAGTCCTGCACAGGGGGGAGAGCGGCGGCGGCGGCAGCTCAGCCCCTCCTGCACCACTTCTCACACTGCCTGGGAGAGCCCGCAGTTCCCACAGCACATTCCTGCAGCTTTGCCCATCAGCATAAACCCCAGAGTAGCTTTGATGGGGACATGAAGGCTTTATGTGTGTGTGAACTTCAGAGAGCAGTAGGGAGGAAAGCAGGAGGCTCTGGAGGCACCAGGGCTTGGGAGAGACAGAGCTCTCTGCTTTTAGGAGCATTTGCAGCCCCATCAGAGCCATCCCAGTGGGTGCCTTGCTCTGGATCCCGGCAGACAGCCTTCCCTAGGCCCTTGCCACCAAGATTTGAGTAAAACAGACTTAACTCCTACTAAAAGTCCCAGGAGCTGCACTACTGTGCACTTCTGCCTGGCTGGAACAGATGGAGCAGCAATTCCCTGAGGTCTTGGATGCAGGTGGGTTTGTGCTGGATAAATCCCTGTGACCTCCAGCTTTTTCACGGAGTGACCCAGACCCCAGTGGGCTGTGCTCATCCCAGAGCGCTGCCAGCTGGGTGTCAAGGCCAAATCCACTGCTAAAGGGTAGGGTGGGTGGGTGCAGACCCCACTGCAGGGCCTGGGCTCCTGGCTGGATGGGGCAGGGATTCCTGGCTTGGCTGGAAACAGGGAGGAGGAGGAGAGGCAGAGGCAGAGCTGAACCTCACAGTGCCCAGCCAGCCCCCCGCGCTGGTTCAGTTTCAACTCTGCGGCAGATTTCCCACGAAGGTGATTTTCTGCTTCTCTGGCTTAATTCTAGTCATCTTTTAGAGGGTAATTAACATCGCTCCGGTGTTCTTTTATGCCCAGCTAATTGCACTTTGTTTCAGGAGCGAACGTTAATGCCTCTCCATGTAGGTTAGCATGGCAATTCATGGTGAGGGCTGGGGCCGGGCAGATGTGGGGACAAGGGACACTTTCCACTAGACCAGGCTGCTCCAAGCCTCATCCAACCTGGCCTTAAACACTTCCAGGAATGGGGGAACCCTCCCAGGGATGAAGGAATACTTTCAGGGATGGAGAAACACTTCCAGGGGTGGAAGAACACTTCCAGGGATGGAGAAACACTTTCAGGGGTGGAGGAACACTTTCAGGGATGGAGCACCTCCAGGATGGCTGTTCAGCCTCCTTCCCCTACAACTGCAAAGGCCTTTTCTACATCTCCCGTGATGAAATCACACCAAAACCAACACCAAAGCCTGCAGGACCCAGCTCTGGGCATGTGCCAGGGCTCAGCCTGCAAATGGTGCCCAGCAAATGCCAACAAGGCAGTGTGTTTGGAGGCCTCATTTATGGAGCTGCTGATGAGGCATCAGTGACTTTGATAATGTCAAGGACTAGAAAGTAAATGCCTCCACTATAAATCTTGTCTGCTTTAAAAGTAGGTTATACTTTCAAAGCGCTTTAGTTCTTAGGAATTTAATATTGTGATGTCAATTGTAAGACAAGCAATTGGATGGGGAGAAGGTTGTTACTGGGACCTGAGATTAAAGGCAGGATGTGAAACGCCGTGTTGTGTGCGGGTGGGTGGTTTTATTCACTGCAGATGTGACTCTGGAGCTTTTGCAGGCAGCGTTTCTGTTTGAAGGCAGAGAATCACAGAATATCCTGGCCTGGAAGGACCCACAAGGACCAACTCCTGCAGAGGACAACCCCAAAATCCCACCCTGTACCTCAGAGCGGTGTCTGAATGTTCCTGGAGCTCTGGCTGCGCCCACTGCCCTGGGGAGCCTGTTCAGTGCCCACCACCGTCTGGGGGAAGAACTTTTCCTGATATCCAGAAACCCTCTCTGAGATCACTCTCCCAGCACCCGCCATGCCCAGGGTGCTCATCCAGAGGGTTAGTGTGTCCATGAAGGGAGCAGCTCCAGACCTGGGCTTACCCCTGCCTGTGAGTGGGTTGCTTTAATCTTCCTGAGCAGTTTATATTGAGGTTATTCAAGGCTCTTTGTGCCCACACTGGGAGAAACTCGGGCTGCTCCCAGGGAAGCCTCTGCTACCCCCTGCCCTCCCTCCTGCCTGGGCAAGGAGTTCTTGCCATCCCAGGAGCAGCATTTCCCTGCTCTGTCCCTTTCCAGGTCACTGTGGGTTGGCATCAGGTTTCTGGGGCGAGCGGGAGCTGGTTGAACCCAAGCCCTCCCTGTGGACCCGGAGCAAGGAGTGCACCCCAGGGCCATGGCTTTCCTTGGAGGGATGAAGCTGCTGGGAGTGTTGGGGCACTGGGAATTGTGCTGCCACCTGAGGGGTGCCAGGACCCTGCACCCTGTGCAGGGGCACTGGGAATTGGGGTGCCAGGACCCTGTGCCCATCCCGGCTGAGCTCCGAGGGAAACAGGCTCCGTTTAATGACAAGCCTTTGCTGTTCCAGCCCTGACCTTCCCGTGCCCCGCCGGCCAGGTGAGCCGGGCAGCTGTGCCTAATGCAGATTGATGGCAGATCAGCTTTTCTGTCTTAATTTGCTTCTGACCGGGAGAATTAGCGCGAGGATCTGCTGCCCTGGCCGCGCACTGGTGCCTGCTGCAGGAGAAGGGCTCCCCAGGGCAGCGGTGGGGTTTGCTCACCTTTGCCGGGCTCGCTTTACAAACAGCGCCCTCCTCCAAATGTCCTCGGCGGGACTGGCCATTGCCCTTCGCCCGCACCTGCCTCGGGATTTCGCTTTTTACATTTCAGGACTCCTGCACAGGAGAGAAAAGGCGCTGAGTTCCTCGTGTCATTCATCTCCCCTCTCCCTCCGGAGCCTATTCTTAGTCCGTTTAGCAATTCAAAGGGAGGCACTTTTCCTTTCAAGGTCTCCAAAGATTTCTCGCATCCAGAAGTCCAGGTAGAAGAGAAAAACAACCCGAATCTGCCCGCCCAGTCTGTTCTTCAGCCCTCAGGCTGGTGCAACCTGGAATAGTGGAAGGTGTCCCTGCCCATGACAGGGGGTAGGACGAGATGAGCTTTAAGGTCCCTTTCAACCCAAACCAGTCTGTGATTCTGTGATCATAAAAACTGGCTCGACTTGTGAAAGGAACATAAAAATTCCAGACACCCTGGTTTTAGTCATCTTGAGGACAAAATCAGTGGCTCCACAGGCTGTGAGTTTTGTTGCTGCATTTTTTTTCAACACGTTGGGTTTTGAATTTCTTTTTTTTTTTTTAAATAATAGCCTTAACCTTTTGCATGTTTGATTTCCTGCACTGCTCAAATACCTCACCAGGAAAAAGAATGTCCCTGCTCAGCTGAGTGCAAACAGGTAGTGCTGAGCTCTTCTGCATTACCTTAAGCACCTTTGGTAATGCAGGAATAAACCTAAGCTGGGCCAGGACTGCAGGTTACCCAGAAAGGCTGGGAAAGATGTGGAGCCTCGTAATCCACAGTCATGAGACCAGGAATTCAATCAGAAATTGTGCCATGGCAATTGTTTGGGCACGACTTCATGTTCCCGGGCTGTGCAGGTTTAATGCACAGCTGGAGAGCAAAGGCTGTCGTGCCTGCAGAAATCTGAAGGAAATAAAACCTGGTTCTGGTCTATTCTGGGGGGCTGCTTTGCAGGAGCCGTGCGGGCACCATCGCAGGTTGTGGCAGGAGCCCACAGGGGTTCTGGGGGGTGCTCCCCCAGCCCCTCCACCTGTATTGGTGTGGGTGGACACGAGTGTGGAGCCCGTGTTGTGTCCCCACTCGGTGCCCGTCTGCGGCTCCCACGTGGTGCCCACGGCGGGTGGAGCAGCCACACTGCTGGGGATGGTCCACAGGCATCATGCACAGCTCAGGCTCTCAGTGCTGGGATTTTAGCCACTAATCAGCCAGGTATTATTCCCATTGAGTTCCATCCCGTCTCTCTGAGAGGGCTGTGGGGCATCCAGCTATGGAACAAAGTGGGTGATTCCTTTCAGTGCTCTCAGAGATAAGAAAGAGCCTGTGAGCACACAGAGACTCGCTCAGAAAGGAAGAAACCATTCACTGAAGTTAAAAGAGTGTGAAGAAAGATAAGGAGCTAAAATGAGAATAAAATAAAGGTAGGAGACAGAGAGCAGACAAGTAATCAGTGGAAATTCATTAGTTTCTCAGGCACAGGCAATGGGAGTGCAGGCAAGAGCCCAAAAGGCTGAATGCAATCACTAGTGCTGAACCAGAGAAAATAGAAATTAATTTTCCTTCTCCATGTGTTGCTGCAGAGAGTGAACTATTGCCTGTCCTCTGCAAAGCAGGGACCAGCATCGCTCCTCTGCCTGGAAACAGCCCTGCCCCACATCGTGGCACCCCTGGGTGGGATGGGGCCGCTCGGACCCTCTGCCCGGCCCTGCCAGACCCGCTGGGGGAGCAGGTGCAGCAGAGCTCCAGCCAGGTAGGACAAACCAATGAAAAATGAAGTGACTAATTAAATTAAATAACTAGTTACACCTGCACGGGCCCAGGCTCCTGCTGCCCTCCCTCCCAAGCAGCCGCTCTCAGCACAAAGTACTTGCAGGTGGACGCTGTACCAACGGGGATGCTGAATGGGCTCTGCCGGGCTGCCCCCACCCCTCGGTGTGTGCAGGCACCTTCCACAGCCCCCCGGCCTCCCCGCACACCCACCGCCCTCCTCATCCTCACCAGGAGCTGGGGCATCGCTCGCCCTGCCAGCCCCGTCCCTGCGCCAGCGGGTGCAGCTCTCACCGTTACACGCTGACATTTATATGTGCTTTTATTTCTACAGCTTCTTGCCATTAAAAGCCCGTAATTAAGATAATGAGAACAAAGACATTTGCCTTTTAATCAGCATCTATTTCAATAAGATGTTTTAATTTACAGGCAAAAGTTCTGAACTTATTATTTAAATAATGTTATCTATATTGACAGCACGCTGGCAGTGCTGGGGAAGCGTTTACAGCTCCAATTCATTTAGGATATTTATGATGTTCATTTCTTTTTTTAATCCCTTTCAATTTGATGAACACACATCAAACCCCCAGGAAATGACAGAGTATCTCCCCAGGGAAGCCAGGACTGGGCTGTGGCCAAGGCAGAGCTCTTTGGTGGTGGTGGCTGGGATTGCCTGTGGGGAGGCTCTTTACCGAGGTACAGCTTGGTCAAGGTGCTGCAGTGATCATAAAATACCCTGAGCTGGAAGAGAGCCACAAGGAGCAGCCAGCCCAGCTCCTGGCCCTGCACAGACACCCCAAAATCCCACCCTGTGCTTGAGAGCTTTGTCCAAATACTCCTGGACAAATAACCCTGGAGCTCTGGCAGCCTTGGGGTTGTGCCTACTGCCCTGGGGGGCCTATTCCATGGTCGTGCCTCCAACCCATCCATGCCTCCAACCCATCCATGCTTCCAACCCATCCATGCCTCCATCCTGACGGACACATCCCAGGCAGCACGGATGGCAGGCGCTGCCTCACTCCTCCTCGAGACCCAGAAACTGCCTTTCCCCCCCCAGGTAATGTCTTTGGGAAGGTCTCTCGCAGTGACAGTGTCCCCAGGAAGGTTGGTGTCACCTTCAGTAGTGGGTGCACAGATCCACCTGCCAGAGCAGTGCCCGTGGCCGGGCTGTGCCGAGGACAGGGATGGGGAGGGTGGTGTCACCGATGTCCCCGCGCTGGCTGGCGGGTACCAAGTGTCCGCTCCGCTTCACCTGACAGTGCCACGGAACACAATGCACCTTCCCTCAAGAGCTGGCTGCAGCTGGCAGCCCTTCACTTCCCAGGCTTAAAAATAGGCACAGGCATTATAAACAACCTTGCACAGAACACGACTGAAAACTTGTTTTTCATCCTCTCCGTGTTCCTTCTGGGAACAAATGCTCTTATCTCCTTTCTGTGCTCAGTTGGCTGCTCTGTGCAGGGGAGGGACGTGAACAATACGGCTCATCCAGCACCCGGCCCCGTGCTAAGGAAATGATCTATTTATTTATTTCTGCTTCTGTGATGCTCCAAGTTCTTCAGGGGCCCCAGGATGAAGCAGCAGCCTCCAGAGAATCGCTCGGAGCCCGGTACCCACCAGGCTCTGAGCTTTCAAAAGAAATCTGCTTACAGAGGACAGACTTTGGCTCTTTCTCAAGAGCTCCTTCCAAATCCAGGGGCTGTCTGGCAGGCTCACGTTAATAAACACTTGCACATTAGCAGTTGTGAAGTTTTTATCTCCTGCTAAAAAAGGTATGAATTATGCAGCAGAGAAGTAGCCGAGTTAGTGGCATGTGGAGCACTGGGAGCAGCCCACGGACCCTCCGCAGGGGCTGCCATGAGCCCGGGGCTGCTCCTGCCCCTGCCAGCCCCGCTCCGGCTGCCGGCGAGTGGCACACGGGCTGCGGCTCTGGGTTGGAGCCTCCTGGTTCCCAGGCTGGCCTGGGAAGTCTGTGGGCACGTCTGGCTCTGCTCTCCATGGGAAGGGCACGGCTGCCCCACAGCTCTGTGCCATACAGGACGCAGGCACTCCAGGGCTGGTCCTGCCCTCGCTGTGCCACCGGCCTCGCCACATCGGGCAGCCCCACCGAGGGGTGGGGATGGCACCCCGAGCCACGGTACTTTGCTGGAATAAGGCATTTTCTGTAATCCTTCAGAGCCTTCTCTGCACTGCCACGGTGGAAAGCTCTCGGTGGTGGCTTTCAGCCTGGCAGCAGGTTTGGTTTTTGGGGACCTGCCCATGCAGGGCTGGCTGGCACGTCCCACCCACGTGCTGCAGCGATGGCAGTGCCACCTTCCCCTCCTGGCTCCCTGAACCAGACTCTGTTTAATGCTCCCCACAACGTGCTGAGCGCTGCAGTGTAAAGGTTCTTATTTATTATTTGGCAGGCAGGAGTCTGTCAGGGGCCAGTTGGAAATGGGATGTGGGAACATGGGGCTCTTTGCCCGTAGTGATGGGACAGGAGCACAGAGAGGGGACTCCTACACCCAACATCACTGCCCTGGGGGTGAGGGGCAGCAATTAACCACATTAACTTCATAGAATCACAGAATGGTTTGGTTCAGAATGGCCCCTAAAACTCCTCACATTCTACCCCGTGCCATGGGCAGGGACACCTTCCCTAGACCAGGTTTCTCAGCAGCACACAGGACTCTGTGCCACATCTCCCAGGTCCTTTTGTGCCACCACTCACACCCAGGCTGCTCTCCTGCTTTATGGACCCAATAAATCCTGAAGGATTTCCCATCTTTTCCCTCTTCCTTCTTTCCAGCCTGCCTGCTGCTCTGTGTGGAATTTTTGCTGGTGTAACGTGTATTTTGACAGGGACCATGGAGGCCTGAAGGTGACAGAGATATTAATTGCCACAATGAATTTTCCATTCATTATTAGGAGAAATCTTGCCATGAAATAATTTACGAGTGGATGAGATGCTGAGGAAGCTGCTTCTCCAGAACAGTCTCCAGGCTTCCCTGAGCTGAAGGAGAGGGTTACAAATGATCAACAGGCAAACAGTTTGACATAGTTTTATTTTCTCCCTGCAGCACTATGATCTCTGAGCCATAACAGGCAGATCTTTTCAAAGCAGCTATAAGAACTCATTAATATTCATGGTTCTTAATCATGAGGCAGCGGTGGTGCAGCAGTGATAATACCTGACATGTTTTGATGTGTTTTGATGCACTGAGCTCATATCCCTGCAGGCTCTGGCCCCATCAGCTGGATTGCTGGGTGATGGACAAGATGATGTGCTCCTCTGGTCTCACCTGGGCTCATCTCCCACCCATCCAGCCCGTGCTGTTTCCCATCAGTCTGCACCTCCCAGCTGGAGGCTGTGCCCTGGGAGAAACCCTGCTGCTGTGTTCTCCCGTGCAAGCCAACCCTCGGAACCTGCTTCGTGGCACCAGGCAGCATTCGACATGAACCTGCAGTTAATTACATGTTCTTGCTAAATATAATCGAGTAGCCGACGTTGCGATCGCTGTAATTGCATCCTAATGAATTTATGTGTCAACTTGTTACGTGCAACTTCGGTGCGTTCTGTAAATGCCAAATTAAGCTCAACGTTCTGTCTCCAGGTGCCTGAGGCACAGCCAACCTCCTGAGATGAGAAGGCCTGACTTGATGGCCCTGGAGGTGTTCTCCAACCTTAATGATTCCATGATTTTATTCTGTGATTGTTCCAGGGGCTCAGCTGAAGGAGGGCTCAGTGCCAGACCTCACCAGGCATGGATTTGGGCTCTGCTGGGCAAACAGTGGCATGTGGCTCCAGTCCCAGCCCGGCATGGAGCACCCTCTGCCACACACCCCAGCTGCTGGAAAACAGGGCTGGTGCTCTGCCAGTCCATGGAAGGGGTTCTTGGACAGCCACGGGAGAAGCTACAAAGCCATAAATTAACCTGGAGAACAGAAAAGTGTAATCCTGTTGACTTCAGTGAGAGTTACAAGCAAACAGTGTTGTTCAGTATTAATTGATGCGACTGAACAAGACCAGAAGCCCAACCTGTGCTCTGTGAAGGAAGGAGAAGCTTTGACAAAAGTTACTGAAATGATGCCGTGCTCCCATAATGCCTCTTTACAGAACATTACTTATTGTCAATGTTTTCCATGTTTGCTACCAAAATGCCAACTACAGCTCCCTACAAAGCTGTGCATGTTAGTTAACCTCATTAAATCCTAAAGGATTAGTCAGCTGTTCCTCAACCACGGAACTGTTAGGAAACATCTAAAGCTCAAAGTTATGTGGCTTGGAAAGTGATTTTCTAATATGCAAACTTCAAAGGAATTTTGAAATCCTGCAGTGTAAGCGAGGCAGACGAATGTTAATCCACTAGAGTGCTGCTTAATGGCCTGTTTAATTTTTGTCTTGCTCAGTCTCTGTAAGCAGCTGGGCATGAAGACTGCCTGTGCTAAGCAGGGCTTCTGCTTCCCCTCGTATTGCACCACTCATCAGGCATGGATGTCCTCTTGCCCATGGGACAGCACGTGAAGGCACCATCAGATGTGTTCCTGTGGCCTCTCCCCACTCTGTGGCTACACACAGGCACAAACCCACCTGGAGAGGGTCTCCCCAGGCCCACTGGTGCGTGATCACAGACTTGGGTTGGAAAGGACCTCAAAGCTCATGTCATTTCACCTTCCACCAGCCCAAGTTGCTTCAAGCCCTGTCCAACCTGGCCTTGGACACTCCCAGGGATGGGGCAGCCACAGCTGCTCTGGGCAACCTGTGCCAGGGCCTGCCCACCCTCGCAGGGAGGAATTTCTTCCCAACATTAATCTGAACATCTCCTCTTTCAGTTGGTGTTGGGGAGCACGAGGAGTCTGTGCCCACCCAGCGCACCGCATGGCACTGGGAACCCACCATCGCACAGGCTTGGCGGGGACCACCCTGGCTGCAATAAATAATGCTGTTAACTGTGAAGTGACGGAGGAATTAAACACGCCGCATTTTGAGAGCACGACGCACCGAAACCCACAAATTAATTAAAGCTTCACGCCCTCCCGTGAGACGCGAAGGTAATCGCTCCGTTCACGGTGCGCGCGGGAGAAGAGGAAAAGGGATTTGGCGCAGGGGTGGAAGCTCTGCAAGGTAACAGCAGAGGCACAAGTGGCACTTCAGCCCTGAGAAGCCCATCCTGCCTCACCTACATCTCCTGGAGCTCACAGGGAGCTGCAGGAGCCGAGTTTGTGCGTTCCAGAGCTGCACTGAGCCAGAACAGGGATCCCTGGCTCTGGGGCCATCCCGCTGCCTCTCCCCTCTGCCCACGTTCTGCCAGGACACTCAGACAAATTCTGGGATCCCCGCTCGTACCTGTTGGAGGACTTCAGCATTTCAGTGCAAAGGAGGCAGCCAGCAGTGCAGTCAGCGAGCCAGGCTGAATAATGTATTCACTGGTGTGTTATCAGCTGGGAAACCTGTTAGTAATAAAAATACATGAGAAGAAGCAAGAGGGCATGAATGTTTAATGGCACCAGGGCATCCTTGAGGATCTCTGACACTCAGGCAGGCCCGGTGTGAGGCTCCCTGGATGTCAGACACATGAAAAGGCTGCTTTGTGGCAGCGTTTCGGTGAGTCTGATGTTCTTCACCAAAAGGCTTTTCCAGCCCTGGCACAGCTGCCCAGGGCAGTGGTGGAGTCACAAGCCCTGGAGGGATTGAAAAGCCATGTGCATGTGGCACTTGGGGACATGGTTTAATGGTGGCCTTGGCAGTGCTGGGTTTATGGTTGGACTTGATGGTCCTAAAGGTTTTTTCCAACCTAAATGATTCCATGATTCTATGATTCCTGACCTTGATGTCAATAACAGGTAGTGTCTGAGCCTGCAGGAGCCATCTACCAACAGGACACTGCCTTTTTTTTCTCAGTAAAACTGGCTTTGAGGGCTGACAGTGAAAAATGCAGCACCATGTACTCCACTCCCCTGTCCTTCATAGGGAGGTCGAGCTGAGCAGCGCAAGCCGAGAAGTGGTATCTGTAAAACAGATCCATCAGCAAAGAGAGAAAAGTCCCTGCTTTGTGAGAGGGAAATTAATTTTGACATTTTAATTATAAGTCAGTGGAAAGGTTGGTGCTGGAATGGTGAGCTTTGAAGATTATCATATTGTCATTATTCATTAATGACTACAAAAGAAACTACCTCTAAATGATAATGATGGAGTATAATGGCAAACCTATGAAGCTTCTATTAGATCCCATTTACTCCCAAAGAGTCCTTTGCTAATAACTTGTTAACAAAACCCAGCAGTACTAATCAGGTTTTGGCTACAGTGACATGTGTTGCTGTACAAACACTGCCAGGTGAAAAAAGAGTCTGGAAAAACTCTCTGCCTGTTTAGAGCAATAATTTAAAAAATGAAGTAAAATAGAACAGGACTATGGATGTCATAACATAGTGGGGGGATTTTTGTCAGGCTAATATGAGAGGGAAAAAACAATGTAGGGAAAGGTGTTTCACCAGGGCTCTTGGAGGAACAGTGACATTGGTACATGGCCTTTGGTTCTGAGACTGCCTCTGCAATGTGCTGAAACCCACAGGGAATGGGAGAAACCTGACCCAGGACTGGACACAGCCCAGGGGGAAGACAACGATTTATTTCTCAGTGGATGCTCAGCTGTGGCATCTCAAAGCAAGAGTGCTGTGGAGGCCACAGAAAATAAGGAGACCTTTACTTCTTGAGCATGGTGAGCTCTGGGTGAGCTGCAGCCACATACAGCCCCACACTGAGTGGCTCTGAACCCCAGCTATATGTTTTTTCTCAAGCTTTTTTTCTATTATAGCCACACCTGAGTGACCCCTCCCTTGAGATGAACTCTCTTCTGTCAGTGTGTTATTCCACTTCTCGTCCTAAAATGTAAATTAACTTAAAGCCACTGTAAGCAGCTTATTTCAATATGAGCTGTAAATACTGCCAGGGCTGTAAAAGAAAGCTTTCTTTAAAACTTTTATCAAAGTTATTTTGTGTTATTATTGGTTTCTGTGATGTGTCTGGATTTTCCAAACAGCAAATAATTCTGCACTTATCTTGGTTCCTTTGATAATGTTTTTTTATGACAGATCTACTGAGACGCAAACTACATTATTAACATTCAAAAAGGAAGAATGGGGACAGTCTTTTTCTAAATAAGTCTCTAAAAACCCTGGCACGCCATTGCTGCTGCTTAAATACTAATCATGGGAAGACAAGGAGTGTATTAATCATATAGATTTGTACGAGTAATGTAACCAGATCTGCAGGAGCTGCTGCTCAGAATAAGGAACGCAGCCTCCCTTCATCTGGGCAAGGCTGATCTGCTCAAATGAGGCTTCCTGCAAGGTTCAAGCAGCTGGAAGAGTGACAAAGTGACAAAGTGAGTGACACTGTCAATAAGAGCCAGAGAAAGGCTGGTTTGTCAGTCTGAGATGACACCTGGGACACCAGGGAGCGACCCCAGCGAAGGATGACGCACACACAGGTAACCAGTGCTCCCTCCAAGTGTAAGGGGTGGAAGGAAATATGTTTTTCTGGTCCCAACACTGCTCCTCTGCTCCTCCTTTGTCCTGTTTTCTAGAAGCAAAGAGAACTGTCAGTGTGATGTTGCAGCTCAGCACACTTCTCTGTCAGCAGTGGAAGTGGAGAGGGCAGGACAACACCTCAGCCTTCCACCTCTGGTTCTGCCCACTCAGATATTTCAGGGTGACTCTTGACAGACAAGCACAGACGTGGTTCAGCCTGTGAGCACATGCAGGACTCGGGCTGGGAGCTGATGACTGACAGGAGTGGGCATCTGCTCTCCAGAAACTGGATTTTCCTCCTGCATTCTCCAGGGAAGTTTGTGCATGGACACAGAGTGCTGGCAGTGCTGCTCCACCACCTTGGGCTGCTCCTCCAGATCCCCAGCGGGGAGGGAGAAAGTGACTGGTGAAAAGGAGCAGGAACCAGAGAGGAGCTGGGGATTACATTTATCAGGCAAGAGGCTGGGATAGGCTTTTGGACCTTGCCAGCTCTCCCAAATCCCTGTGAACAGGGCTATAAAACTTGACAAGGCTGCTAGAGGTATTTCAGATCCTATTAAAGATGTAAAACCTCTGACAGAGCTGAACTGCTTGCAGATGGCAACTCGGTGCTGGTGGAGGAGCCTGACACCAGGGAGAGGGTTCAAGCAAGGGATTTCAGTGGGGGATGATCAGCAACACACCCAAATGGGGACAAATGGCTGAACTGATGAACAATCTCTGCAGTTACTCTTTTTATTTATTCTGAAAGTTCCGAGTTTTGAGGGTGAGGTGTGCAGGGAACAGCAAAGGAGATAAAAAGTGCTTGAGAGGATGTGATTCTGTGCCCCATCTCTGCATGGCGGCCGCTGATGGATATTATTCCCCCTCTTTCAGAAGTGCCTTGTTTGTTCTCTTTTCCCAGTTTTTGGTTTTTTTTGTTTTTTTTTTGGTCCAGATTGAGGATAACTAAACACTGCTGTCATTGTGCAAAGCAGTACCACCCAGGTCAGGAGCAGACTCATCTGATGTCCAAGTTTTTAACCTGTTGGCAGGTGTTTGTGTCAAGCAAACAAACCATTTAGTGTCTGTTTTCTTCCATGTTCCCTCCACTGCAGGCTTGCACACCCTCCTTCCATGGAGGTTTCTTTCATTTAATGAGCATTGGTTCAAAGGGGTTTGTGGTGTTTCAGGTATGAAATATTGTTGAATGTGCAGCTGGGAAGTTGAGGCAAGCAGAGGATCTGTATTTACTGACTGATTTACAGTAAAGTCTTGGTCAAAATGTCATAATACCCAGCCCGATACTTCTATTGTTTGAAACTTTTACAGAATTGCTGAGGAGACATTCAACACTGATCTCTGTTCTCTGGTGACCAGTGATAGAACTGAAGGAACAACATGGAGCTGTGTCAAGGCAGGGTTATGTTGGATCTCAGGAAAAGGTTCTTCTCCCAGAGGGTGGTGGGCCCTGCCCAGGCTCTCCAGGGCAGTGGGCACGGCCCCAAGGCTGCCAGAGCTCCAGGAGGGTTTGGACAACACTCTGAGGGACAGGGTGGGATTGTTGGGATGTCTGTGCAGGGCCAGGAGTGGGACTGGATGATCCTTGTGGGTCTGTTTCAGCTCAGGTGGTTCTATGATTCTGTGATTCTATCCTATGCAATGATCACTACCTAATACCCTCATTGCTCCAGAGTGGTTATTTATTTGTGGAAGGCAAGCAGAGAGGACAGAAGGACACAGTGCTGCATGGATGCTATTCCTGCTGGCCCTGCCTCTCATTTTCCTGCTGTGCTGATGTGTTTATGAAATACAGGCGGATTTATGGAGCAGCTTTGCATTGTTGAAGCATCCATTGATACCCATCTACAGCCTGCTGGACTGATACGCTCTCCATTCCCAGGTGAGGAGCCCAGACACCAGGGATTAGTCAGCCCAGGGTGACATAGACCTCTGATAAGGCTTGGGTTTTATTCTCTATGCTTTACAAGATTCCCTGCTAAGATCTGCTTCCATGGCAGCTTTTGCTCCTATACAAGTTAATTTTTGACGTGTTTCAAAGTTTGCCTTCAGACAAATGTATCTTAGGGTCACACAGTTTTCAATTAAACAGTCCTGGATATGTCTGTCCACAGAACAGCAAGTGCCTGGCTTTGAACCACTCTTATCCAACCGTGACTTGTTTGTACTTCCTCAAAGGCACAGAGCTTCCTGAATAATTTGTTACGTCGTGTTTGAGATGAGTGCTCTGTTAGGGAGGAACACTGTGCCCACTTCTCCTCCCTGGCAACTATTTTTGTTTTTGGTTAACGCGGTGCAGTCAGCCATCACCGCTGGCTCTCCCCAAAGCTGTAGCAGTGTTGTGGGCAGGTAGTGTTATTGTGAGACAACTGGAGCTGCCGTGTGTCCAGTCACCAGGGAGATAGAAAACAACACACTTCTGCACATACAAATGTCTGCACACTGCTGGTGCAACCTGCTTTCATGGCATCCTTGCTGAGGATGGAGTTTGTTCTAATTTTGTGTGTGTGTGTGTGTGTTGTGGGAGCGTTTTACCTCTGTGAGAGTCTCTTCCCTGTAAGCACAGGACTGCTGACCTGCACAGAGATTTGCATGGCAAGCGTTGGGTGTGAGGAGCAGGACTTCAGAGGAGTGCAAACATAACGCCACAATTCCTTTCCTACCTTCTCTGAGAAAGTGTGTCTTCACACTAATTAAACAGCAGTTTGACATGTTTTTGCTGTTTTGATTGCCTTTGAACTCTGGTGCTGTGATAAACAAACTTTGCTTTCCAAGTTGCACTGCCTTGAAGCAGTTTGTCTCTGTTATGATGTGGCAGAGCTCGGCACCCTCCTCCCGTGGCATCATATGGGGTGGCAGCTGCCATGGTGTGACAGGTGATGAACTGGGGATGCTGGAGCTCTGACATCTCTTTGACGGCCCCTTTTAGCTCGCTGAGATTTCAACTACCAGTGCTCAGTAAACAAAGGATCCCTCAGCCCCTGGCAGGCTGGGGATGCAGAGCACATTCCCTTGGATTGTGGCAAGGCTGTGAAGATTTTTCACGTGTCTGGGAGCTGTGATGAGTAATCCGGGGGGAGGAAGGAAAGCAGGACGGAGGGACTCGTTACCATGTGGCTGAAATGAGAACTAAAACTGTCAGCCAGTTCCCAAGCAGCTTGTTCATGTCATAAGGTTTGTTCATGGAGAACAATACAGCAGGTCCTAAGGTACCAGGAGGAGACGTGCTGCGTTGGGTGGGCTGCCCCAAAATTGCACGGTGGCCTGGAGGGGCTGCCCCAACCTCCAGCAGTGTCCATCCCATCAGAGATGACACCAGGGATCCCTGAGCAGGGCCGTAAGGAGCCTCACGGGATGGGGTCAATGTCTGAGTGGTGTCACACATCTCCTGGATCAGTAGATGCCAGGGCATCCACACACACCAGGTGCTGAAGAGGAGATGGAGGATTAGCAAGTGATGCAGAGGAAATAAATGCATTACTCTCAGAATACAATGAGAATGGCAGGTAAACGTGCAGTTCCAGAAGAGGATTATGGTCCATGTGATGTACAATGCACCTGCCCACCTTACTGCCATCATAAAATTTGCAAAGGATTAGGCGGCTTTTTCTGGCTTTTAAGTTTATATTGCACCATACTGCTAAAAACAACAGGACTTTCAGTGAGGGAACAGCAGCTTCATGACTTGCTTTTGTTGCCAGTGTTATTAACTGGCACATCAAGTTCAGCATTTCTGGAGCTGTCCCCCATTTCAGGTGTGTAAATGCAGTGGGATTTCCCTCCAGGGTTTGAACTCTCAGCCAGTGCAAAGACTGAGCTGCATGTTCCACAGATGAGGGGCGGACAAGCCTTCTGCTTAGGGGGATGGACAAACTGCCCACACTGGAGCCAAAAGGACACTCATCTCCTCCTTGAGATGTCCCTACTGTCTAAACAGGACCGTGTGTAGTCTCTGGATCATCTGGCACAGGGCACTGTCAGCAGCTCATAAATTACAGCTCATGCCTGGTGTCACAATTCCTGTGTAGGCTGGCTTTAAATAATGTGACAGTGTCCCTTTCCATGTCCAGATCGTGAGCACCACAAAGCTTTCAGCCTTCTTGCTTCCCTTCTGCAAGTGTGAAAGAAAATTTATCTGCGGCAGTTCTTTCCGTGCCTGTTGGCAGGAGGCCCAACATGCCTCAAATAGCAGCGAACACGATGAGCTGAACCTGTGCTTGTTGCAACTCCATTAATGCCGGAGGCACTACACCTCAGATGTATCAGGAGCATTTGGTTAATGTCCCCAAACAAGCTTGGATTACATTGCTTTACCCAGCAAGCACGGTTTTATGATAAGACTGGTGTTCTGAGTTCTTTGGAAGCATTCTTGCTTTTCTATTTGGTAATAGCTACTATATAAGTCATAGATTAACAGGCCATTAAGGCAGAGGAATCTGTAAAAACTGGAAAATACCTGGTTGCAGAAGTTAGTGGTATTTGTTGTGAGCAGGTTTCTCGGTGTTTTCATTTGCTGCTATTTACCATGGCAAAATTCGGGGTTGAAATCTGATACTTCCAACTCACCGTGTGGTCCAAACTGAGGTGAACATGGGGACACAGCAATGGGAACAAAACCTCATTGTTTTACGACTCAGCAAACATTCTTTAGGCTCCGCAGGTACCTTCACTTCCTCCTACAGAGAGGAAAGAACTATTTGAGTTATGCAAAGTCACTCCTCTTTATTTGCAAACAATGGCAAGGCTACACCTCAGGACTGGGTTTTACTGCAGCCTTGCTGCTCCGTAAGGACTTCAGCTCACGAGGCACAGCTGGAGCCTTCGAGACACTCCTAAAACATCACAGCCCTCAAAGAGATTTGCAGTGGAAATTCAGCCTCTGAGTAAGAGAAAAACAATTTGGGGACTGGGCAGTGAAATTTGCAATTTGAACCAGAAAGCTTTCAAAGGATTAATTTCCAGCTTTTTATGGCAGTGACACTGATTTTGAATGAACTTTCCTGTGGTTTGTAGTTTTTTAGTGTTTCATTTGTTCAGCAGCTGAGCTCCTGAGCGCCGGGATGTGCATGGTGTGTACCTGGGGTGTAATCACACCCGGCATGAGCTAATTGCTACGCTGAGATCGGTGATACACAGCTAAATAAACAGGCAAACGCACTGGATTTATGTTTTCCAGTTGAAAGAATGTCTTCGTGGTTTTATCTAAATTGTACTCGCTGTTCTGAGCTCTGCTTTGGTCCGAGGTGCTCGAGTGACTCTGAATTAGATGGTTCCAGGGATGGTGGCCAAGTGTGAGTACAAAAGGGAGAGTGGAGTGTGGACATCCCACCTCGGAATGGACATCCCACCTCGGAACGGACATCCCACCTCAGCATGGACATCCCACCTCGGAATGGACATCCCACCTCAGAATGGACATCCCACCTCGGAACGGACATCCCACCTCAGCATGGACATCCCACCTCAGAAAGGACATCCCACTCCAGCACTCAGATCCCACCTCATGCCCAACAAGGGACAGTGACAGGCACTGGGGCTGATGCTGGGAGGTTCCAGTGGAGTGGCTGAGGGGAAATACTACTCAAGGGGTGATCCTGGATGGGAGGAGATCCTGAGTGAGGGGAGATCCTGGTTGAGAAGAGATCTTGAATAAGGGTTCCTGAATGAGGAGGGGTAATCCCAAGTGCAGGAGGATCCAGGCTGAGGAGGGAGCTGACTGGGGGGCTCCTACCTGAGGGAAGCTCCTGACTGAGGGGGCTTCTTACTGAGGAGAGATCCTGATGGAGACTCTGCGCTGCCTGGCGGGCTCCTGGCTGCGAGGTGATGCTGCACAAGGCTGGCCCTGGGGTGGGCCCTGCCTGGGGGTCTGACTCTCACTCTCCTGTCTCAGGGGGGCTTCTGGCTGAGCGCAGACCCTGCTCAGGGGTGGCGGGGGCTGAGCGGACCCCGCGCCCGTGGCGGGCCGTGGCTGCGGGGCTCTTCCCGGGCGATGGGGCTAAACCCAGTCCATGACGCGGCTCTGGGAGGGGAGAGGAGAGGAGAGAGGGTCCCTGCCGGAGCCGAACGCGGACCCCACTCACATCTCGGCGCACCCTCTGCCCAGTCCGACGGTCACACTCTCCGTGAGGGCCCCACGGGGGGCGTGGCCAGTCGCGATGGGGGCGTGACCACTCGAACAAATGGGCGTGTTCATCCCTGAGGGGCGTGGCCAGGCGCGGTGAGGGCGGGTCCAGCCCGGGGGCGCGCGTTGGGACCGATCCCGGCGGGGTCCTCGGGCGCGCGCGGAGGGGCGTGGCCAGGAGGGGCGTGGCGCGGTCCAAAGAGAGGGCGTGTCCGTGAGAGAGGCGTGGCCTGTGGAGGGGCGTGGCCGGCGCGGCGCGGCGGGGCGGCAGTCGGGCAGCAGCCGCGGCCGGGGTGGGAGCGGCGGCAGCGCGGGGCGGGCA
>VWZG01011057.1:712685-786840 GCA_013396735.1 Grallaria varia
GGGGACCGGGAGGGCACAGGGGAGGGCACCGGCGGGGAGCCCAGGGGGAACCGGGGCGCGGGTGCCGCGCTGGGAAAGTTTCTGAGGCTGCGGGCGGGGCGGCCCCGCCGTCCCGGGCTGGCCCCGCGGGGCTCCCCTGAGGGCCCGCCGTGCTCCTTGGGCTCGCCACGATCGTGCCCCCCTCGCCACCCCCGGGGGTGGCCGTGCCCTCCCGCAGGAGCGGGGGTTGTTGCCCGTGCTGCTCGCAGGGGTGGCCGAGGGAGGGAAGGAGGGATGCGGTGCCATCGCGCTGTCCTGCCGGGTTCAGCCGGCGAACAGCCCACAGCGAGCTCCGGGTGTGCTTTTTTTCCACGGGTTCGTGTTAATTTCGAGCGCTCTCTAATTAACCGGCGATATTAGATGGTTGTGGTAAAAGCGACTTTATCAACGTGCCTGTCAAGTGTCAAGTTAATGCTGAACAGCGAGCTAATGATTCACGAGCTCCAGATGTGCCTGCTGCTTTCCCGGTCAGGTATTCCAGGTGTGAGCCTGATGCCTTTTGAGAAACTGTCTTGGGGAAAACTGGTTTTCTCTGAATCCCAGCCGATATCAGTATTTCCATGACCGGACTCTGTTATTTCTCATAGAGCTTCTGTGCTGTACGCCTGTCGTGTTCTTTTTTCGTAACTGCTGGGTGCTATTTGACTTCAGGTAATACGTGTTTTAAATCAGATTTTCCTCATTTGACCACTAACAAAAAGTCATATTCCATATAGAGACACTGCTGTTGGTCCTGGTTCAATTGCTAAATTAAAAAAACAGGGCAATAAAACCAAAACGGACACACACCACGGAAGCTACTACAGAAGCCTGGTAGGTTTTGAAAGATGTACTGATTGCCAGAATTGGAGAAATGGAGATCTCCAAATGGAGAAAATAGAAAAGAGCAAACAGCTGCAAGTTAAATGTGAAATAAGAGGATTAAAAAAAAAAAGAGGGGCAAATTGTTTAAGATAAAAAATAATCTCTTTTAAAAAGAGAAAGCTTGTGGAAGATGAAACCATAGTTCAGAGGGATTTGCTGTGTTTACTGTGGAGGGAAATAGGGATATTCGTGTGCTGGGAATTTCCACAAGAGAGGTGTCAAGCTGTACAAACTGGCAGAAAATATTTAGAAGAAATTGGTGCCATTAATAGCAGAAAATGGTGAGAGCGGGATGATGCTCCTGAGGACTTCCAAATATGAAGTAGTAACAGTCATGTGTTGCCTGTTCTTTAAATCCTGGGGGTTGTGGAAGAAGTGGGAGATGGGCAGTGTGGTGCCAGTGGGGAAAAGGTCCAGAAGATCAACGGGACTGGCTGGTGATTCCAGCAGGTTGGTTAAAACTCAGGTTAAGAAGCAGAATATTGGACGTGTGAATCAGTACCATCTAAGGAGGAGACTAGGCTGCTTTTTAGAAGAAAGTCTCTTAATTTCTGAAGGTTCACTGATTGGTTTAACCCAAGTATTTTGGAGTAGTGGATTTTCAAGCAGGCTTTCAGTGAGGTATCACAGACTTGGATGAGGCTCGTGGTGTGGCAGCATAGCTGCCAAAAGAGAAGAGCTGAATTCTCCTGTGGGTTAGTAACTGGTTAAAATAGAGGAATGGTTTTCTCAACAGACGGAAACTGCTGCTGGAGTCTTGTAAGGACCTGTGCTGTTTAGCATAGTCATCCTGAGCTTGTAAACCCAGCACTAGGTCAGTTGTAAAGAGGGAAGTAGCATTTTTCTGCTGATTTTTATGTAACTTTTGTAACACATCAGTCTGAGTCTTCAGATCCAGCAATTTTTCCCACACTGGAACATATTGTAAGCTTATTTACCACATCAGGTGACTTTTGTAGTCATTTTCTGTGTTTGACATAAGTGTCCATAAATACAGTATTTTAAAACATACTGGTTTTTGGTTGTGTTTTTTTCAAGGCTGCCACAGCTGCTCAGGGGCAGTTTCCAGTCAGGGTGTATGTAATTAGGAAAGTTGTTGACAAGGCATTCTCTGTGAAGACCTGTGACTTTGAATTTGGCTTCCCTTGTGATCCAGAGCCATCCAGACCTGCCAGGCTTTGGGAGGCATCTGGGAAGACGTGTGGGATCGTGTGGGTGGTGGAGGTGAAGGGAGTGAGGTCGAGGAGCTGGTGGTCACTGGTGTCATCATAATATGTCAGAATCCTCAAAGACCCATAATTGCATTGCTGGTCTTCAGGGCCCCGTGTTTCATGTTTTTTCCCTGGTCAAAACTGCTCTTCCTCATCATGTTGAAAGACATGGAGTTCTTGGCCTACCCGTGGCTCGCCAGGTTGGGTGCCGAAGTTTTAGGGGATTCAATGTTAGGGGTCAACAGTGAGGAATTTGTCTCCTTGTCTCTGAATTTTAGGGTGTTTGTAAGGCCTTGATGCTCATGGGCTGTGAGTTTGATGTTTAAGAGCTGGCTCCATCTTCCAGGTGAAGTCTGTGCAGGTGACCCTGTGGCCTTGAGCGGCACATCGGGGAGCTGGACTGCTTTAGTTCAAGTCATAATATAGTCCTTCATTAAAGGCAGCCACAGCTTTACTTGACAGCAGTAAAATCTGGCTGTGATGCTTCTTGCAAGCTCATAGAAAATTTAAAATGGAAATTTCAAGATGCTGTTTAGGCTTGTTTGATAAGACACTTGAAGGATATGAATGTTAATTTGAACACCATCTGTTAACTGCATATCACAAATGATGGACCATTTTGTTGAGGAAGAAATTTGTCCTTCCTATTCTTGCTCTGTCTTTATTAGCTGAGGAGGGAGAATAAGAGCAGTGGGGGCTGGGAAGGAGTGTCCTTGGTGTCACAGCTATGTGCCAGGTGAGGGTGGCCTCAGGTGTGTGTGGGGTAGCTGGAAAATCGTGGATATGGTATCAATAATAGGGGTTTACACACTGCGGGAGGCCAGGCTCAAGCTCTCTGCCAGTGCACCTGGACTGATGCTGGGATCTGAGTTGTCTAAATAAAACCTAAATGCTAGATGATCGCTGAGATGATAACTATAGCCCTATTTATGTGTAATTCATCATCATCTTGATCAGATGAGCAAAGCAGCCCTACGGGGAGCTGGGGCTGGCTGTGCAGTGGGCTATCAGTATGGATGTGCACGAAGGCTGCCGGGGGCCGGCTCGGCGTAATGAGTCCATTTGTATTTGAGCCACGCTTGGGAAGTGCTGGTTTCCAGCTAATCACCTGCTTACATGCATCCCAACGACGGCTGCTGTGTGCTCCAGGACCTTCCCTGTCTGGTGTGGCTTGGATTAGGGCATTAGCCTTGCAACCTGCTGCTGTAGGTTCTTCTGTTTCTGTTAAGGAAAGAGGAAAACATTTCTCCTCTAGTTGCATCCCTTGTATTTGAGTGCTAAGTTCCTTCTCTAAAGGAACCTACTTTCCGTTCAGTACCTGAAGGTACTGGAAAGATGAAGGCACTGCAAGAAAGATGAAGAGGGACTTCTTACAAGTACAAGTAGTGATAGGACATGAGGGAATCGATTCAAACTGGAAAAGAGTAGGTTTAGGTCAGATATTAGGGAAAAAATCTTTACTGTGAGGGTGATGACGCACTGGAATAAGTCACCCAGGGAAGCTGTGGCTGCCCCATCCCTGGAAGTGTCCAAGGCCAGGCTGGATGGGACTTGGAGCAACCTGGGATAGTGGAAGGTGTCCCTGCCCATGGCAGGAAAATGGAACAATATGAGCTTTAAGGTCCTTTCCAGCCCAAACCATTCTGTGATTGCATACAATCTGTAGTTGCATGTGACATTCAGGGGCCCTGAGCAACCTGACCTAGTGGGTGACATCCCTGCCCATGGCTAGATGGTATTTACAGTCCCTTTCAACCTAAACCATTCTGTGATGATGATTCTCTGCTGATTCAGAATTAGGCAGAGATGTTTGTATGTGCAGGCAAGCCTGTTTGCTAAAATACTCATCAGTACAACTCTGAGTGTCTTCTTTCTTCGTAGCAGCATGGTAGCCAAAATACATCAAAACTAGTCTGCAGGCTTAAAGTAAGAGAAATTACTGATATCTACAAGTTCCTCTTTCTGCAGGCTGAGTTGCCAGATACTACGTAGGAAGGAATGTGTTTTCCTTCCAAACTAGGGAGCTTTGATGAATACAGCTACTCTGTGGCAATTATTATGGTTTCATGGCCACTCTTAACTAGCATCTGGGAAGAAAAGGGCAGAGTCTTGTAGCTCTTCCAGTTGAGAAAAGCTTCCAGAGCACATAGTTTGGTCCCTTGGTTATGGAGGGAATGAATATTGGCTCCATTGTGTCAAAACTGCTCTTTAATGAAAAATATAGCAGGATTTAAAAAGATGAAAAGCCGTCTTCAGACTAACTTCTTTTCAGTGCTGCTGAAGCTGTTAGACCTTGATTTCCTGTAGATTTGCTTCACAGCTGATGCTCACACTCTTGTCTGGAGCTCTTCCTCCAACTGGGGCATTTATTCTCTATCTCCAGTGGGAATTGCCTGGCCTAAGGTAAGTGTCAGTTCATGCTGTGATGATTTTTTTTTCCCAGTGGGACACGTGGAGGACATCCCAGCTCATATCACAGAATTGGGGGGATCTTTTTTCAGCCCTTCCCGTGGTTTATCATGGATGCAGCCCAGCCCAGCCCAAAGCTGACGTGTGTTGTTGCTCTGTGTGTGCTCAGCCGTTGTCTGTGGCTTCCTGACGTTCTGAGTGCCTCAGATCTATTGCTTTATTTGAATTAGGGTGCATTAGTGCAGAGGATGAGGGGATTGACAGGTGGATGCACTGAGTATAAAACCGATGTGTTTGCGAGTCTGACTTTCATTGCATCATGTGATGCTCCTGGGACTTGAGGAGCTGGAAGCCGGCAAGGCCTTATCTTCCCGATCCAAATCTAATACAAGCTTACAAGACAACTTATTGCTGGATGCGTTTTCTCGTGTGTCTGTGATCGATCCCTAATGCCTCTGCTACTGACAGGAGTTAGTGGGAATGTTACCACTGCTGCTTGGGGGTCCCTTTTCTGGAGCAGAATGAATGAAAACGGTGCTGACAAACCCAGTGACTCAGATCAGGATTCAGCACTTGAGACACAACACTCGAAGCTGAGTATCTGAGATTCATTTACATTTCCTCTTGTGCTCGAGGTAGGTATAAAGCCTCCATGTGGGGGTAAACATTTGCATGTTTGGCAATTAAGGCAGCGCCGAACTCCCGGGCTGTTTTCACAAAATCGGATGAATTCTAAATGTGCCGTGTTAAAACAGAGCTCCGAGTACACACACAAGGATAATTTTGCCTCTCGAAGGAAAGGCATTACCCTAATTCTGGGTTTCTGTGGAACTGGCGGCAGGCCAGCCCGGGATGATGGAGCAGAGGAATGTGTTACTCGGGAAATCGGAGGAGCTGCACAGCCCTCGGTGGGTGTTGGGTGGGGGCTGCTGGGTGCTGCCCTCCCTGCTTCAGAGTTCATGGGGAACCGACCCATTCTGTACCAAAAAGGAGAGTTTGAACCATTTTACCATGCTAAGAAAAGCCCAGAGCATACAGGTCTGCTCTAATGAATGTGCAGGTTATCCCAGTTCCATGAAACGAGGCAGAAGACAAATGGGCCGCCTTGGAAAAGAAAAGTGAAGGGGAAATGCTTTCTCCTGGAGGCTGTTGTGTCTCTAAGGCTGTGCTGTAGCAGTGTGAGAGCTGCCTTGCACAGGAAGCTGGGACTTGCATCTCGGATGTGTGGATGCAGAGGACTATCAAGCTCTGACACCCCTGGGTATCAGGGTGTGCATGTAATTTAAAATCTTGCTTCTCATATTCCTCTTTATATAAACACATTCCTCTTGGCATATACCTTACTGCCTTTCCCTTGCACACACTCCTTTGTTTGAATTTTACTGTGATGAGTTCTGTGTTAATGATCACACCATAAATGCCCTCTAATGATTCTGTTCTTTCTTGGTGTGTTCGTTTCAGATGATGACAAGGCCTCATGTGGCTTTTGTGACTAATTTGTACTTTTTTGTTCCCTTCAGGAGAGCCATTCTCTTGCCTGTTCCATTCCTTGATGTCTCTCAGGAGACACCATGTAGGATAGTGTAGAGTGAGGCATTTACCTGGAGGTGGTGGCGGAGCAGGTGGTGCTGCTGGTGTTCTTCTCCAAATCCACCTCCTCTGTGTCCCTTCCTTTAGGGGAATCAGATTTTCACCACGACTGAACAAACACTTTTATTCCAGTTGTTCCTAGAAGGAGATTTTCTTGTTCAGGTAGTTTTAATTTGATTTAAATTCTTACATATATGTTGGGTTTTTATGAAACTCCAACTTTAGGATTCCATGTTGGGAGAGAACTTACTTAAAATACTTGAAATGTAATTTTTCTGCTACTCTGCAATGGCAAGAGGCTTTCTCTTTTCTGTGAATGAAGCCAAGAATGAAATAAAGATGAACCTTTATTAGGAGTCATGATTTCAACAGCAGATTTTATCTTCATAATTTTTGTCTAGCTATGGCTCTTCAGTTCTTGGCTGGCTTTAATGAAATGCCTGTTGGTTGTAGAGAATGGCTGGGTTTTATCGCTCTCGGAAGATAAAACATCCTTAATTTTTTAAAAGTACTTCCATTTTGCCCTGATAAAAGAAAGACACTTTAAAACTAAGCTGTCTTTTTGGAAACTTCTGAAATAAACAAGCTGTGCTCGTGTACCTTGCTATGCACTGTGCTTCTTGGTTATTGAAGCATCTGCTTCAAAATATCCTTCAGCTGATTATTAAAAAAAAATTAAAGTATGACAGGAATTGTGCATTCAAATCGACAGCCGAAAAAATTACTGTAGTTTCCATTGTTGCCCTGTTTTAAGGTCTTTGAATTCATTCTTCTGGTTGTTGTTTTTAATTCATGATGTTTCCTTTTAAGAATTATCTTGTCATGTTCATGGGCCATTAGTTAAATCACTTCTTGTTCCCTGAACAGGAGCAATTTCCTTCTTCAAAGCAATAGTATTCCTGAGAGTACTAGATTTGAATCAAGAAAAGTATGAGCTCTTTGTATTTGGGAGTAAATTCCTTGTTTAGTTCTGCTGAACAGAACAGGGGGAAATGCAGTGGGAAGATTGCAGAGTTGGGTTGATCTGCTGTGTCATCACCAGAATCAGAAGTCTAAGATATTCACAGTCTCTGTTGTTAATTGATGTTTGAATTTGTGTTAAATTAATCCTTTTTGGACCCTCAGTGGATCACGATGGGAACGGGAGCAGCTTCCGGGTGACATTCTGTCAGCAGTTGGATATGATGGGCTGGATTCCAAGCTGATTAGGTTTAAGAGCATGTATTTAAGGTGAAAAGGGGAGTACCCTAGGAAGGGTGTTTGTCAAGGACACTGTGAAGGCACTAGTGGAGTAAAGGGAGTTGCAGCTGCTGGTGTAAAACCTGTGTCAAGGTGTCCCAGTGTTGCTGATGGAGTTGCACACAGTCCATGTCCTGTGAGCCCTTCAGGTGCAGCTTTCAATCTGAAACAATTGCAGCAGTCTTTTGTTCAGGCTTGTGTCACTCTGCTCTTATTGTCATATGGAAATGGAACATGTTAAAGTAGTGGCTTTATGAGGAAGTGGGATTTCATTTCCAAAGCACGCCAGGTTGTTAGTTATAACTCTGGGCTTTCTCTGACAGTGAGCTTTTAAAGCCTGTTCTGAGAGCTACATTTTAAAAAGCTTGCTTAAAGCTACTATTCAATATGTATGATTCTCAAGCCTGTAATTTTTTATGAATTGGTGATTGCTCTCAGTTGAGTGTAACTTTTCAAATTGAAAATCACTAGTGTGTTTACTATCCATCCTGTGTCACTCTTCTCTTGCTGAATAGTTTGTAAAGCTTGATCCATTGTAAATAATTTTCCTGAGACACAGTTAAAAAGTTGAATCATTTAAGCTCTCAATTGCCATCTCTTCAGTTACCTGTGTAAAAGAAGTAAAACTTGAATTGTAGCTCTATCAGATCGTGGTGCGCTCGAGTAGTGGTTCTTATTTTGTTCTACTTCAGTGCTATTTCATTACTGATTTTGGTAATAAATACAATCAGCCTGGCAGCTGGTGTCTGATGAATATGGATTGGGGGTGCTGTATAAACATCACAAGTATCCTGGGCTTTGGAATCTGGAAATGTTTTTTCCACCTGCATGGTAATGAAGTATTCTTTCAAGAAGGTGGTAAAGGCAATCAACAGGTTTAATGTGATTGTGTGAATTATCTGTTAGTGAAGTTTCCTCCTCTTACACCCACTGCATTTGGAGCTAGTGAACCATGTACAGTGCTGGGACTGTGCAGGGCTGTCTCTGGCACAGGTGGGAGGAAGATGGGACCATCACTGTGTCTCTGCTGTGGCACAGCTGTCGGATCCAGTGGGAATGAGAGAGAGTACTAGGGACTGCTTTGAGGATCACTGTTCCTTTATGTCAAAGAGGCAGAGGTAGAGGAGATATGAAGAAAGGGATCACCAGCCTGCAAAAACTCTTGTGTGGTGGGACAGAGAAAGGTGGAATTACAACACAGAGGAACTCAGTGGGGGATATGCAGGAACGGCACACGAGACTAGGATTAGGAGCTTATTGCTCTTTTCTTACAGCACAAACACCAGACCGTAACCCACAGCAGGCAGTTCCTCAAAGCAGGAAACATCTTCGGGTATGTGATGTGCCAGGGCCATCCCCAGAGTCGGGTTCAGAAGGTTCAGTTGGTATTTGAACTTTGCCTTGTAGCACTTGCTGTTCTAGTGCCTTGTACCTGCTAATTAGTAACTGTGTGTGGGAAGGCACAGATGTTCAGGGCTTTCCCAGTTTGGTCCCAGCGTACCTTGGAACTGGAGAGGTGGGAATGCTTCCCTGGTGTGCTGGGTGTTATTTATAGCTTTATCTTTTTGTCAATTGAGTAGGAGCTGGTGGAGGCCCTGCACCCACAGGCACCTCTGCCAGAGTGAAATCCCTGCCCTCCAGGTGTGCCCAGCTGGGGCGGTGACGTGTCCTGGGCTCTTTGGGTGAAGTTGGAACTTTGCAATCAGAGAACCCCACTGAATGATTTGGGTTGGAAGGGCCCTTGCAGCTCATCTCATCCCACCCCCTGCCATGGGCAGGAACACCTTCCACTAGACCAGGTTGCTCCAAGCCCCGTCCAAAGTGTCTTTGAACACTTCCAGTCCTCCCATCCTTTGTTGGACTATAAATATAGACTTGTATTTCTGCTTGGGACTGAGGAATGTGGCACTCAGAGAGGGTGTGAGGACAAGCTTGTCCTGTGAATCAGGGTAATGTTTACTCCATCCTGGATTCTTGGCTTGCTAATTTACAACACTCAGTAGCTGAATACAGACCATTACAGGTTTACATAAAAACACTTTTCAGAAGCTTTCACCTTAAGGTGCATCACAGACTAAACATTGTAGTCATTTGAAAGGGTCAGCTCCTTCCTTGGCCACTGCACTGAAGGCCTGGCCATTAGGCATTTCACTTATTTGTAGTGTAGATATGAATAAAGATCTTATGTCTTAGAAATAAAAATGAATGGTTTGTGTGTCCCAGTGCTTTTCACCTCCTGGTAATCAGTTGGAGGTAGGAAGTGTCAGCCAGTTTCTCTGAGCTGGGAAGAACACCAAAGGCCATTTGAATTTTAGAAGAACGAGTTGGGAGATCTGTGCAGTTGTCTGCCAGGAACTGCTCTGAAAAACAACCATGGATACATGGTGGTTTGGGCTGCATATCACGCTTTGAATGTAGAGGACATAAAGGAACGTGTTTAGTGCTGAGTTCCTGCTGAAGTGCCCCTGCTGCCTTTGCCAAAGGTTTCTTTTGATAAAGGGCTTTGGGAGAAATTAATTTCACTTGGACTCGGATTGCTTTGCAGTTGTGTTTTGAGAGCCATTCAACGTTGGCTATTATGCTTTGGGATTCAAATTGTGGCCCTTGGGATAGGGACTGGTTTAGCATGCAAGAGAGGGCCTGGCACGCAATTTGGGAATTGTTTTGCCGGGACCCATCTGGTTGCCCTTTGGAAGGGTCCATCGCTCGTGTGGGCACGGTGGGATGTGCTGGGGTGGGGAATGGCCGTGGCGAGCTTCAGGCTTTGCCTCTGAGAATCTGTGGTGGATGGTTTCTTCTGCAGTGCCTGCCTGGAATCCTCTCCAGGATGTCTTTTTGGACCCTCCCCTTGGCTCAGTGAAGGTATCACAATGTGTTTCTGAAGCTTGTCGCTGGGTGGGCAGGGGATTGAGTGCTGAGCTGCCTTCTGGGAATTCTGTATCGTGGTCGTGGTGGGGTCACCCCAGTCCTGCTCAGTGCCAAAATGGAATGCTGGCAGATCTGGAATGCTGGCAGAGGCTCCTCTCGGCAGGTCCCCCAGTCAAGGTGAGACCAGGGCACAGTGGCATAAACACAGGCATTGTGATCAGCTGGAAGAAACATGTTAAAATAAAATTTACTTTCATGTTGATGAAAGAAGAGATGAGAGAAAAAATTCCATCTGAAGTGGCTGCTTAATTACTGTTTGATACAGTGATGTAGTTATCAAATTAAGTTGTTAGTGCAAATACAGTTAGGATAGAAAGTGGTTTTTCCTCTAGAGCAGTAGCTTTCAACTTGTTTCAACTCCATTTTTCGGTGTCCCCAAGTCTTATGTGCCAAATTCCTGTTTTAAACCTATTTGCTCTTCTTAAATATTTCATCGAAATGAAATTCCTGTGGTGCTTAAGACTGGTAGTAAAAGTTACAAAAAAATAGACAAAGTTTTTGTCTGTGTGGTGGCTTTAACTAGTTGAACTTAAAGATAACAAAACGAATGTATATTTGGACAACCTGGTCTAGTGGAAGGTGCCCCTGCTCATGGCAGGCAGTGGAATGAGATGAGCTTTAAGGTCCCTTCCTGCCCAACCATTCTGGGATTTTGTGGTATAATCTTCAGATGACTGGGTGGCTTGGTGTCTAGTTTAGAAAAGAAAGCCTCTTTAAAAGTACTGTATCTCTTCAGCTGTTGCTGTAGTTTAGCCAAACTTTGGGAAAGTGTTTTGGGTGTGCATTTTGGGTTCTGAACACAGCAGCGCATAGTAGGGTAGGGGTGTTCCAACAGAAATCTTAGTGGGCTAACACTGATCAAACCCAAAGCAGAGCTGCCTGTCTTCATACAAGTTTTCCTTTTCCTGGCAAGACTTTTGGAAGATCACAGCAGAAGTACAGCTGAAGCAGAAGTGAGGGCTGTGTGCTCTGTTTGGCCCCCTTTCTAGTGTTTGCACAGCTGGTTTTGCCCACCAGTTCTGTCCTGCAGCTGAGGACATTATTAATATATTCTTGACATTATTAAAAACCAAAGCATAAGCCCATTGACAAATAATTTGAACTCTTTGTAAGTCAACCTGCTGATTGTTTCCTGCCTGTGCTGTGTTTTCGATGAAAATTCTGACATTTTTCTATGATTCCAATTCGATGGATTTTAAAGTTATTTTGACACAATTTTTTCCCAAATAGACAACAGTAACACCCAAACCACTTAAGCCATTCCCTCACTTTGAGGTTTCATTGCTACTATACACAACTTTGCCTTTGTTTGCCATGACCTTGTTGCAACAAACAGCATCAGAGTGTGCTGGTACTACTCATTAAATGCAAGAGGATTAACATCCAGTTTATTTCCTCTAAAACCACAGAACTATCAGGAAATAACTAAGCCCTAAAGTTTTAGGTTTGTAGAAATGATTTCCTCCTAATGCATGTACTTGGAGGGGGGGAGAAGTGGAATTTCAGAATCCTGTTATGTAAAAGAGAGGCAGAGCCCTATATTAATCCCAGAGAATTATGTTTAATGGCTTGTTTCATCCTTTATTGGTCTAAAGAATTCCTCAGAAATCAACTGACCAAAAGTGCCAGGGAAATATTTTTACCTCTGTTGCTGCAACTATTATCTCTCGTTAATTTCACTAATCTTCTTTGCAGTGAGATTAGATTGGAAATGCTTTGGTGCAGGGAGAACTTGTTTGTGAAAAATGCTTGGGACGATGGGTGCCATAAAGGGGACATACCAGTAGGTTATCAAATATGGTGTTCCAGTGCTGAGGAATATTTTGAGATACTTGTTGCCTTGGCTTTCCCTCGAGTTGACAGCGCTTCCCTGGAAGATGATGTTTGGAATGTGGACTTGACTGAATCATGTTTGACATATGCAGAAAATGCTCACGACAGAAGTTTGTTGCCATTGATGTGGTTTTATTACATACTGAGAGTTGGTTGCTGCTGTATAAACCAGTTTTGTATTCATAAATACAAGTTGTTATCCATTATTCTAACCCAGACCATTCTGTGATGACCTTGTGACCTAAGAACTGACGTCTTCAGATGCCTCTCATGCACATACCTTTTAAAAATGGTTTATTATAGAAGCATTAACATGCCTTATATATCAGTAAAAGGTTATACTCACTGGGTGTGTGCTGCTGGGGGTTAAACCATGCAGAACAGCTGAGGTAACAGCTTGTGCTGTGTCCTCTTATGAATTTTAAAAAAGACAAATAGTTATGTCCTTGACAGACCTGGTGCTATTATTAAACCCCATTTTGTGGTTTGTTTGCAGCCAGCAGGAAAACTGTTCTGCTCAATCCAAGGCCTGGAGTATTGCTCGTGTGGAATTAGGGACTACACAACTTGCCTCTAAATTGCAGGCTTTCCTCTCTGTCCTACTTACTCGAGCTAAAAAAACCTAATCCTGTGGATTTTATTTCCCTCTCTGTAGGACAGCATTGAGTAATTACTTTTCTCTGGTGAAGGTAGAGATGCTGGAAAAGTTTAATTAATGCTCATTAGGAGATGCTGCTAGTACTTAAAGGAATTCATTAGGGCAGGGTGCTTAATGTTCATCAGAACAGCAAATAAATGCAGTGCAGTGAACGTTGTTTACGCTGTACTGAATTACATCTTTCTGTTCTGCAAAATAATTCAGGACATGTCGGTCCTCCCTAGCCAGGGATGTCTCTTAACCCCTTTCAGGTGTCTAAGAGCAGGTGAGATGCCCCAAGGCCACAGCTCAGGTGGCCTTTGGCCTCTCCCCAGCAGTTGGTGTCATTGAGTCCTGGGGGGCACCCTCAATTTACTTGGACTCCAGTTGTGGTTTGAACCCAGAGTTACAAATATTTGTAAATCATGGGTATTTTTATTGCTGAAACAATGTTAGCACATTTTTTTAAACATGAGCATAGGTAAGTGATTTGTACAGCTCCTCATTTCAGGCTGTTCTCCCATAATTAGTTGTTTGACACCAGAGCTGGCAGTTGCCTCCTAAAAAAGCACTGGAAGCCTTTGTGTTCCTCCAACAGTTCTTTATCCCAAACACTGAGAACTGGAACTCTCTGGAGACTGGAGAACACTGTTGCAGTGCTGTGATTTAATAATAATAGATTTAATAAACTTTGGCCATGTAGCAGTCTGATTTCAGCACAAACTGCAGAACAGAAGAGGTGAAACAGGAGTGTCTGGTAGGAAGCAGGAGGTTATTTGCTTTCCTTGGCCTTTGCACAGGGAGGGGACCTGGAATGAGCATGGAAACTGCTGTGTGGATGTGCCACTGTTCAAACTGTGGTGCTGGACACTGCTTAAAGTGGAGTTATTTCCCCCAGATATTGGTAGCCTTTCAGGGGCAGTGGTGGCCCCAAGGATGGGGTCTTTGGGGTCTTCATTAACCTTTATCAGTCTGTACTTGTACACAAGTGCCTGTACCATATCCAGGAGGAAGTTCCAAGCTATTCACAACTACCAACTGTTCCCTCAGTGAACAGTCTACTAAAAATAGGATATTATTCCATTCAGGCATCAAACTCTGATCCGTAATGTGAAGTGTCGTGCTGTAGGAATAGTAGAAGGGCTTTTACATGAGGAAGTTCTTTCTGTGAGCTGTTTTTTCTTACGGTGGGTGAGATGCAGCAAAGAGAAAAAGGACTTAAATCACTTTCTGCTTTGTTGAGTCACCTTCGGGCAGCATAAAATTTGTTGTTCTGAAATCCTTATTTATTACCTCTTGGCAAATACATTGGATTTTCTTTTTTCTATTGAACTGTATTCTTAAGAGAGCTGCTGCTCTTCCTGGTGTGTGACTGCAGAGGTGTTGGGTATTAAGGAAATGGCAAAGAAAAACAATATTTTCAAACAAAACCCCAGTTCTTTGAAAGAACTTTCTATACTACCTAAAGAATTTGAAATTAGGACATGAGAACTGGGTTCTGTCTTCAGACTGCAGTGGTCTGGAAGGATTTAGCATTCATTGTTATCTGGCAGTGTAAGTTTTAAATGCAAAATGCGAGGCTTTTCTGATATTTAACAAATAAGTGGAGATAAAAATAAAATCTGCTTTTTGAAGTAACAAAGTGCATCTGATTCAAACACAGGAAATTCAGGCAGTGCCTGCAGGCTTGGCTGGACCTCAGAGCTGCTGCAAAAGGAGTTGAGAAGCAGAGGATATTTGCAATTTTGCTGTGCAAAGGCTGTTCCTAACCTGCATGCTGGACTTGCATGAGTGTTTTTCAGAGTACCAAATGATGCAGTTGCCCCTGTGCAGGCGTTGCAGACCCTCCAGGTGTGCACAGTGCTGGGCAGGTGTGGATGTGCTGCACACACAGCCCAGCCATGGCTCCACCTGATTGCTCTGACAGTGCCTTCAGGAAAGCCCTGTTAGTCTCTTAATAAGAATTTGAACTGGCAGGTAAAGACAAGCTACTCTCTGTTCCATCCCATGATTTATTTGAACAGCAAGATGTCTGGTTCGTTTCCTTTGCTGCTTCTGCTGCTGTAGAGTTACCAGTGGGGACTGAACAGTGAATTTGGGAATTTAAATGGATTTGTTTAGTAACAATCAAGTGCTCTCCTTGTAATTGCTGCCTGATTCTGACTCCGTGTGACGACTACATTGCAATTGCAGTTTTGTGAGCTGATGAACATGGTTAGGACAGGCACCTGCTGTCAGATTTGCTCCATGTAATGCTTAAACTTGTAGGTGCAGGGTAGTTTTTCATCACCTAGCTGTCTGTTTTATTATACTGGTGAAATGATATATATCATATACTTGTATCCAAACAAACCTTTGAAAACTCTTACCTTCAGTTTCATGTTTATCCTGGAACTGAGGAGAAAAGGGAGCGTTTTAATAAGAACCATCTACTGTAGTTAAAAAGTATCTGCTCTGTGCTCTGGTGATTTTAAAGCATTTCAGAGAGATTACTGCAGAACCCACACTGTCAGACAGGGCTGGCAGAAAAGGAATGATGCAATAAATGCAGGGACAAACTCCGTGCTGTCAGTTTGGGTTTTCCTGTTGGGGTGTACGTCCACAGCTGCCTTCTGGTTGATTGTGAACCGAGAGCAGAAATTAGATTTGGCTTTGCCTTCAAAGCTGTCTCTTTATTTGAAGCGCTTTCTTAAGAGAATTCCATTTCTGTGTCAGCCTTGAATTTAGTGAGCTCTTTAAGCAGATATAAATGACTCCAGCCTTTGGAGACAGCTGCATGAAGACGCTGACCGACAGCTTCTCGAGCGGCATCTGAGAGCTCGGAGTGCAGAGAAACTTCTATTATTGTAACTGAGGACCCGTTCTGTCTCAGCCTCTACAACATTATTACTTTGCTTACAGCATCCACCTCATGCTGAAATTACAGGGGCAAACATTGTTATAGAATCATGGAATTGGTAAGGCTGGAAAAGAACTGTAAGTCAAGTCAAACCATCAAGCCACCACTGTGTTCACCACTAAACCGTGTCCTCAAGTGCCACAGCTACACATTTTTGAACACTTCCAAGGTTGATGAGTCCAACACTTCTCAACTGAAACTGAAAGCAACTGGTGCAAGTTACTCACTGAATTTAATAACTTCTCAGCCAGACAGTTGTCACAGACACCTGCTGGGGAGCAGTTGTTTGCTGCTCTGTTCTTTCGACTTTGATTCTTGTTCACTGCTGATGTGTTTATTTTGCGGTCATTTATTGTCCTCGGAGAAGGGAGAGGGGGTGGCTTGGAAGCTGGCCATGGGTGGTTGTGCCATTTGTGCCTGACTGCAGCCACAGTCCTTCAGGACTTTCTAAAGTCAGATGGTTTATGTTTTTTCAGTGTGGTTATATGTGGCTTACAGAGACTTGTTTTTATGCTGGAAATCGTGGAGTAATAACAGAGTTGCTCTCAGTGCTTTTTGTCTCTGCTTCATCTAGTTCTAGTTTATAGTAAAGGCTGGTGGAAGAAGTTTGTTCTGAAATCAAAAATAATTGGTAATACAGCTGTGGTGTTCCCCAAGTGCAATGACCTCTCCATAGGTGAGCGAATCCTCACATATGCCAGGCACAACTGAATCTGCTGCAGAACTGACCTGTGCTTGGTCTGTGCTTGGAACTTCATGTAGGTGGCAATGAAAGAGCAAGTTTTCTTTAATGTTCTGGTTATGAAAACCAGATTTATCCTTTTAACGAATAGGTTATTTGCCCTTCTTTAGTCTGCCGATTTCTCAAATGCTGATGTTGTGAACACTTTATTGCAGAAGCATTTCTTATAAGAAAATCATCATATTCCTGATTTCTGTTCTATTCTCCTTCTAAGTTGTGATAATCTTTAATAAAAACTTGTGGTGAGGACATGGGAAGGTCTCTTACCTGTCTCATGTCTGCTGAAGGTGGGCTTTCCATCCTGTAAGGGACATGCTGAGATTTTGGGGTTGACCTTTGCAGGGCCAGGACTTGAACTTCATGATCCTTCTGGGTCCTTTCCAACTCAGGGTATTTCTGTGATTCCACAAGTCCATTATTAATCTGAAGGTTAATGTTTTAATAGTTATTAGTTACCAGCTTCTTCCACATACTGACTGACATGCTCCGTTGAGACACTTTTCTTCCAAACTACTGAGAGATAAGAAAAAGAAGAAATGCAGAGAAGCAGATGTTGCATGACCAAGTACCCAGCTGTGTGCTAACAAAATGAATCTCATGGTGATTAGTTAACAATTCCTTGGCAGGCAGAGTATATATGTAAAACAGTAAACGCAGCATGGGGAAATAATAATAATTTAGGGGGCGAAAAAAAAAAGAAGCAACATTTTCTGAGCTTGAAACATTGGCAGCATCAGTTCAACCATCTGTGTTGCTGAAGAGCTGACTGTGTTGTGGTAAGTCACACCAAGGTCAGTTGAGCTGAATTTGAAAGTCCTTAACCCTTTAGTTGTAAAATATAATATTTCTGTTTTCTAAGCATGGGGCACAACGTGATTTAAATGACAGGAAAGCTGCACTGTGGATATCTGTACCTAAAATTGCCAATAAAGGAAAATAATCATTAGTGCTGTGGGGTTTTTACCTGCTGTTATGTGGCGGTGTTTGGCCAACAGGAGCTGACAAAAAAGGACTTGCAGCCCTGCAAAATTAACCTTTAAAATTTAAAGTTAACTGCGTTCCTGGAGTGGCATTGCTATTGTTGTGTCCATGGGTGAGTGAGTACAAAGGAGGAAGATAAAGATCGTTCTGACCTCCTGGCTATGTAATTTAGAGCTGAGGCTGCAGTTACCTGCCTGCCCTCTGGAATAATTCTCTTCTGCCACGCTTTTTGTATTTTCTCTTTAGAGAAATAAATGAGTATATGCTGGGCTGTGAACACAGTCATCCTTCCCTTTGTACCCCTCCAATGCCCTTGGTTCCCCTGCTGTCCCCCAAAACAGCACAACTGTGCTTCTCTGACCACTTACTCATCACAGGTAATAAATGTTTGAGGAGCAAATTAGGAGAAATCGTGTAAATTGTGAGTGCTGATGTTTAGCACATGGATGTAAGGAAATTTACTACATCAAAGGTGTTTACAAAATACAGAATTACAACAGTTTGGATTGGAGGGACCCTAGAGATTATCCAGTGCCGCAGTAGCTGCTCAGGTGATTTTTGGGTGGTTTTAAGCAGGTTTTCCTGCAGGCTGGTGATGGGAAGGTGTGTGGATATTAAGTGAAACGCTGCATCAGTAATGAGGAGGGCTGTGTCAGCCTCTGAGTGTGTTAGAAATTCAAATTGCTGTGCCAAACAGTGGAGGGGAGCTCTGTGGATGAGTTGTGGCTCTGTGGCATGACTTGCTTCACTCCCGGGACGTGTTTGGAGCTCCTCAGTCGGCACTTCCAGTGCAGCCGTGCCAGGCTGGCCGCTCTGACCCGGGTTCCTGCAGGGAAGAGCAGAGTTGGGATGTGCCAGCATTGCCTGGGCAAGCCCAGCTCCTGCTTGTGCTTCACTCGAAAGCAGCTGGATGCCAAAGGCTGAGCAGCAACTCTGCGCTGGCAGCCAGCTCCTCGCACGTGCGCTGCTCCGAGAAGGCACTATTTCATAGTTAATTGAAAATCCTGGGTGCCATAACTGAAAATAAATCTTATTAAATGAATAGTGATGAAATAACAGGATATGCTGTGCAAGCGGAAAGAGAAATTCCTTTCATTTTTAGTATTACATGATGATTAACTTAGCACATGGGGAAATGGTCTTCTCTCACTTGATTACCTCAGCAGTGTGCTGTAAAGCCCATGAACACAAGCTTCCCTGCAGAATTGGGTTATGATGGAATTGGAGTTCATTCTGTGACACCAGTGAGACTCACGGGTGTGACACAGCAAGGCAAGAGCTTCCTCCTGTCCCTGGGCATGCTTTGCTGGCCCTGACCCCTGGGATGGGTCTCCTGGCTCTTTTTTTGTGCTTTTCACTTGTAAAAAGTAAATGATGGAAAAGACACTTGACTGACATCACACAGGTGAAGGAGAGTTACAGTATTTTCTGAACTGGAAGATTTTTAAAGTGTTTTGAACAGTGTTGGTTGGTCTTGAGCTTACAGTAACACTGAGTTGGATACACTCACTGTAAAGCTGCAGTAGGAAAATTTTAAATAATTTAAGGTTCTGTCAGGGTATAAGTGAACCACAATAGATACTAAAAGCTGGTTTTGTCTTGAGACAAAGCATTTTTCATATCTTTTTACAACAGCATGACCCAGGCAAGCCACGAGTTGCAATGGCATTTGTACCAGCACTTGAAAATGTCAACTTCGATACTTTTCTGTACCAAGCTTGGTTTTGCTGAGAAATACATGGAAAAATGTGGGTAACATGAACCTGTTTCCTTCCAGCTGTGCTTGTGCAAAGAGGGGATCAGTGAGAGAGACTCCACGCTAGAATATGTTCCTGTGGGTGCAGGGATGTCTCTCTCTCCTCGCTTCTCACTGGGATGCTGAGGTGCTCAGTGGGGTGCCCCCAGTCCTGGGGTGTTGTGGCACAGCCTCCCTGGGTGCAGAGCTGCCGTGTGAACTGTGTGAGTCAGGCACTGGCATTAGTCATGGCCCGGGCACATCTGGAGTTCCAGGGATTTTGCTGAGCATTGCGCAGAGAGAGCTGCGGGGGGATTGTTTTCCAATTAGAGCGAGATGTCTCTAATCAATGCCGCTGTGGCACAGTGGGTTTGATCAGAGGAGTGCTGACCTGGCCCGTCGATATTGGTGTTTCCAGGTTCTTGGGAGTCCTTGGGAGCGTGGCGAGGCGCAGCCGTGGGATCTGCGCCGTGGGTTTACTGCCGAGCTGCCTCTCCATGGGGGATGCTGCATCCCACCCCTGCCAGTGCTGGGATTTCCTGAGCTCCTTGAAAAGCCGGTTGGGGAAGCTCTAATTCCTTCATAAAAGCTGCCTAATGACTCTTGTTTGGTGGAGCAGGAATTTCTCCTTTATCCCTGTGCTCAGGGGGTCCTGCGGTAACAGGGATAAAGGAGCTCAGCAGAGCTCTGTGCCCAAAAAGCCCTTTGGTGACATTTCTCACTGGGAATGAACCACACTATTCCAAGAGCTGTTGTGCTTGAAATCAGTGCAAAGCACATTGTTTGGGATGGTATTTGAGAGTTCAATCTGCTGTTGTATAAATTGGTTTATGGGTCCAGCTCCTGCTGCTGCTCACAAATGCGGCTGGAGGACACCTCTGCTGGGAACATTTTCTGTTTCCCATGTTGGATGGTCACCCGAGAGGATTGTCTGGTTCAGGAGAACAGGCATCCAGCATCTCTGTCAGTCGAGTGTCTTTGGCAGGCTCCGGCTCTGCCGAACTCCAGACTGAAATAGGTTAGTGGGCCTAGAAATTATGCGGAGTGTAATTGCATGTCTTGCTTCCTATGGAAAGCAGGCTAAAAATAAACCCGTCTGTGATTTGCATAAGTCCTATTCTAATCAGAAGACTCAAAAAAAAGCAAAAATAAAAAGGTCTTGGCGTGTGAACATGTACCCTTCTGCTGGGAAAGCAGTGCCAAGTCCCAAGCAGATTAAATGGCTTGTGTAACGCGGAGCAGCTGCAAGGACATTTTTCTTTGGGGATGTGACTGAAATGTGTCATTCTGGAGAGCTGCATGGTGCTTAAGCAATGAGATATGGTATGTTACACATACGTCACAGCTGGAACATGCTGCTGGGTCGGGACGGACACCGTGACAGCTGAACCTGCACGGGTGCCCTGTGTGCATCCCTTGTTGGGGTGGGACACGGAATAATACTGCATTTTAGTAAGTCTGAATTTGCACATCAGCTGCAGACTTCCAGAGGGAAGTATTAATATTAGAACAGTTTGGGGACTCGAGTAACGTTTTGTTCAGTTGCATATGTTAATTGTGCTTTCCAGTCAAAATGGATTTGTTTGCTGTCTTGTTAAATAATTTTTTTTCTAATGTGAATAAATTAAAAAAAAAAAACATTGTAAGTTTAAGGGAATTAATGGAAGATTGTGTGTTAAAAAAAACCAAGCCATAGTTAGCCCGAGGAAAATCACCTCCATTGTTCAGGTTACTTTGTTTTGGTGCTGCACTGCTCAATTAAGAGCAGGCTAAATGGTTTATGTATTATTATAAACTGTGACAGGTACAGAGGACTCTGATTTCCTGGCTGCAGTGTCTGTATTTGACTTTACAATACAAGTGACAGATACAACTCACCCTGGACAGCCTCTATAGTGTGGAGAGTTGCTCAGTGATTAAAATTCAGCAAGGTCTTGTGTGAATAATTAAGAAGCTTTATTAAAGTGCTATTAATAAAACAACCCTGTATTTTTAATATTTTTAACGTGTTTGAGCCCGTTGGTGTGTCGCCGTACTGGCTGGTGGAGGTTTACATTAGATATTAGGTAAATTTTTTCATGGGAAGGGTTGAAAGGCTTTGAAGCAGGCTGCCCAGGGGGGTGATGGAGTCGTTATCCCTGGAAGTGGTAAAAAAAGTGCATGGATTTGGCGTTTGAGGACATGATTTAGTGGTGGACACAGTGGTGCTGCTGGGTTGGTGGTTGGACTTCGTGATCATAAAGGCCTTTTCCAAACGTAACAATTCCATAGTCTATCCTGCTCAGTGTATTTGATTCACCTACTGTTGTGTCAAAATGCAGTTGCCTCTCATGCTTTACATCTCTTAATTCGACTTTCAGGTCTCCGTTTGGCTTTTGTGAGGTGTTTCAAGCTCCCAGACTGGGCTCGCTGAGGTTTCCAGACATCCCTGTAAATCCTTGTCTCTCTCACAAACCTGGCAGTGGCAGAGGCTCACAGGGTGCAGTTTATCTGGATTCTTGTTCTTTACCATCAGTGCCAGTGCATCTGATTTGAGATGGAAATCATGGGCCACGTTGGCAGGTGAAGTATTTTTGGGAATTTAAACCAGATTTTCTGTAGTGAGTCTTAATTGTTTCAGAAAGTTGTTAAATGCCCCATGTTTCCCATGAATTAAGTAGGATACATGCAGCCTCCCAGCAAAGTGTGGGGAAGGATCTGGAGAAGAATAGGGCATTGAAATACCACTTCAAAATATAACAGATCTTCATAAATAAACAGAATGTTGTTGATCTGTTCAGGGCTTTTTTCACATCTCAAGAAAATAACAAAGCAAAGGGAAGAGAGGAAAGGCTCCATATGTAATAGAGAAGGTCAAACTTCTCTTGTGGAAAGTTCTTTTGCATTTTTCTTCCCCACTGTTAAGCTGAAGGAAATGGTTATGTTTGCATTTTATTTGAAACCCGTTCATTATTTTAAATCATTTGAGTTCTGCTCATATCTCTGTCAGCGTCTGATCTTATATCAGAAACAGCAGTACAGACCTTTGTGCCTTGCTGTTCTCCTATTTAATAATAGAGTATTAAAATACTTGGCATTATCAGAGCAAACTCTGCTCTCTGGTAATTCTCCTGACTGTATTCCCATGGTTAATGGATTTTTGTATGCATGCAATGTATTACTGTAATCATATCTGATACTGGTGTGTGTGAAGCTGGAGTCTGAAAGTTTGACGAGTTGACTCAGAAGGTTTTTCATTTTAAAAGTCCTTAAGGTTGTAGGCAGTTTATTAGACTGTGCAAGTTTTTTGGCTACCATTGCAGGGCACAAAACCAGCTTAAAATGCTGTCGTTCGGTGGAAATCATGCCCAGGCTGAGAATGACTATAGATGTAATGAGATACAGAGAAGAAAAAGGAGCATTTGGTGGCAAATAATGAATTGTGTGGTCCACCAGTAATTGCCAGAATTTTTCATCAGCTCTCAGTGCACTCGTACTTTGAGTTTTATACTTGTATATTTTGTTTCATGTTTACCCCTCTAAACTCACACGCTTTATTTTAATCAGAAGATAAATACCTCTTCACAAAATTGCCCTAGAGTTGTGTAACTGCAAAATGCTCCTTGTTTTGGCGTCCGGTGGAGCCTTTATCTCTTGGTGCCCTACATACGGGTTTGCAAATGCAGCTGGCCTCAATTTCCAACTTTTCCCTCCGTTCCAGAGTGATGTGTGTCCCCATCCTGCCGTGTCCTCTCCAGGGGTGCCCTGCGGAGACGGGGCCGTGTCCCAGGAGCAGATGGAAGGGCAGGGGCAGGCTGGGAGCTCTGCTGGTGCTGTCCCTGCTCGGAATGGGTTCTGGCATGTGAGCTGTGCCCTCCTGCTTTTAGGTTGGTCAGAGAAAAGCTGTTTGTTGTTGGTTATGGTGAGATAAGAAGGTGCCTTCCATGGGTGCAGGGGAGTGTCCACCTCTGCCCCCCTGCAGATGTTCTGTGCTCTGCAGCTGGAGCGGGGTGAGCTCAGGGCAGGTGGTAGAAGGTTAAAAGCCCCTTGGCTGCACAGTGCTGTGTCATAAATCATGGAATGGTTTGGGTTGGAAGGGACCTTAAAGCTCATCTTGTTCCACCCCGTGCCACGGGCAGGGACACCTTCCACCAGCCCAGGTTGCTCCAAGCCCCATCCAACCTGGCCTTGGACACTTGCAGGGATGGGGCAGCCACAGCTTCTCTGCCCACCCTGTGCCAGGGCCTGCCCACCCTCCCAGGGAAGAATTCCTTCTTAATAGCCAATCTAAACCTACATTCTTTTAGTTTAAGCCATTCCTCCTTGTCCTGTCACTCCAGACTTATTCTCCACTTCAAGGTTGAGCCAGTTTTGGTGCCTCTGCGAGCGGTGACAAGTGTTAGCTGGGTAACAAGTGTTATTTGCATGCACCCACCAAATGGCACTGAAAGGCTCCAACTAATGCCATCTGTGTTCTGCCAATATTTTCTTTCCCCTTCCTTGTGCACTAAACAATAGGGTTTTTTCATGGTAAATCAGGAACCCAACCATGGATAGTCACGCTCTGGAGGCTTCTGTTACAGTTGACTTTGGTGTTTCTGTGCTGCCAAAAAATAAAACCCTGGGGAATTCCATCCCGGCTCCCACTGTTTACATTTCACCTCTTGTCCCTCTCAGCTCTGGAGTGTTTTTTGGAGTAAACAATGCCTGATTTGCCAGTGCTTTTTGTGTTTCTCAAAGGTTGCTTGGGGATGTGCCTTCGAAAGCATATTTTAGTTATCTCCGAAACTTGAAATGCTTTAATGATAAAGTTCATAAGCAAACACAAAGCCAAATTAGCTTTGCGTAGATTTACCAACAGTGGGCTGGTTTATTGGGAGAGCATTTCAAACCCTGGGAGATTTCAAGGGAGCAGCACGGCACAGGGTGCTGGGATGCTCAGGAATGAGATATGGGAAACTTTATCTCCCTGAATCAGTCACCACCTTGACTGAGGATCTGAAGGCGCTGTTCTGTATAGGCTGGTGTTGAGCATCCCTTTGATCATTTTTAATAATGAGTGATCTAAATCTGGAAGCTTGAAAAGGCAAAATTCGTAGTTATTGGTGTTTTCTGAGTGTATTTTGCATTACTAACAAAAATAAGAAAATCCCCCAAGTGAACTGCGATGTACAAACTCTAATGATGTTGGTGGCAACCTTATTTCTTAATTCTGGACAAACAGGTTTTCATTTCTTTCAGTAGTACTGTAAACACCCTGCCAGTATTTTGAGTGCTCTGGTAAATGATTTATTAATACTGTACGTCTTATCTCTACCATAATTTCCGTAAATAAGAATTTATTACCAAGAATTTATCAGGCAGCGTGTAGCAAACTACAATTAAACAAGCCTTTCAAAATAAACCTTTCTAATATTTTTCAGCTTTCAGTGAGTAAATGAGTCTCATTTAATGGATTATTGTGACTGTGAAGAGCCTTGAGAATTTTTTCTGTACAATAGACTGCGTAAATTCCTCCATGAATTGTTCTGCATCTATCATGTTAATGTAATTATGGGAATCTGACATACTTACCCTTTACTTTTTATAAATTTGCAGAATGCCTTTGATGACACAGCCATAGTTCAGCTACATGAGAGATCCTTAATTCAATTTTCTTCAAAGCAGACTGACACCAGTAACATTTAGCCACTTAACAACCTTTATTTCACAGCAGGGTAATCTGCAAACGCTCGGCACTGTGATTTCTCTTCACTACAAAGAAACAAGAGTTGCTATTGTAGTTAGAAGTTCATGGATTAGTTGTGTTACTTAGAGGAATTAAATTCCTTTGCTGCTTGGCCAGGCCCTACTGCTCATTGGAAAGGGCTCCTCCAGTTCTGTGCTGATATCCCAGGACTTCCCAATGGTCTCATGCCTTGTAGTATTTGGTAGTGGGTTGTAAAATGTAAATGTAGCTGGTTTACATCTTGCGTATTTATTAGATTTCCAGTTCTTGGATGTGTTCATGGAAAAATGATGGTCAGGATGTCTGGAGAGCACACAGAGGGGTCACGTTCACCTGCAAAACCCACTCTGAGTCTGAACCTCTCTTGGATCTGTATCCACAGGACACTGGCATCAGGAGGGTGAGGATTTCCATGTGGCTGATGTTTCCTAAATACCTTTGTGATGCAATTAAGATGCACGGTAAAGCAAATGGATAGCCATCTCCTCCAGGCTTTGGGAAAGCTGGGATGGACTTGGCAGAGCTGTGTGCAAAAGCTCATCACAAAGGAGTAACAGGGCAAAGGCCTTGTCTTGAATTGTCCTTTGCCTGAAAGTTTTGATAATTTCTCAACTACCCCTTTTCCTTTATTCTAACATGTTTTCTCCAGATGCTGGAGTAACTTAGTGTGAGTGCAGCATGGCTTAATGAAAACAGCTTTGCTGTCCCTGTCTTCAGTCAAATATTCTCTGCAGACGTTTAGCAGAGGGAAATTCACACAGCCCAGCAGGCTTCAGTGAGATTCCGTTAGTGAATGTTTGAAAGCTGCTGTTAAAAAGGAATTTAAAATATATTTTGAAAATATTTTCTCCTTAAAGCCCTGTTCTCAATTGCAATGCCTCCTTGATACCTATCCACATTCCCCGATAGTCCGGCTCAGTTGCATCTGCACTCTTCACCTCCTTATCCTCAGAACTTTCCCTTCCTTCATCAGAAAACTTTCCCAAGTCATTCCCGGATTGTCCCTCTGCCGATAACAGCATTGGTAGCTGCACAAGAGTTTGGTTCTTGGCATCTGTCAGTCTGCTCTCAACCCAAAGCTCTGGAAGTGATGCTAGACTGAGGGAGGGGGTGAGAAGTCTGTCAGTATGAGTATGGTCAGAACAGAGTAAAATACGTTTTTGCTCTTCATGCCCTGTAATCATTTAAGTTCTCTCTTTTTCTTTCATGCCTTTGTAAAATACACTATTTGCATTTCACATCCCCAAATAAGCTGCTAATGTATTTGGCTCTTCTCCCACGTTTGTTCTGGGAAATCAACTTTCATTCTTTACCTTGTCTATTCTGTTCATTGTCAGGGGGAAAATCAGTGTCTTGTGACAGATTGCTGGTTTCAGAGAGAGATGTCTCTACCTAGCAGTGGTACAGCAAATCAAGATGCCCTTCTGATGTCGGAGCCAGAGACCTGCCCACCATGGGCTTTGGAGAATCTCTGCTGAATTAGTCAACGCTTGGCCTTTTCTGCTGTCGGGTCTGGCAATCAAAAGATGTGATTAATTTGGACTTTGGGAGCGGAGCAGTGCGGACCCACCACTGTTTGAGCCTCATTAAGAGGCAGGCGAGCAGAAGTTCATGGCACATTCCTGAGATGATTATCTGCTTTTGGTCTTTTGAACATCCTTGCAGCGACTTAACTTCCAAAGCAGCTGGTAATCCCGGATGCTGGAGTTGCTTATTGAGCCCAGTGGACAGGACATGGCGTTTCCTTGCTCCCGTTCCTTGGGAAATAAAACTGCCCCTGATGGAGCTGCTGTTGCTCAGGGAATGAACAAATTACCCTGAGCCTGTAACGGGACCGAGATCTCAGTTCCCAGCTGGGTCACTGGCCCAGAGATGGTGTCATCTCGCTTTCTGCACTGTCTCAGGTTTTCTTAGGGAGCTCCACTCTTCCACAGGCAGAGTCCAAACTGGAATTCTTGCCTTCACAACCTGAAAGGACGACGGAGGGTGTTGAGTGGGAGCGTGTCAGGGAGTCCTGGGTGGGCTGGGACGTGAGCTGTGAGTGTCAGCCTTCCCCCTGCCATGAAGGGAAAACAGGCATCTGCACAGTGATCAGTGGTGTTTCTGCCCTACAGGCTGAGGAAGCGCCTCTGACTGGGTTGGACATTCTCAGACTGCTGCTGTCTCTTTTCTCTATTAATTGGAAGAATTTGAACTTCCTACCTATTCCTTGTGTGGATTTGCCAGGTGGGCAGGTCACCGTGCAGGTAGTGAAGTACTGAGCTTTTCCATCCTCTCCGTGTTCTGTGAATGCAGCGATTCCTTTGCATGCTCCAAAGTCATTTCTTGTGCTCGGTGAACACACAAGTTTGGATCAGGGACTTGTGTGAAATTATCATACGTGAGTAGTTGCTGAGGAGCATAATAAAGTTAATGTTACACACTAATTATAACTCAGGTTTCCTAATGCGGCCTCCCTGCTTTGTGGAGCTGAACATTTCTTTAAACAGCTTTTGCTTAGTCACGTCAAAGATCACTTAATCTCTCTCTGTGTATTGACAGCCCAGTTTAATTAAGCAGTAACTGTTTTCCACTTGATGAACCCTGTTAGTTCCTATTTTAGTTCTCCTCTGAGCAAAGCCAGGGAGCTGTTTTGTAGCCCTTAACGTGTGTTTCAGTGGAATTTTCATGCTCAGGGTGGCCTTTTGCAGTCCCAGCTTATGTAACCCATCACGCAGCCCGGCGGGGCCGTGGACGCTCCGGGGTTGTGTTGGTGTCTGTGGAATTCGGAGTGTACGTGTCGGGATTCCGGTTACGCCTCTGCTCTGCTTTGGTCCGAGTGAGAAAACAACCTTTTGTGGCAATACCGAATACGTGGGATTTTTAAACCCCCCTGGGAAGCAGAGTGAGGGGGTTTGGGGAGTGGGAAAGGGGGGGGAACTCGCGGGATCAGCTGGAACGTGCCGGGAGATGGCGGCAGATCACCGTGGGAATAGCCGGGATGCTCCTGCCTTCCCAGCCCTGGGCTTCTGGGGCTGGTGCTGGGGGGTGAGAGGCTGGACGCGCCCTGGCCATGCGTGGTGGGACCCAGAAAACCCCACAGTGTGCTGGGCTGGTCCCACAGCGTGGGCAGCAGGGCAGGGGGGGATCCCACCCCTCTGCCCCGCTCAGGTGAGACCCCACCTGCAGAGCTGCCTCCAGCTCTGCGTCCAGCCCAGGAAGGGTGGGGAGCTGCTGGAGAGTCCAGAGGAGCCCATGGAGGTGCTCCAAGGGCTGGAGCCAGGCTGGGAGAGCTGGGGGTGCTCACCTGGAGAAGACAACACTCCAGGGGTGCCTTAGAGCCCCGTCCAGTGCCTGAAGGGGCTCCAAGAGAGCTGGAGAGGGACTTGGGACAAGGGATGGAGGGGACAGGACAAGGGAGAATGGCTTTCCACTGCCGGAGGGCAGGGGTAGATGGGATATTGGGAAGGAATCCTTCCCTGGGAGGATGGGCAGGCCCTGGCACAGGGTGCCCAGAGCAGCTGTGGCTGCCCCTGGATCCCTGGGAGTGTCCAAGGGCAGGTTGGACGGGACTTGGAGCAACCTGGCTGGTGGAAGGTGTCCCTGCCCATGGCAGGGGGTGGGATGAGATGGGCTTTAAGGTCCTTTCCAACCCAAACCATTGCAGGATTCTGTGATTTTTGCCCTTCACCAGCAGAGCACACCAGGACTGCGACCAGGCTTTAAAAAAATTCCCCCAGAAACAACGGAATGTGATTCCATTTTCTCATCTGTTCACTTAAAACTACATTATTATGCTAAAAGCTACAGTGAAGGTGTAAGCCCTGGTAATAAATTACGTACTTTAATAGGAAAGCAGCATGCTTTTAATAAACTGCTACTTTGAAAAATTGCTTTTATAATGAACAGTGAAGTATTTTTCAGAAAGTTTGAAAGAAAAACACTGTCCACTTATTCAGCCACCCATGAGCACTGCAGCTCCTTGGTAGCCTTTAGCTGCCACTGTTTTCAGAAGGTGTTGGCATGGAGACTTCAAGGCATCACTCCCCAGCAGGGCAGAGAATTCCATGTCTCTGGAAAGCTGTCACCTGTGTCTGTGTAAAATGTTCATCAAAACAACATGAAAAATTCCCACATGGTCCTCAAAGTGATCTGTGGGAGATAGCACACATATTCCATATACCAGCAGCATTAGGCAGGGGCAGTTGTGACATTATTACCAGGCAGCAACATGAAAACCACACAGACTGAATTGTTATCATTTATTTACCTATTTGAGCATTGAACTTTGCCATTTTACCAACATTGCTGATTCTGAAGTGGGTTTTTGTGTCGAGTTCTGGTAGCCCCATGGCACTGCTCCTCTGTAACTGCAGTGTGTGTTCTTGTGCATAACAGGTTGAATGTATAAATAACTGTTCCTCATCCTGCTCAGGTGCAGCAGCAGAGGCAACTCCACCAGCAGTTTGTGAGAGCCACCACCCCAGTGTTTCACTGTGTCCCTGTCACCCCTTTGCCTCTGTCCTTCCTGGGCTGTGCTTTGCTGCAGTGACACTGGAGCCTTTTCTCCTCCTGCAGTCACTTCGTTCTTCCCCAGCTGCAGTGTGTGCATAGCCCTGTTGGAACAGTTCTTTGGTGGTTAATTTAAATTAAAACTGAAAACAAGAGGCTTGTGCCTGTTCATCTTGCAGAACCTGAATGGTGTAAAGTACGTTATTCGTCTTGACTGGTCCCTGTGTTGCCTGTGTCATCCTTCAGAAGCAGCTCAGCAGCAACACAAACACCAACCCGACATTTATTAGGGTCATTTTGGAGAGGCTGATACATGAAGTTCTCCAAAAAGCCTGCGTCAAACAATGTAAAGGAGCATGTTCAGCTTCTGGAGGGGAAATAATCTGGCTTTTGCATGAAGCAAGCTCTTGAGCTTGCCCAGAGCATCCTTGCTATTACTTTATTGTTCTGCCTTCTAATGCACACCATTCTCTCTGTGACCTTCTGTCATTTTCCCTCTGCCTGCTCTTTTGTTTGACTTTCCTCTGTTTTCCCCAGGCAGTCCTTTCAGTCTTCAATTTAGTCACCTTGAGTCTTGATCTCCAGTCTAAGGTTTTAATGTTAAGATTAACCCCTCCATGCTGGTGTATCCTTAGCAGCAGCTTTGCCTTTACTCTGTCTTTAACTGAGCTGATATTTATTGGAAAGGGTTTATGAGCTTTTAAATTTTAAAACATGAGGAGGGGAAGATCAGCGAGTAAATAAAGTCTCTGTAATTCTACATCCAGAGCAGATTTTCAGCTCTTGCCAAGCTTTTTCTGACGTGCAGGGCTCTGAACGGAGCTAATGACCAGATTCATCTGCCTGGGTGAAATATGGGTGTATTGATCTGCCTAAGTGAAATATGCTGGGTTTGCTGAAGTGCAGAGCTATGGATCTGCCTTTGACAGAGAGATGGATGGACCATTTTAGCAGTAAAACATTTTTTTTAATGTTGAGAAACCATCTTGTCTACAAACAATAAAGTGATTTGTGGTAACAAATGGAAAATACTCCTCTTGCTGGAGATTACCCCATTTGTTTTCATTCTCCATGACATGTTTTGCTCATTATGCTTCAGGAAGCAAATCCAAAGTTTTATAAGGAACAGTTCATGATGGCAAATCAGGGAATTGAGGAGGGGGTTTGCTGGCATCACACCAGGCAGGGTTGGCCCCGGGGGCTGTGGAGCTGCTGCTCATTCCGTGGGATCCACTTCAGTAGGAATTGCTGTCTTGTTTGTGTAATTCTGGACAGCCACAAAGACGATGCTGAGGGCTTGTCCTAGTGCTGCAGAGTGATTTTTGTGGGTTTGGATGTAATTTTTAAAATAAATTAAGTGTTAAAGCAGGTGAAAAATCAACTTCGTTTGAAGCATGGGGCTTGTGTTCAGCACAGGCTGTGCTGCCTGTTCTGGGCTTTTTCTTTCTTTGCTTGGGAGCTTCAGGTGGTTTTGTTTGGGTTTTGGTTAATTTGTGGACAGCACAGACCTCTCTGAAGGGCTGATAGGTAATCGTGGTTCCACTTGGAAATACTCTTCAGCGTGCCATGGTTTTGTTTGGAGGTGCAGGTTGAAATTCTCTTTGCTGGTGGTCGCTGAGGTCGTGTTTGTGAGATGAGTACAAGGTGTGGTCTGCCCTTAACTTTGGCTGAAAGGGAAGGGGAAGTATAAACCTGCCACAACCAAAATGCGCAGCCGACTTTTCAGGAGTGGCACATGATTTGGAAAACTCGGTTAGTGGCAGAGGGGTTTTGGTGGTTGGGGTTTGTTGGGATTTTATCCTAATGTGACATTTCAATAAGCACAGTGATGTTGGTTGAAGGTGTGGGTGAGCTCCGTGTGAGGACTGCCCCGGGTCTGTGCCCCCTTTGAGGCTCCGGAGGCTCCTCTCAGAACCATTCCCAGGGCAGGTTCATGCATTTCATAACTTGTTGATGATGTAATTTAAATTTAAAATGTCTGTCCCAGCTCTTTTCCCTGCTCTTGTGTCCCCCCAGCATTCGCCTGCTGCTGCCCCATCTCCTGGGCTGGGCTTGGAGACAAAGGCTGAGCTTTTCCCCTAAAGCCCTGCGTGTTCTGTAGTACAGAACTTAAATTTCCCAAGGTCACTGAACCCTGTTTAATGTGCTTTCTGGGAGGCTGATGGAGGGTACAAAAGATTGGTTTGTCCCCTCCTGTCAGAAGGATGAGGCAGTAATTCAAGAGCTCAGTTATTTGTGTGCTGAAGGGGCCGTGGTTCTCCAGTGATGTGACAGATTGACTAATGATACCTGACAGAAGTATTGCAAAGGAGTAATTGTAAAAAAAACCCAACTCTCTCCTATTATGCAATGTTTTTAAAAAGGAAATGTTTTCTTTTTATAATACTGAGGATGCAGGTTCTCATGTGACAAAATGTTGAGCTCAGGTGACTAGTGAGTAGGTGTAAATTGAATGGAAACTGCTTCAAAACACAGTGACAGTAGTTTACTGTCTGTAGAGACTTTGAATTTTGGTAATATATTTTGCATTTTAATACCTTTTGTTGACTTTGAAACAACTCCAGAATATTGTCACTGTCTAGCTTGGGAGGTACTGATGTTGGATGGTTGTTGCTCAGCTCTGCTTAAAATCACTGTGCCAGCAGAAACTCCTCCCTGTGAGGGTGGAAAGGGACTGGCACAGGAGTAGCTGTGGCTGCCCCATCCCTGGAAGTGTCCAAGGCCAGGTTGGACAGGGCTTGGAGCAACCTGGTCTAGTGGAAGGTGTCCCTGCCCATGGCAAGGGGTGGAATTGTGTGGGCTTTAAGGTCTCTTCCCACCCAAACAATTCTGGGATTCTGTGATTTAGTATCACAGAGTTATTTTTTCCATTCAGGTCGTTGCATTTAAAACAACCCAACTCTTTCACTGCTTTCTTTTTCTTAAACATTTCTAGCAGTGAAACACAATTCTTGTTGTGAGATCCTGCTTAATTTTTACAAGTTATTCTCGTTTATTGGGTTTTTTAAGGAAAAGTCATCAACAAAGACTTGCGCCACTACCTGAGCCTTCAGTTCCAGAAGGGCTCGATAGACCACAAACTCCAGCAAGTGATCAGAGACAATCTCTACTTGAGAACCATCCCTTGTAAGTATGTAAAGACCAGCCTCATTTGATCTGTTCCTGCTAACAATCACATCATTTATGAGCTTTAATTGCCTTCTCTCTTAATCTGGTTTATAGCTTTACCTTGCAGCAGGAACACCTGGCTTTGCTAGAATAGTTTTCCATCTGAAGTTGCCATGAATTGGTGCAGCCATTATGGACTGAAGTGCAACAAGAAGTTCAGAATTCAGGGTGTTTCAGTACTAGAAATAGAGTGGCAGGAGGGGTGACAGTGGCAGAAAGCACCGGGGAAGTGTTTGATCATCCTGAGCAGACAGACTGATTAAAAAGGCTCATCACTGACTGTATTTAAATATTCATTGTACTAAAAACTTGTAAGTATGTCAACTAACGTTTTTTGTATTTACAGGAACTCTCTTATGTTCTCTCTGAGCACGCCCAGGAGTTTGTGGCTTTCTTAAACTGCATTTCACTGTTACTATCTTTTATTTACTAGCTCTTGTTCATGCTGCTGCCTGACAAAATTGACATATGCCCTTAAAATGCTGGTGGGTTGTAGGCAGTAATGAATCAGTGCAGTCCTTTCCAGGAGAGCTTTAATCAAGCTGGTTTAACTATGGGAGGCCTATTTTCATAGACATAACACTTTGAGAACCTCTGCATTAACACAGCAATTTACTGCTTGCTTTGAAAAAGCTGACCTACAGCCTGGGCTTGGAGTGTGGCTGAATTGCACTCTGAATTGTAAGTTAAAAAATAAGTTTTGTGCTCAGTTATGGATTTGGTGACCCAAAAATCAAAGGTGCTTAGTCATGCTGACCTCAGTGCAAATTAGAGGGCTGGTGCTGGTGGAAGCAGGGGAGATGCAGCACCCTCAGAGCTGGGTAAAAATGAAATACCACGGCTGTTCCCAGAATCCCAGACTGGGATTGCCTGGTCCAGGCGTCATCAGATGCCACAGAAACTGTTTTTTGGTTTGCTGAGCATAAGAAAGAATTCTCTAATTACCAGCTCACCCAGCTTTTTGTCTCCTCCTCTGTCAGGACCAGAACTGTCATTCCTGTCTAACTTATTGGCCCAGTTTTTATACATTATTATTCACTTGCTCACCGCATGTTCTAACTCTTACTGGAGTGATGTCATTGTAGAAAGATTCAAAAATACGTTGTTTTTCCTGAATTGTGCAGCAGGCAGGAACAGGCAGCACTGAAGTATCTTACAAGAGTGTTTTCTGTCTTTGCAGGCACTACAAGGGCTCCCAGAGATGGGGAAGTCCCTGGGGTAGACTACAATTTCATTCCTGTTGAGCAGTTTAAAGCACTGGAAGAAAGTGGAGCCTTGCTGGAAAGTGGAACGTATGATGGTATGTTGGTGATGTTTAATGGAACGGGAATAAGGACCCAGTGCTCATGGCCAGGATCTCAGTCCAAGCACAGCCCCTGTGGTGCCACTTTTCCTGCCCATTTCATGGGCATTTGTAGTATCAGAGGGGCAAGAGTGAGTCTTATTTTTGGGTTACCTGTAAAGAAGGGGAGTGATTTTGTTTTAAAGCTCTCTGCTAAATCACAGATTGTCCTTTCAAACAGTCTTGATGCCACCTCGTGATTTTCCTCCTTGCAATTTCGAAAGCATTCTGAAAAGATTTGCCTGTGCTTGGTACAGTTTCAACAGAGTTCAGTCAGTTTTGTGTAAAGCTCAGAGAACACAGCTCTGCATCAGAAGGGGAGAAGGCATGGGGAATTCTCATCCAGCAGGGTAAAACAAAAGCCTTTTCCAAGAGAAAACTGAACAGAACTAGGCGAGATTGTCCAAATCTGGAGCAAGCTTGGTTTTGTTAAATGTGGTGGGGGGAAAACATTTGTCTTGAAAGTGGTGAGAAAGGAAAAAAAGATTGTCTAAGGAGGCAATCCTGGGAAAGGCTCTTTCCTCTTGTTTTCCATGCCCTCTGCTGTCTGCTGACATTGTCCTGTCTATGGAAATCTCCTGAGCAACTTTAGGTGCTTTTTTCCCTCCCCCTTAGCTGCCCTTTATCTGGCTGTCCCCACTCTGAGCCTCCACCCTCACTAATATTTACAGAAGGGATTCTTATTTATTTTATTTCCATGGTCAAAACCATATCCAGGCACCAGAAGTTACCCAGCAGGAATTCTGGGAAGCTTCCTTGCTGTGTGCTCAATTCCCTAATAAAAATCATATGAGCAGTCAGGAGAGAGGTCAATTGCTGAAAGTCTTCTTCAGAAAACAGCAGATGATTCCTTTGTGTTTTAAATTAAAATATAGAAGGGAAAATATGTTCCTTTTTCCTCAAGTACAAGTCCTTTTTAGGTGAAGCCATATTAAGAGCTTTTTTAAGCAAGTGTGTTGTCAGTAGAAAATTGTAGGTTTTGAAATAATTTCTTTGTTAACTGCTTTTATATAAATAGATACTTTATGTTTCTGCACAGAATTAATTTGCTTTTTGACTTTAGTGTGTTTCTGTTGGTTCACATTACTCCGTTAATTAGTGTATAGAGTAAGAGTAATTGATTTTCACTGCTTTGCTTCTCTCAGATTGTTCCCCAAGTCTCTTTATGGAGTATTAGTGAATTCCAGGCAAAGTAACAAATCCGTCTTTTTCTTTAGAAAACCTGGGGCAGAATAGAAATTTTGAATTAGACCTCTTGTTTTCTGACATCTGATAGCACCATTGGCAAAAAGTCAGTGTAGGAATAAATAGGCTTTGACTGTTGATTGCGTTTTGATAGTGCTGATGTCTTCTTTAAGGAGTAACTTTTCACCCAAACACATTTACATGGGCAATAAAACATCCTCTTGCCAGTGCCTTCAGCAGTATCAGTGCTTTATTGATCCCGATTTCTGTCTCATTTTCAGGTAATTTTTACGGTACTCCAAAGCCTCCAGCAGAGCCCAGCCCCTTCCAGGCTGATCCGGTGGATCAAGTTCTTTTTGACAATGATTTTGATACTGAATCGCAGAGGAAAAGAACCACATCTGTCAGCAAAATGCAGAGGATGGAAAGTTCCCTCCCTGAGGAGGAGGAAGAGGAGGAAAAGGAAGCAGTTAATGGCAGCGGAGGGATAGGTTGGTTGACAAGGGGAGAAACTCCCTGGAGTGCTGTGTGAATGGATAAGGAGTTTACAAATAACATTCCTGCTTCCTTAGTGAAGTTTGAAGGCAGTTTCTCTTCAGGCTGGTGCTTCTACTCGGTTTTGAAATGATCTTTTAAAAAGAACCAGCTGTTCTCCCAGCCAGATGTGCAGTTGCATCACAGAACGCACTGCTCAGTGGAGAACATGTGGTGCTGGGGATGGGCCAGTTACATGAGCAGGAAGGAAAAATTGAGCCACTCTTCAAACAACAAGAATCCCTCGCAGAGTAGAATTCATGCCCTGTAAATGTTATTGTTTAATTTTGACGTGGTTACTGAATTTGTACACGGGAAATTTTAGGGCAGCAGTTGGTTTAAGGGGCAGCACCAGCTCCTCCTGGAAAATTTTCATATTATTTTGGTTAAGGGGACTGTCACACCACCTGAAACTACCCGAGGGGGAGCTCTTGGAGGGGAATAAAGCCAAGTGTGTTGAGGCTGGAGCAATGTCCAGCAGGAACCTTCTGAGATTGGCAGGATGCCCTTTTCCTTTTGCTGTCATGGTTACTCATCTCGAGGGGGAAAGAACTGATGGTGCAGAGGAGCTGTCACATTGCATTTGCAGCTGAGCCTGCGTGTGAGTGAGGAGTTTAAGACACACTTCTACTGACCAGACCTGACCTAATCTTGCCAGTTTAAGGGCTGGCAGCGCCACAGAGGGGCTGGTGGTTGGATGAAGGTCATGGACATCATCATGTCACAGAGGGCACTGAGCATAATCTCAGCTCTGAAGGGTGGAGACTTCCTTTCAAAGTTTCCTGCAGGGATTTTTGAAACTTTTTTATGCTCGTGGCTTGTTAGGAGGGTGTTATTTGTTTTACTGACAGTTTCGGTCTTGTCTACATTCCCTTTTGGTGCTTTGAGGAATATTTGTAGGATTTTTGGGTGGTATTATGGCATTGCAAACCCTGTTCCCTCTGTAGGAACAGCAACAAAGAGTAGTGAACTTGGAGCTCTGCCAGCGTTGATTTTTTTTGTCAGAGTAGGCTCAGACACATAATACAAGGTTAATTCTGTTTGGCAGGGGAAGAGCAGAGTTCAGTGTTTTCATGTCAGCTTTTCAAAGTTCACAGCTAAAAAAAAAAAAAAAAAAGTGGAAAAATGCACATCACATAGAGGGACGTGTTTGACATCCACTCGTAGCCAGATTAAGAGGGTGGTTCTTTGTGAGAAACAACATAAGCATCTGACAAATAGTAACACTTTCCCTGAACAACTGCAGAAAACAAAGAAAAACACTCAGATTCCCCTGACTGGATGAAACCTGTTCCCAGCTACAACCAGACAAGCAGCAACATGGACTTCAGAAATTATCTGTCAAGGGATGAGACCCTGGAACCCCTGCCCAAGAACTGGGAGATGGCCTACACAGACACTGGCATGATCTACTTCATCGAGTGAGTAACTGAAGCCACAGAGGGCTTGCTCTGCCCTTGGGGGAGAGAAGTGCTGCTGGCTGCAGTCTGGGAAGCTCTTGCACCTCTCTTCTGCTCTCACTGCTTCTGTTTCTTTATGAAATTAAATATATTCCTGATACTCTATTCCTTTGCAATTGCCATTGTGCAGGAAAACCTTTAGGGTTCCACCTGCAAAGTCAGTTTGTTTGTTGTAAGTTTTGTATCTCACGAATACAAAGCTGGGTGGATATTGCTAAGTGAATTAAAACTTAATGATATCATATATGTATTTACCTTAATTATACAATTTTAGAAACCTTCACTATGTCAAATTCCTCTGAAATCTGAGACCTTTTTTATTGTGTTTTCTCTGCTTGTGTTCCTTGGCTGGGAATGCATCTTTCAAAATACAGATAGCCCAGATGTGAGTCCAGGTAGGAAAGTAGCTCATGTGCCCATGTGTGAAACTGCCTCATTTATGAATTATAAGGTAAAAAATGAAACAGAAACCTTCCTGAGAGTTAAGCACGAGGAGACTGAAAGTATTTTTTCCTCTGAGGCAGAGACAGCTGCTATTGCCACATGGGCTTTTGGGGTCTGGTTTGTACCTCAGACATTCCCCGCGTGTCCTGGAGAGTCTCCAGTGTGCTGGTGCCTTTTCAGCATTTTATGGTGTGACTGAGGCACTGATAAAGGTGGTTGTATTGTCTAAAGGCAGTAAATCCTTCAGTAAAGCAAAGTTTCTTCAGCCTGAGGGAGTTCTCTCCTGTTAGTGGCCTGTGTTCTGCTCCACAGTCACAACACCAAGACGACCACGTGGCTCGACCCCCGGCTCTGTAAGAAGGCCAAAGCTCCTGAAGATTGTGAAGATGGAGGTGAGATGTTCAGGGTTCATTTGTGGCCTGTCCCTGATAAGTGCCTGAGTTTATCCCAGCTGGACAGAGTCCATTACTGCCATGGTAGAAGCTCCTTCCTGGCGCCGTGTCGTGCTGAGTGTCCCTGCTTTGGTGGCAGTAGGAGTTTCCATAAGACTGGGAAAGTCCATGGTGTATTTTCCCTGGAATAGCAGATTCTGGCTGAATCAAGGGGGTTTTCTGCAATCCTGAGCAGAGGATGAGATGTTTTGTTCCAATAAGTGTCATTGCTAAGGAGAAGCTGCACGTGAGTGAGGATCCCGCTGGGAACTGTTGTGTGGGTGAAACATGGCAGGGGGAGCAGGTCCATAAATACCAGAATATGGAAATAATAAAGGAGATATGGCATTATATATTGCTAATGATAACCAGTGCATGGGACATGATGCAGTATTTGGATGTGGAAGTGGAGGGAACAGTCTGACTCCCTTCAGTGCCTCACAGATCAGGTTCAATTCCTGCAATTCCTGCACCCCTTTCCTGCACAGCCAGGCAATTTAGTCAGATAGATAAAAGTATCAGATAGCTCTGTCTTCAGCAAATGCCTGACATGTTCCAAAAGCTGAGGCAGGCTGAGAACAGCCTGTCATGCTCTGAAATTGCCCAGCCTAAGAGTCATGTATCCCTAATGAAGGCAGCTGGAGCAAGGGCTGCACACTGCTGCTTATTAAACACGTGTGCAGCTCACCACAGGAGAAAAAGAGCACTTGAAACAGAGATGCAGGATAGCCAAATGAACAATATTTAAATGAATAGACCCACTGGGGCTTCTGTCACACCCTGTGGAGTGATGCTGGTGTTAGTAATTGGTAACATGCTGTCATATGCTTGGGAAATTCAGCCACAAACAAGATTGCAGGGCAGATTTATCCTTAAAATGTCTGGCTACCTGGCTGCATCCATTATTCTAATGTTTGAATTTCCACAGGCAAGATGACTGGGGTATAATCTGACCTCTGTGGTGACTGCTTATCACCTTCAGTCACTCATGAGCCCCTGGGCACCATCTTGCCAGATTTTAATTTGCCATTTGAAGGAGCTTTTTTTGTGTAACTTCCAGTACCTGTATCAAACAGATCTGTAAGTTTATGGAGTGTTTAAAGTGGTGTGATTTTGCTGAATACAAATCTTGTCATCTAGTGGAAAATGAGTGAGAGTTGCAGGGCTTCAGATTCCCTGAACAGATTCATAACCTTCATCAGGGAAGGAAATAGGGCCTGGACTTTCCTCATATTTTCCATGAGTCTCTGTGTTCTTTCCTAAAAATTCTGATACTTGCAGACAGTTTTCCCCTGTAATGGAGAATTTGGCCTTTCTGATTGCAGAACTTCCTTATGGATGGGAGAAAATAGAAGACCCTCAGTATGGAACTTACTATGTCGAGTAAGTGCTAATTATTGAATTCACATAGTTATAAATTGAGCAGGAAATAAGTGCTTGATACCCACCAAGTCTAGATTGTGATGTAATGCAAGGCCAGGTTGGGCAGGGCTTGGAGCAACCTGGGCTAGTGGAAGGTATCCCTGCCCATGGTTGAGTTTTAAGGTCCCTTCCAACCCAAACAATTCTGGGATTTTATGAAGGTATTAAAGATGTCCAGTAGAACCAGTTCTGGGGGCAGTGACCTCCTGGCACAAACTTCTGCAGCACTGGCATGTGGGACAGTCCACGGTGTGACCTTGAAGACTTGCTGGAGTGTATTTCATTTAGGGAAGGAAAGCAAGTAGCAACCAAAGTAATTTATTAACGGGAATGAGCTGATGTAATTTTTTTTTAGCTTTAACAAAAATGGGGTAATTTGATTTAAGAGTGGCACCTGATAACTGTAAGAGAGCAAAAAGACCTTGTGGCTCACTGCTGTCTCCAAAGAGCCAAGTAAATAACCACTAAACTGCTGCAAGAGCTCTTTTGAATCTCCTTCAGGCCAGAGGAAATTAAATCTCTCCTTAACCATGGAGACGAAAATGGTGGTGTAGCTTCAGAGAACAAGCAAACATTTTTCACTTTGCTAAGGCAAAGTATTTAAATTATGCTCACATTTACTGTTTTTTTCTCCTCTCTGCTGTAAAAAAAGGTGATGCCTGAGTTTGTAAACATTATATGTAGATGGGTCAAGAGAAAAAGCAGGTTTGCTGAGTTCTAAATTATTACAACTCTACCTGGTAATTAAAGGGAATAAAATTTTATTGGGTCTCAAATCAAGTTGTTGAAAGAACAAAGGGTTGGTTATGAGAGTCTATCATTCGTTCCTCCAGAGCATTCATCTGAGATAATGAAAAATAGTGTTTGTAGATGTACCTTTTGGGTTGTGTTTTTTGGGCAATGGGCAGAGTGTTTCCTGCTGAAAACCTGACCTGCCTTTTTTATGTCTGCAGTCATATTAACCAGAAAACCCAGTTTGAAAATCCAGTATTGGAAGCCAAAAGGAAAAAGCAGCTAGGACAGACTGATGCTGGCCCTTCCAAGTCAGGTATACCTGAATGTTGTGTTGTTGCTTCTATTTTTATCTGCAGTACCTAGTTCTGGAATTCATCAAGGCATTAACATTGTCTTTTTGTTACCCTCTCAAGTCTGTAGGGTTTTTTGACTGTTTTTTTTTTAAATATTATAGTTAAACCAAGACAGTAAGATTGCTTATAAATAATTTTGGTTGTTCTGAAACTGGCTGTCATTAGCAGCTTTGGGATATGTGGAGGGTTAGAAGAGCCAGCTGGAAGCTGCAGGTAAAACCACACCTGGAGTTTATATGCTTCTGATTTACTTTAAGCTTAGTATTCAAGGATTAAAACTGGGAATTCGAATTGGGAGGTTTAGGCACAGCTCTGTTGCAATCTGTACTAAAAAACTCTTCGCTTTTCCATTCCCTGAACCCAGCTGGGACTTGAGTGTAGCATTGTCCTCTTTGTTTATTCCCTAATGGTGCTGCAGACATTATCCAGCAATAAGCAGATCATTAACGTTTGTGACACCTTAAAAAGCAATCAAAAATCTCCCAGAACTAACCCTGCTTTCCTGTCTCTCTGTCCCCTAATTCGAAAGGACCAGGAAAGTCTGTCTTCACTCGGGATCCCTCCCAGCTCACAGGAGCACTTATAAGGACATCCCTGAAAAAAAGTACCATGGGATTTGGCTTTACAATCATCGGAGGGGACAGGCCTGATGAGTTTCTCCAGGTGAAGAATGTGTTAAAAGATGGACCTGCTGCACAGGATGGGAGAATTGCTCCAGGTCAAGTATTATTTCTCTCAACTTTCATTTCCTGGGGTGCTTTGGAGAGCACAGCTCGAGGCACAGGAGGTTGGATGACTCCGTCCACATCCTCACTAAATGAAATAGTTGTCAGATTTGTGAAAGATCCGTGCAGAGCAGTGGCTGAAAAGGAAAAGAGATAAAAACCTACCCTGAGGCCACTTCTTAAGATTTCAGTACTTGTGCTTTAGCAGAGACATTTGACTTCATAGTTGTTCACAGATTTGTTCCCTCTCTGTACATAAAGTAAAAACAGTGTGTTTGAGTCCTGGTCTGTGTTTTGCCTCGTTGCTACCAAAAAACATAACACCATGTAGTAAAATTGAAAAGAAACCTGCAGCAGGGCTGAGGAAGCAAAGCTGTGTGAGCTGGACAAGTGAGGAAGGAAGGAAGAGGGATGAAAGTACCTGCAATCCATGAAGTCTTGCACACTTTTTCATTGTTATTTTATGTTTAATTAAGTTCAGGTTACTGTATAGCTCACATACTAGAAAAGGCATAAGGCTTCTTATGTATCTTATAAACTCCTCGGATAAGAAGAGTAAAAGAGTTCATGCTCTGAATGACTTAATACTATTTACTGAAGAAAAGAAACAATTTCCTATTTTGTTGCTGACATATTGTTTTTGTGTGGTTCATGTTCCACCTCTAAAAATTAAAACAACCCTGCAGAACTCTTGGAATGAAAAGACGTGCAGCTATCCCTGTTGTAGTTCACGGAATAAGAGAGCTCCTGTTTTACTGCTGCCCAGGCATTTAAGGGATGAGACAGTTTGCAGGGGATATTGTGCTGCATGTGCAAAGTTTCACATCAAAATGATGGAAACACGAATCAGGGTTTTGGGATCTGAAGCCCATTGGATTGGTTGGGAAAATACATCCTTAGCCACGTGTGGCAGCAGTGTAATAGTATGGAATGTGTGTGGGTGCAATCCTAGCTTAGGTTCAGCCAGTCCTAAAATAAACACAGGGCCCAAAAAATCCGATTTATTCTGCCTTGGCTTTAGGGTGCTGTGCAATATGAATTAAGGCAGGAGACATCTGCTTGTGGGAGTGTGCGTGCTCTGCTTCATCCCTCGTGGCTGCACACTATCAGTTTTTAAATCTGCTGCAGATTATACTTTATATATTTAGCACGCAGTGTCCTGGGCTGAAATAGAATAAAAGCAAAGAGGAAATCCTTCATGCTTTTCCAACATTAGCCAGGAGGTAATGGCCACTCGTTATGAGGTGGAAGTCTGCATGGTGAATTCCTCCAGGTGAGGCTTCTGTTCTGGGTGCAGGTGTGGATGGGTTTGCTCCTGGTTTTGACTCTGCCGACCTTCCTTTTGCAACAGGTGATGTCATCGTGGACATAAATGGAAGCTGCGTGCTTGGCCATACCCACGCAGATGTTGTGCAGATGTTCCAGCTGGTTCCTGTCAATCAGTATGTGAACTTGACTCTGTGTCGGGGTTATCCCCTCCCTGATGACAATGAGGACCCCGTGGTGGACATCGTGACAGCCACGCCCATCATCAACGGCCCGCCGGTGGCCAAGGCAGAGGTGGCCGTGCCCAGCCAAGAGCTGATGGCAGGAACGGTTGTGTTGGACCAGAACGGGAAAATGGGCCCCATGTTGGTCAACGGGCGCCTCAACGGGCCCTCCATGGACACGGCGGAGCAGAGGGTGTCCCTGGCCTCCTCGGGGGGCTCCCAGCCTGAGCTGGTCACCATCCCCCTGCTCAAAGGGCCCAAAGGGTTCGGGTTTGCCATTGCAGACAGCCCCACGGGCCAGAAGGTGAAGATGATTTTGGACAGCCAGTGGTGCCAGGGCCTGCAGAAAGGAGACGTCATCAAGGAGATCTGCCATCAGAACGTGCAGAGCTTGACCCACCTGCAGGTGGTGGAGGTGCTGAAGCAGTTCCCAGTAGGGGCAGAGGTGCCACTGCTTATCTTAAGAGGAGGTACAGACATAAATTTGCAGTTGTCATATTGGTTATGAGCTTTTTAAAGTCCCTTTTTAGTGTGATGTCTAAATCGTGTCCAGTCTTGACAGCTAAGCAGCAGCTCATTATGTCTCTGAGCTGTTGTGTTCTAAGTGTAATGTATCCCCCTGAGTATTTGGGGTTGCTACGGTTTTGTTTGGGATTTTGGGTTGGTTTTTCCGCCCCCCCTCCCAAAAAATGTTATATGATGGTATGTTTATGCACTGTCTCTTCCAATTGTCTGGGGAGTGCTAAAGCAAACACGTGGTCTCCAGCATAATGCAAAGCAGATGATGGGCTGAGTTTCCTGAGGCTCTCCAAATGTATTCCATTAACTGTGGCTGGAACAGACAGGGAATTGAAGGAGATAGGAAGGAGCATCAGCAAAGAGGTGGTGCTGATCACTGGGAAGAGCAGAAAAGTCTGATTTTTCATTTGCATGTTTATACCCCTACACTGACAGTCAGTCATGGATCATGATGCGTCTTCTACCCAGAAACTGGAGTACACAGCGTGTGGTTTTCAGAGGGAGCTGAATGGATCATGAAGCTGCTCATGTCTCTTAGGGCTTTATTTGAACCCTGAGAGTGTCATTTCAGTCGCTGATATGTGCAGAAATCTCCAGGTCTTTTTCTGTATAAATGCTACTATTCCATAATAAGCCAAGATAATAATTAGATTTCTTTGTAGCAAGTGAAACTCCTTCAAACAAATCCACAAGTCTGCTTATCCCATGAACTGCTGGGAGATTTGGTTGACCAGTGTCCAACAAACAGAGAAATAGATATTTTCCATTGTTGTGCATTTTTCAGTTATAATTGAGACTTCTCTGAAATGAGGGGTTTAGTCACTTTTTCACTTAAAAGAAGAGTGAATCAGCAGTTATATTTTCACCCCAGGAGGAGCTGATGATGTTGCTGTAATGTTGTTTAAACTCTTGGGAACCTACTATTGAAATTACTTTCTATTTTCTTCAGGTCCACCCTCACCTACTAAAACAGCCAAAGGGGTGAGTATTGGTGATGTGTTTAACTTGGTTTCTGATGGAGAATATTCGGGGGTTGTCGTTGCAAAACAGACCCATGAATAAAGTCTAAAGAACAGGAAAGATTCCTTTGAGGTTTTTGAGCTGTTTAATGGAGTTGATGGATCTCTCTCTTCTTATTACTGAAGAGTCAAGAATGCAGCAGCAGTCTTGGATGGTCATAGGTGTAGTATGGTTGGTTGACATGATTATCACTACCATTATTTTCTGAAATTGCTGTTTATGTACATGCTCTGACCTGCTGTGTAATCTCGTTTCCTCTGGATTTTAGTCCTTGTGATAACCTGCAAGATGCTTCAGCAAAACCACTTCTACTTGGCAGGCACAAATTCTTTGTCTTAAGTAGCTGTAGTCAGAGCACCCATTAAAAGGGGAGCAAAATAGAGTATCTGTTTTTTTCATTGCTAATTATGAAAGGGAAATGGGATTTCTGAAGGAAGTTTATGATTCTTCTCAGTCCTCACATAGAATTAACGGACTGGTTAGTGCTCCCTTCTGGAAATGCTTATCCTTGGATCCATATTTTCAGCAGGGGTCTCTATTTAGCAGTGCATTTCTAGTTTGATAATCATTACTCTTGAAAATTTGATCTGTTGGGGCATCTTTAATATGTGTTAGCTCATTAAAGAATCCTTGGGCCTAATAAAATACCCTCTGATTTAATAATGCTGATGTTAATGCATATGTTTGCCATGAATGTTTCTGTTCTAAATTAGGCTACTTGAACACAGCTGTTTCTTTAAAAACGCTTCTTGTACAGAGCAAATGAGTGCATTTTAAGAAAACCCCATTACCACAATGTAGATGCAGCTTCTCTTTCTGTCTTTATCCTGCTGTTGGGATGCTGGAGTCGTATCCCAGCAGTGGGATAATACACACACAGGTGCTCAGCAGACTGTGCTCAGTAAGATTTGCAGATTCTGTCCCTTGCAAGCTGCCCATCCTGAATAAATCAGGGCAGAAATCCCTGCAGTTTGAGGGCACAGGCCCTGGCAGTGTGGCTCCTGTGCTAAAAATACTTTGGATTTGGGGACTGGCATTCTATTCCAACACACGTGCAGGAGCAAAAGCCCATGGTGCGCTCGATGCTCAGTGGCATTAAACGGCATGGCAAAATAATTCACTTAAAAAGGGCAAGTTCTTGTGTTTATAAACATACAAGAAGTGTCAAACTGCTGAATGGCTCAGGGCAGTTTCTTCTGCTCTCTGTGAAAGGGCAGATCTGACTCTGAGCTGCTCGTGCTGTGGTTCAGCCACGTGCCAGTTTTCCAGCCTGGGTTTCAGCCCAGAATAACTATTTAGAGTTACTTCAGTGCATAATTGATTGGAAATCAGGGTGAGAGCCCCCAAGGATGCTTGGTGTCCTTTCTTTGTGAAATACCAACAGGAGTGTTGCATCTGTCAGATCATGGGAAAGCAAACAGTGAATTCTAATGCCTTCCACTGCCCTGGTGTGTCCTCCTGTCCTGTATTTGTATTGCCAGTGGCGCTCCTGGTGGTTGGGAACACCTCTGGTGCTTGAGGGCATGTCCCTGGCAGAGGGCAGGAGGCAGGGCCCATGGAGCAGCCTTTCCCCTGGGGCTGGACTGTGCTGCAGAGCCTGGCAGGTGCCTGGCAAGGATTGGGGGTCTTCTCCAACCGTGAGAGGTCCTGTACACCCCACTTGGTCCCATGTGTGGGTAACCACCAGGATGTGCCCAGCCTCGCTCCTCTCTGAGCATCAGGAACTCCAGTCCCCTTTCTCAGCCCAATCTCCAGCAGAAATCCATGTCCCAGTGAGGAAGAACTTCAGTGCTCTGGTCAGACCCATCCACTGGAAAAGCTGCATTGAGTCATAATTTTATTCCCCTGTTCCCTTCTTTTGCTTGGTGTTCATTGTGTTTGCACCCACAGGTTCAGTTATGCTTTGATTTAATCTGGATTTTGGGGGCCTGGGGTGTATTTCAGAAGGACAAGCAGGACAGTTCAGGGAGTTTGGAAGCTGTCAGTGATCCCATCCCACAGCCCATGCCCTTCCCACCCTCTGCTGTGCGACCAGCCTCTCCCAAACTGGACCCTTCCGAAGTCTACCTGAAGTCTAAGACTATTTATGAGGACAAACGTGAGTACCTCAACTTGAAAATACTCAATTATGCAGGGTTTTTTTAATTTGTTGTATGTGTGGTAACACTGCTGAGATTTTGTCACTGAATCTGTTAACCTTCTGCGGATAAAACGTCTCAAGAGATGCATAATTCAAAGAGAAACTGTGGAACACCTTTTTACAACAACAAAAAAAGGTGTGTTTTAACTGTATTTGTTGATCACAGAAATGGTCGTGAGGATGATGTAGTCCTGAAGTAGACCTGCCCTTTTCAGAGCTTACAGAAGTAGCTCTGAGTTGTGTTAGATTGGCTTTTATGCTGGCCCACTGTGTCACTTCTCCTTGAAAGCGGATTTTTCCATTCTGGAAAGAGAATGTCACTGAAGATTTGACTGTTTGATGATTTCCTGTATTTCTGGTTCCTGTGTTTTGTCCGTGAGACCCCTCAGAATGCGCCACCAAAGCATAATCCTTCAGTAATCCTTACATGTTTGGATATGTTCTTTCTTAGCTCCCAACACAAGAGATCTGGACGTTTTCCTGCGAAAACAAGAGTCGGGCTTTGGTTTCCGGGTGCTTGGAGGGGACGGGCCGGATCAGCCTGTAAGTGGACCTGCTGGGTGTTGCCTGTGTGTTATCCCACAGCACGGCTGTCCCAATGACCCTCTGTCACCCTCACTTCCCATCATTCTGCACCATTCCATGCCTTTCCAAGGTCTGGATTGCCTTCCCTTTCCCCTCTCTGTGGCTGACTCCAGCCTGGAATCTGTCCTTGGCAGAGGTTTTGTGTCAGGCTGGCGGTCCCAGCAGCGTTCCTGTGGCTGTTGCTGCGTCTCGGGAGCCCTCCAAAGGGCAGTGCTGGTGCCCAGCCTCGGGAGCCCTCCAAAGGGCAGTGCTGGTGCCCAGGCTCGGGAGCCCTCCAAAGGGCAGTGCTGGTGCCCAGCCTCGGGAGCCCTCCAAAGGGCAGTGCTGGTGCCCAGCCTCAGGAGCCCTCCAAAGGGCAGTGCTGATGCCCAGGCTCGGGAGCCCTCCAAAGGGCAGTGCTGGTGCCCAGCCTCAGGAGCCCTCCAAAGGGCAGTGCTGGTGCCCAGGCTCGGGAGCCCTCCAAAGGGCAGTGCTGGTGCCCAGCCTTTGCCCGCTGCCACCTGGTCCCAGCGGTGCCCTTGGCACGGAGCCTTCCCGGGATCTCACGCTCCGTGTGCCGTGCGAGGCGGCGCTTCCCCGGAGCAGTGGGGTGGGACGAAGGGGCTGCTCGCCCTGCCAAAATTCCACCAGGCTGAGCCCTGTGAGACGGGATGGCTGGGATGGGGCCACACCTCCTTTTCCTCACTTCTCCCACGGAACTTTTGGAAATGCCTGGAGCTGGAGGCAGCTGGGCAGGTGCCAGTGCAGCACTTCTGGATCGTCTGTTCTCCAGGGGCAGGCTTTTGGAGGCTCCCTCTGTTTCCAAAAATGCAAAGATTTCTCCCTGGGATGAAGCACTAAGACTTGTCCTGTGTGTCAGGGACCTTCCCTTCAGCTGTCAAGGGAAGAGGAAAACCTTTTGGAATACATGCAGATTGTTTGCTGATTACAGTGAAGGAATTCAGTTTTTCCATTCCCAGCTGTGATCCTGTGCTAGCCCTTTTTTTTTTTTCCCCTCCCTAACATGCATTTAAAGAAAAGAGCAAACCCAAAGAATGTTACTCGTGTTGCACTTTATAGCATTTGTGGTGTTTTGTTTCCATAACAGCCAGGGCTGTTGGGAATTGTGGAGCTGATGTCATGAGTGTCCAGATGAGCTGCCCACCACTGCTTAACCCCCAAGAGCACTGGCTGCAATTAGCCTTAATCTTTCCTTTAATTTGAAAGTGACTGTAGCATTGGAAATAGCATGTGGTGTTCTTACCTGTGTTATATTTAGTAGCACTTTCTGAGGTGGGGGTAGACAGAATTGATGATGCTTGAATTCATTATCCAATCACCAAAAGCTGAGCACTGAAAGAACTTGGTGTGGAGCTGTCTAAGCAACTTTTCAGGAATAAATTTGAGTTCTTTCAAAAGCTTTTACTTCTTCGCCAATCACTCTGGCCCAGTCTTGTTGAAAAAAAAAATAGAATAAGTGGAATGAATGATAGAGGCTTTTGTTTCACTAATGTCTGGGAAATCTTAAATATAATAAGTGCACAGCGTTTACTCATGTCAAAAGCTGGGCTTTTTAGCAAACTGACAAATATGCTCAAGGGAGCAGAATTCATGAAAATGAGGATTAAAAACCCCCCAAAACTTTTTAAAAAGTATTTCTTGAATGCCTTGAGCCCCTGGGTTGTCTCCTCTGGGTCAGCTTGTGCAGAGCACTCTCGCTGGCCGTGTTTCTGCTGGAGCCGGACAGTGAGCTCATCTTTCCAGAAGCCCCCGTGGGCCTGGATTCACCTGAATTCCAAGCACTACGTGTTGTGCCGGGCTCACGTTCCCTCTCCAACGCCCTGGCTCTGCTCTGCTGGCAGATTTACATCGGAGCCATCATCCCCCTGGGAGCGGCGGAGAAGGACGGGAGGCTGCGGGCAGCTGACGAGCTCATGTGCATCGACGGGGTCCCCATCAAAGGGAAGTCCCACAAGCAGGTGCTGGACCTGATGACCAGCGCGGCGCGCAACGGGCAGGTGCTGCTCACCGTCAGGAGGAAGATCTTCTTCGGTGGTAGGTGCCTGAGAGCCCAGAGCTGGCCAAAGGACACACAGGGGCTTGTGTTCAAGTCCACCAAAGCTGCCCTGAAATGATCAATTTCAGTCTTTAATTATTGTACCAGCGCTGAGCAGCCTGAGGTTGAGGAGGCTCAGCTAGAAGTCTGAGTGGGGAAAAAGCAGGATTTAATAAGCTGGTGCTCTGGTAGTTGCTAATTTGCACTGTTCACACAGGGAAGGCTCCGGGAGGGGTGACTTCCTCAAACCTTCTTGCAGGTAGTAGTTAGAACAGCCACTAATGCTGTGAAAATTGAGTAACAGTTTTCTGTACATCCCAGAGTGGTTTGTGTTGGAAGGGACCTTAAAGCCCATCCCATCCCAACCCCCTGCCGTGGGCAGGGAACCTTCCCAATGTCATATTCTCAAGTCTTTTGCCATCAGTGTGTAGCAGGAACAGCTGCATTCAAAGCAGAGCTGATGCAGGGCAGCATCTTGTGATTCTGCAGTTTTAGATCAGTGTCCAGATCAGCAGTTTAGAGAAGATTATTGTCCGTGAATGACAGCTGGGGTGGGATTTAGGGCTGACAATGGTCGGTGACCGCTCTTGCCACCTCACGCCGGCACTGCCACCAAGCTCTGTGGCTGTGCTGTAGTTGCGTGGTCTGGTTTGTTCCTTATTTGTTGTCTGTCTGTTCCCTGCAAGGGGAAAAGCAAGCAGAGGAGGAGGAGGCACAGCCTGTCCTGGCACAGAACGGCTCTCCCCGCCTGAACCGCGGCGAGTTTGCAAACCAGCCCTGCCCAGAGGTCTACGATGTCCGTCTGCAGCGGAAGGAGAACGAGGGCTTTGGCTTTGTCATCCTCACCTCCAAGAACAAACCTCCTCCTGGCGGTAAGTGCCATGTCCTGGTGGGTCTGCCACTGCCCAGCCTTGCTGGGGCTTCTCCAGGGATTTCTGGCCAGCTGAGCCTTGGTGTGTCTTGCTTCATGTTCGTGCTCTTTTTCACCCAACTGTGACACCAGTGGGGGACAGGGGGGTGCATGTCCCACCCAACCAGCCCATGCACAGGAGTCTGCCCTCGTCACAGGGCAGTGTTTGGGATGTGGATATTTGTCAGACTGTGGGGGCGATGTAGATTCTCACACTGCATTAATTCACTGGTATTTTAATGGAAATATGGTTTCAACCTTGGCTTTATATTACCTGATCAGGTAAAATTTATTCTGGGCATCTGAGAAAGGAGGGGCTGCAGTGCTTGGAGGAAAGCAATGAAGTTGTTGCTGTCAGACAGAGAGTGTCTGTGAAGTTCATCAAAATGAAAAAGTAGCCTGGTCTGGTATTGCAGTTGTGAGATATGAACGTGGCTGTAAAGGTAAACAGCAAAGTCACCCTGGGTGACAGCAAAACCAAAGGGAACAGCATGACCAGCAGTGAGAGAGAAGCTGTTTGCTGGAGGCTCTGGGGTGCAGGAGAGGGGTCTGTGACCTGGCACAGGAACAGGGCTGCTCAGGGCCATCACGTGTGTCTGAGTCCCTCATGCTGGTGGCTGCTGCTCACCTGGCAGGGCCACAGAGGGCATCGAGTCACTTTTGCATGAGGTGATGAGTAGGATCATCTCTGGGGTTCGTCCTCTCTGGCCATCAGGTTTTGGGTTGTCTGTGTCAGCCCTCAGGGTACAGGCTCAGGTGTTCACCCACAAATGAACCCAGGTCACTGACATGAAGGTACTCCTGAAATCCTTACTCAGTGCCTTTAGTTCCTTGGTGTAAATCACCTGAAACTTCCTCAGCTGGTTCCAGACAGACATAGTGATGAAAATGTCGCTTTTTTTTTTTATTGAGCCTCAGACACTTCTGTTTTTTCACTTCATTTAACTGCACAGTAAAAACCAGCAGGAGCGCAGACAAAAACTTGTTTCTAAGTAGCATTGTGCTGAATTCATATGACATGTATTCAGTCTGGTCCTGGTCCACCCTGAGCCTCCTTTTCTCCAGGCTGAGCCCCCCCAACTGCCTCAGTCACTCCTCATGTGACCTGCAATATAAATATACCTGTACTACAGACACCATTTTTGTCTGAGATCTGCTGAAAACCCTCTTTATTTAATATTAGTACTGAAAGTAGAATACAACTGAAACCAATTCCAGTGCTGGAAACCCAAGCCCTGTGGTCCAGGCTGTTTCTAAGGCACAGACTAATAGACACTGGTGCATCCACAGGCAGTGCTGTGCTGAACTTTGCTGTGCCAGTTTAATGCGAAGCTCCTGTTTTTTTCAGGATAGATGCCAGGATATTTTAGCCAGGCTATTTTAAGTCAAGTAATCAGCAACTGAGTCTGCAACCCTGCAGTGCTTCACTCTTCAGAGTTGCCTCTTGGGCTTATATAATACTTTAAAACCCAGTCTATTAAGGGAAGTGTAAATAAAATGTAAACTCATGGTAAAGGCTGGAAGGCATCAATGTCATTTCCTTCACAGTGACTTCTGTGTGTGCTGGCTCATTAGAGTGATCCTTGATGGCTTTTTAATCTTGGCCTGGTCCAATGGAAGGTGTCCCTGCCCATGGCAGGGGGTGCAGTGCGATGGGCTTTAAGGTCCCTTCCCACCCAAACCAGTCTGTGACACTGTGGAAGTGTCAGATTTGCTGCGGTGGGTTTGGAAACCAGCTCATAATCCTGGTGGGGCCATGGTGTTCCTCACCTCTCTGATCCCTCAGAGAAAGTGTCTTTGGGAGAGCAGCACCTCTGGAAAACAGGTGTCCATCAAACCTGCTTCAGACCTTGCAGATGCAAGCAGGCTTTCACATGAAATACCAGGAAAAGCCTCTATGGAACACGTGGGGTCGGTCCTGGAGGTGTTGAGAAATGAGCTACAAAGCAGCAGTGCAACAGTTCCTGCGCAGAGAAGCCCTGGGGAGGGATCTGGGAAGGACAGGAGCCAACTTTGCTGTGCTTTCAGGGATCCAGACGAGTGAGAGGCTGGCTGGGATGCCAGGGAAAGCTGCTGACTGCTGTGCTTTCGTGTGATGCGGATCTGCTCTGGCGGGGCCACGTCAGCACCGGCGCAGCGCCGCGGGCGCTCCTTGCCCCGGGTTTTGGGAGGTCTCTGCCATCACCAGGGTCGCTGCTGAGTTGCTCCCCAGGTTGCTGAGTCAGTCCATAGCAGGAGACGTTTGATTTCTCTTTGAAGTGTGTTTAAGGGTTAATTTTCACTTGAAAGAATGAAGAGTTTACCTGTGAGTCCAGATTCCATAACTGTCTCTGAGCCCACAGAGTGCTCCAGGGTGGATGCATGGAATGGCAAACCACATTAGGAGTGGCAAACCCAACTGCTCCGGGGCCGCAGGGTCTCACTCATCCCTCTGCAGATGTGACCCATTTCCTCCCCGTGTTTTCCTCGAGGCACAACACCCTGTGCTGCTGGGTTGGTTCCATTCACTCCCAGTGAAACATCCCTCGCAATGTGCAGGTTTTCCTTGTCAAGCAGTGCCACCCTTTGGAGCAGGAGCTATTCCTGGGATAACTGTGGCGATTCTGGGGCTGTGTGATGCTTATTTCATAGAATCACAGAATAAGCCAGGTTGGAAGAGACCTCCGAGATCACCAAGTCTAACCCTTGATCCAACCCCACTGTGATTCCCAGATCATGGCACTCAGTGCCACCTCCAGTCTCAGCTTAACAACCTCCATGGACAGTGAATCCACCACCTCTCTGGACAGGCCATTCCAATGCCTGATCGCTCTCTCTGTAAAGAATTTCTTCCTGATATCCAACCTAAACCTGCCCTGGCAGAGCTCAAGCCCGTGCCCTCTTGTCCCATTGCTGGTTGGTGGGGAAGAGCCCGACCCTCACCTGGCACACCCTCCTGTCAGGGAGTTGTCGGGAGTGATGAGGTGTCCCCTGAGCCCCCTCTCCTCCAGGCTGAACACCCCTTCACCAGCCTCATTTGACACACAGACAGTGGGATTTTGGGGTTATGCTGTGCAGGGCGGGGAGCTGGGCTTTGATCCTTCCCAGTCAGGATATTCCCTGGCACAGGGAATATCATTAAGGTGCTGCTGCCGAGGTCCTTGCTCTGCAGTGATCCCTCACAAGATCGGGCGGGTCATCGAGGGCAGCCCCGCTGACCAGTGCGGGAGGCTCAAGGTGGGCGACCGCATCTCGGCGGTGAACGGCCAGTCCATCGTGGAGCTCTCCCACGACAGCATCGTGCAGCTCATCAAGGATGCGGGCAACGTGGTCACCCTCACCGTGGTGGCCGAGGAAGGTAAGGGACGTGGTCCCCCTCACCGTGGTGGCCAAGGAAGGTAAGGGACGTGGTCCCCCTCACCGTGGTGGCCAAGGAAGGTAAGGGACGTGGTCCCCCTCACCGTGGTGGCCAAGGAAGGTAAGGGACGTGCCACCGCGCTCGGTGCTCAGTGCTGAGGTTGGTTCACATCAGTCGGGTGTTGGGGGATTAGAGGGGGTGGATCTCAGGACACCCTGAGTTGGGAGGGACCCGCAGGGATCAGTGAGTCCAGCTCCTGGAGGGTGAGTGACTTGGAAGAGCTGAAGGTAGGCTGGGCAGAGAGAGGCAGCTGCCGAGGTGGCTGTACCCAAAAAAAGAACATACAAGTATTAACAACACAATGCGGAGTGGGAGAAATTCTCATGTGTGAGAAAGTGCTGCTGACGTAGAAACTTGTCCTGTCCAGACCTTGTGTTCTCCAGCCAAGGGGAAATGAGGTCTGTGAGGGTCTGCAGCAGCCATGGGGTGATGCTCAGAGAGAGCACAGTGCCCATTTCTTGGTGCTGCCAGAGCTCTCTTCCCCATGGGGCAGCCACTCCCAGGATGTCTGTCCCTGCTCTAAGGACTCCTGCCTTCCAAATGCCTCCATGAAAACCCTGAGGTTTTCCTTTCTTCCCCTTTAAAACACAGAGATTCCCTGATGCTGCATCCCTGGGATGCAACAGAAACATCCTGTACTTCTGGCTGCCAAAGGGGGACATCCCACCAGGTGGGAAAAACCCCTTGGCAGGGTTTTCCTGCAAATCCTTCCCCTTCCAAACCTGCTGTGTCACCTGAGCAGCAAAGGGAGTCCTGGGAATGCAAAGTCCCCCCTACAGGGACTCTTTTTGGTGTCCAGGACCTTCAGGGACTCTTTTTGCTCCCAGGCCACCCTGTGCACCACAAGGTTGTTTCTATCCAAACCAGTCACTAGAAATAAGTAAAATCCAATCATTTGAAGTGAAAAGCTGTTTTCCAGACATACATTTTTCTGGATTGCTGCTTTTATGGGTTTAATTAAACTCCCTATCATTATTTTGGCAGAAAGTTGGCTTTCTTCACCTTTTAAATAATAAATACCTAAAGTCAGCCTGTGAGTAAAGTCAGCAGATGATTCTCTAATTTCACATTCATTGCAAATATTTAGCATGCCATCTCAACCTGTAACACAGAATTTCAAAGACCTAATGTTCCTCTTTGTTAATGCTTGAAGCAGAGAGACCTCTATAAATGGTTATTTTTCTATTAAGGTTTTTATTTTTATCAAATCTGATTTATTCCAATTGGAAGGGACACACTTCAAAGCAGTTGCCCAGGGTGATGTTTATAAAGCAACTGAAGTTTGAGTTGGTTGAATTAGCTCTGTTTCTGTGCAGCTTTTAATCACAGAATCCCAGACTGGTTTGGGTTGGAAGGACCTTAAAGACCATCTTACTTCACCCTTTGCCACAGGCAGGGGCACCTTCCACTTATTTTCACAATAATATCATGTTTTTATCCATTATTTATGCGTGCCTTTGCCCGGACTCTGTGTGAGAACCTTTCTCACTGCCTCAATTACAGATTTGGAGCCAAAAGGTAGAGATAAAACCAGAACCTGTGGAGACCCAACAAAGAGGAGGGGAAAAAACCCTCGGTAGCAGGTGGGGTGAAACCAGAGTGAAGATCAGTCAGAAAAAAATCTGTAGCTTAGGGGAGCTGTAGTTGGCGTGTTGGAGATGTAAAGAATTTTGTGACAGTGAAGGAGGAAGAAGCAGAACCTGCTCCACCGACGGGGGAATATATTTCCACTCTAAAATTCTCCTTGATGTAGCTGGAGAAGGGAGTGGAGCTCAGAGCAGAGCCCTGGGTGCAGCTGGATGTGAGTGACTCTGGGCTGCAGGGAGGGGGCTGAACCTCACTGAGCTGCTTCCCACGGAGGAAAACACAGGATGCTGCTCCAACATAACAAAATGCTCCTTTTTTCTGGAAGCTGTTCAGCCTCACAAAGTACAAATGCTGATAAAATATGCTGTTCCCCAGCACTGTGCTCTGAGTGGTGACAAAATCTCTGCCTGGTCCCCTCCCCTCCCTCCCAGCCTTCCCAGGCCTCTGATCTTTGCTTTTCATGGGAATAAATGAATTCCCCTTCATGCACCAGAAGAGATTCTCTAATGTTTTTCACCAGAGCAGGAGCCTGTCAGCTTTTGTCATGTATTAGCTGGGAGCACACGAGAGCAGGCTGCAGGATTCCTCCAAACAGATGGCATTTTTCTTGCCTGTGCTTCTAAATTAAAAATCTGAGGATGAACCAGGAGGAAAGAGTTGACATTTTGTCTCTGGAGGAAAAACCTCTCTGAGGCATGTCATGGGAACCAGCACCAGGCAGTCCTGTGGAGGCCTTGGGAGGTCTCACACACCTGAGAAACTTTAATAGTCTTTAAATTTCCCTTCCCCTAAGGTGCTTCAGCACTTTTTATGTTTTAATGGAATTTGTCTGTTCTTAATTAAGAAGTGCAATCATGTGCTGCACCTAAAAGTGCTGGGACATCTCTGGTTTTGGTGCTTGGGTTTATTTTTTTTAACCCTTCTGAAGAAAAAGGAGTTTATTTGTTTATAGTTCAGGACAAAAGTTCATCTTGGGCCACTCTTTGGCATTCCGGTTCCAGCTAAGAAGCAGCTTTTTGCATGGATTGTGGTTCCTTATTCTTAAGTGACAGTGTCATTTTGTGTCCTAAAACATGTTTCTTTTCCATAAATGCACTGGATTTTTTGTAAAATGCACAATCACCGTGTTTTCTGTGGAGGGGAGGATAATCTTGAGGTTCTTTTAAAAGATTTAATTGAAACGTTGTACTGTTATTTTTTCTCAGCTTTTGGGAAAAGGCAAAACTCTTCAATATTAGTGCTAATAATTTGACAGTGAACTTTTCCCCACTGTGGCTGTGGCTCCTATTCCACTCCTTTCCTGGAGCTGGGCAGTGGAAAACCAAGGGGCCTTAAATAAATTGGCATTTCCCTCCATCCTTGGGGTCTTCATCTCTTACAAAATTTTATTATATTGAATATCTAAATACCTGAACCAATTTATTTGAATATCTGAACCAACTTCATGGATCTGACCAACCCTGATCCCCTCTGGCTGTTGTCACCCTTAAAACCCTTCTGTCCATGTATGGAGCCATAAAATTGCCTTGTTTTTACGAGCAGAAGCAGAATAAAAGAACAAAAATAAAGAATAAAATCCCTAGAAATTTTAGGAATTAACTCCCATGGAACGAATGAGCTCCAATTGTGTTCCCGGCTTGGAAGATCTTCTCCCTTATGTCTGAGTGAGCTCAGCCCGGCCCGAGGTGCCGTGGCTGTGGATTCCTTGGGAGCAGCAGTGCTGGTGGTCTCTGGGATCCCACCTGTGGACCTGGGAAGCTCTGACTGTTGCTTTTGGTTTGGATTTCAGAGCACCGTGGGCCTCCCTCGGGGACAAACTCGGCGCGGCAGAGCCCGGCCCCGCAGCACCGAGCGCTGGGAGCAGCTCAGATCAACCCCCCCGGCACAGACAGGTCTGGGGAGAGGGCTGGCAATGGGGGAGCAGCGTGGCCAGAGGGGAAACGTGACGGTCACATCCATGTCCTTGCACCTCTCACAGGGGAGCTACGGAAGGGGAAGCTGGAAAAGAGGGTTCCAGTGGCTACCGCCTGTCCTGGCCTGAGCACAAGCACGTGGCACAGTCGGACTCTGCTCCAGGTGTTGGCAGCAGGCATTCCCAGGTACAGGAGCCCATCCAGGGTGTGGAGACATGGAACTCTCATCCATCGGGGCACTGCAGTGGCACTGACGTGGAGTTCTTCAAAGCAGGACAGTGAAACATTTCCCTGTGGGATGTGGGTGGAAAAGTTGTGTGTAAAAATGCACTAAAGCAACTCGCAGAGTGTGTTTGCTCATGGGTTAAACTAATTGTCTCCTTAGGGTAGTTGAACACTCATTATAATTATGGAAAAAACAGAAAATGCTTGTCATAGAGCTACTACAGAGCCTTTGGCAGAGTTTCTTAAAGGATTTTATTCATCTCTCAGAAAGGAAAATGTTCTGTGTGTTTAGACTTAGAATGAAACCATTACCCCGAGTCACACCTGAGCTGGGCTGGATTCAGTTTAAATTCCCAAAATACAGAAACGTGTGAAACAAACGTTTAAATCTGCCTATGGGTCCTCATCTCTTGGGTTTTTTGTCTTTCTCCTCTGCACAGAATCCTGGCTGTTTCCCAGTGGAGCTGGAAAGGGGCCCTCGAGGGTTTGGGTTCAGCCTCCGGGGAGGGAAGGAATACAACATGGGCTTGTTCATCCTCCGGCTGGCTGAGGACGGCCCGGCGGTCAAGGACGGCAGAGTGCACGTGAGTTTGGCTTTTCCAGTCAATCTGGGGTCAGCTCGGCACGTTCATTTACCCAGAGGGACAACAAAGTTGGTTTTTCCACGAGGGCAGAGTCCCAGCAGGGAGAACATTTGGGCTGCTGCTCCTCCAGCTGCCCCTGGGTTTTGGAGGAGAAATCCATGGACAGCTCCATGAGCATCCAGAATTAACTGTCCAGCCTTGCTGGAGTTGCAGTAACATCCCTGGCCCAGAGCGTGAGGATCAGGGTTGTTCAGGACCCCAACAAGAGATTGCACAGAGGCTGAAAGGAGAACCAGTGTCCAAGTCAGTGAATTTTTCAAGGAATGTGTCTGCCTACATTGTGCTGTTGCTGTTTTGTGCCATCTCTGGAGGTGCAAACCTAATTTTTTTCCAAATTTTATGTTAATCCTTATCTTTGTGTAAGGAATTCACTCTCGGATATTGTAGTGAAACCAATGGGAGCAATAGCAAAGAATGGTGGTGGGTGAGTCTCTGTGGGTGTCATTCAGTTTTTCTCCCTCCTCATCTGGACTTGGTGTCACCTTCTGGTTGTGCTTTAGTGCTGTGAAAGGGAATTTGTCACCCTCCTGAGCTGTGCTGTGTCCCTGTCCCCCCTGAGCCAGCACTGACCTCCTTTGGCAGAGTTAATTCGAGGCAGCCCGGACAGTCTCTGGGGGCTGCTCGTGTTACACACCAGTGCCATCCCTTGGCTGCTCTGTGCAATGCCAGGCACGCCTCCCTTTTGCCTGTTTCCCCAAACCGACATCCCTTTTTGGGGGATGCTGTGCCAACCCCTTTCCAGCAGCCAGTGAGGTTGGTGTGAGCTGGAATGACCTCTGTGGGTTGTTAATTGGCCCCGGAGGCCTCAGCACTGCTCTCTCCCACCTGGAATAACAATTCCATCCTGCCTGCCGTGCCACGTTCATCTCTGCACCGAGTGAAGGTGCTGTGGCCTCAGAGAGGTGCCGGGTAAATCCAGTTCCCAGTGTAGGAATTCCCCAAGACTCACTTCCTTGCTCCTTTCTCCTCAGGTTGGGGACCAAATTGTGGAAATCAATGGAGAGCCCACCCAAGGAATCACTCACACACGAGCCATCGAGCTCATTCAGGCTGGAGGCAATAAAGTTCTGCTGCTGCTGAGACCGGGGACTGGACTGATTCCAGATCACAGTACGTTGTCCCAGGGGCTGGCTGGTTTTGAGGGGTCCAAGGCAGGGGAGAAAAAGAGGATAAGGAGGCTCTGGGGCTTGTGCACTGCAGTGGTTGGCAGTTCCCTTTGTGACGGCTGCATATTTGTTATTGAATTAAATCAGAAATTAAAATATAAAAATAGAAAATAGAAATATTTGTTTTAAAATAAGATTAGTAGTTGTGGTAAAATTAACACATGGCAAGTATTTAGGAATATTAAACCCTTTGGAATTATTCTGTATTTATAATAAGTTTCTCCGCTCTGTCCAATCTAATCAAGTTTCCCTATAAAAATGATTAACCCTGATTGCCTTTAAATTAAAGTAAAATCCTCTGTGCTGCAGTACTCAGTTCAAAATGCCTGTATTGTTTAAATATTATTTCTCTCCAGATTTCCTTCAGTTTTTAGCCTTCTAAATTATGGAATGCTTTGTTTTTCAAAGCCAAAACATCAGGAAGGGACAACTTTGCTCTCCAGAGGGATTCAGTTTGATTTAAGCTGTGACTTCTGCATCTACAACAGGGAAGGACAATTTCACAGGCCAGATAAAAGGAAGGACAGCAAAGCAAACCCTTCAGGAGCCACAGAACTGGTGATTTTGGGTCTGCCAGGGCCCCCAAACTGCAAATCAAAGGCTTGGGGCAGTGGCAGCGTTTCAAAGCAAAGGCCACCTGATTCCCAATGCATTTTGGTCTTTTATCACCCTCTGTTGACACCAAAGTGCTGCTGGGGAACTGCCTAAACTGGAGGGTCCCTTTTGCTGATAAAGTTCCTCGGTCACAGGGACCAACCCAGAGTTTATCCTTTCTGGTTCCCACACACACAGTTTGAACTCCCAAATACTTTGTGTGTTCGGTCACAGGCAGCAACTGAGGTTCACTCAAGGGATAAAATCTGCCCAGAACTGTCTCCATTTCGTTCCTGCTGAAGATCCCAGAGCTCTGAGCTGCCCAGCACACTCAAATCAGGGAATTAGTGCAGGGCATGGAAAGAGCCCATCTGTGCTGCCAGGGCTGTGCTGGGCTCAGCCTGCACAACCCCTGCCTGGCCTTGGCTCTCACCCTCAGTTAAATGTAGTTAAATACAGTTAAATGGAGTTAAATCCAGCCTGCCTTGTGCTCTGATGAGATTCTGGTTGGGTGGTGGGCACTGAACAGGCTCCCCAGGGTACTGTCCCAAACCTTTCCAGAGTTCCAGGAGCGTTTGAACAACACCCTCAGGGACAGGGTGGGATTTTGGGGTGTCTCTGCAGGGCCAGGAGCTGGACTGGGTGATCCTTGCGGGTCCCATCCAGCTCAGGATATTCTGTGACTCCGTGGGGAGGTTCTGTTTTAAAATGAGCGTTTCCAAGGCACCTCCTGCTCTCTCCTCAGCAACAGCTCTGTGGGATTCCAGCAGGGATCAGTGGTGTTCATCCAGGAGGGATGTGCAGTGATTACCTGGGATCACTCCTGGCCCTCTTGTTCCCAGGAATCCCCTGAGGGGCACAGGGTCACACAGAGGCCTGAGGGAATCTCTGGAGCACATCCCAGCCATTGCTGTGTCCGGAGTGGGGCCTGGGATGTGAGGGCACTGCTGGAGTGGGGAAGGGTTTGTTGCCTCTTGCCTTGCTGTTAATCCCACATTCCTGGTTGAAATCTTGCTTGCTGTACTCTGTGATTTTTTGGTATGTACTTCTGGGCTTTTTCTCTTCCTCCTTCAGGTTTGGCTCCTTCCAGTCTGTGTCCCTACGTGAAACCTGAGCAACATTAAGGGCTTTCAGTGCTTTTCTTGGTTTTTCCTTAAAGACTTGGTAAATCTGCATGTCTTGTGTTCCGTCTCTTCCTATTATTACAGTGCAAAGCTACAAATAACCTCAACTTTTCACTGTTTCAGATTCCTTTTAGCATAACAGTTCCAGTTCATTTAGTTTTCTTATATTAAACAATGTGGGTCAGGGACTTTCTAGTTTGCAGTTTTGCTGTGTAGGCTCTCCAATTGTTTTGATCCAAGGCTGTGTCAGTCCTGCAGGGATCAGGCATTTCTGAGCACTACTTTTTTTCCAAAATCACATCCTCAGTGTTGTTGTAGGTTGTAGGAAAAAACAGTACAGAAATCTGGCTAAATAAGGCTTTGAGAATATGCCACTCCATAATATTTTTTTTTAATTGGACTTGGTAGTTTGCTGCTGAGGTGCTAAAGCTCTGAAATAATCAGTGATTATTACTTTTTGTGTCGTTGCTCAGTCCAACCTCTCGCTGTTCCCTTCCAGGTGATTGGGATAGTTACAATCCATCTTCGTCAAATGTAATATATGAAGAACAGTCACCATTATCTTCATCTTCCCATTCTGCTTCCCCATCTGAAGTGTGTTATTTACCAGTACCAGGAGAAGCTTTAACCAGAGGTCAGCTGTCTGAGGAACTGGAACAAGCAGAGAACACTGTGCCTGACAAGATAAGCACTTTAACTGAAAGCCAGAGCGAGGGGAAGCCTCAGTCTTCTCCCCAGAGAACAAAGAACAGATGGGAATGCCCGTCCAGCCCTGGGGTTGGAATAACTAAAGGTAGTTTGGAAGCAGGGACCAGAAAAGATGGATCTGCCAGTCCAGCAAAGTCAGGAGCTGCTGAGGGACCCACTCAGAGGAGATTCCACAGCCCCAGGAAAGGGCATCCTGAAAAGAACAATCTCTCACATCAACCTGACAGTTCCAGGAGTGAGAGTAAAACCACAGAAACGGGGATGAACAGTGGTGACAGAAAAGAGAATTCCAGTGGGAATCAAGGCGGGTCAGTGAGTCCCCAAAGGCCTCTGGGGAAGGCAGGAAGCACAGAACCCGTGGGAAGGATCCCGGGCAGGACATCTGCTGGGGATAAGGAGCAGTTGAAAGGTGGGAATGCTAAACCAGGAGTCGGCAGCAAAGACGTGAAGCAGAAAAGTCCGGGGAGGATGGAAGGGTGGCCTGTGTTTGATGGGAACAACCTTCTCTTGAGGGACTGCAGGAGAAACGCCTCCGAGGACGATTTGTTAAGCAAGTCCAGCTCTGCAGAGCCAGGTTCCAGCAGGTTCAAAACCTCCAGCCTTTCCAACATCCCACTGCTTTCCACGGAGAGACAAAGGAGGATGGAAACACAGGAGACTGTGGCACTGGACAGGCACCACGGGGAGAGACATGGGGAGCTTCCCCAGGAAACCAAAGAGGGAACTTCCCACGCCGAGGGTTCTCCAGTGAGGAAGACGCCGATAACTCCCGGGCCCTGGAGGGTCCCCAGGAAGGGCACCCCAGCAGCAGGAGTGGCTGGAAAACGGCTGTGACTGACTGACACTGTTTTCTGGACATGTTTTAATCACTTTTCCAGTAAGGGTCATTTAAAGCATTGGTTCTTTTCACACACTTGTCTTTTTTTGTTGTTGGTTTTTCCCTCAGAAACTGGTTGGAAGAGGGGGGAAGGGTTTGATTTATTCTTAAATTATCTAAGCTGCATGAAGGACCTTTTGGATTGCTTTGGTGACACTGTGCTGTCCCCGTGTCCCCACGCAGGCCCTGCCTGCTGCTCCCAGCACTGTGGCTGCTCCGGGTGTCGTCAGTTCCGAACAAAGTTATTTAATGCCTCTGTTGCCAACGTGATCCTGACTCACTTCCTGTTCGTGTGCCAAGTTTATCTGCTGTATCCACTCAATCTGATCCTTCCCCCGTGGAGTCCAGTCGCAGACAAGGCAGGTTTGGGCTGGAGTGGGTGTTTTCTCAGTGCATGTTTACGTCAGGAAACCCACGTGTTCTCCCTGGGTTGGGAAGGTCCTGTCAGTTCCAGGGCAGCAAACGAGCCACTGATGCTGCTCAGTTGAGGTGTTTCCTGGGATTTTCACACCTGATACCAAACCCTGTAGATAAAAATGATATTTGATGTAATTTTGATTTTTCTGAATGCAGCAAAGTTGCTTTATTTCCTTTATTCATAGGGATTTGGTTTGCAAACCTCTGTGTGAGAAGAGGAAATAATTGTGGGTTCTGTTAAATAACATCATTCTTTGGTTTCACCTGGTGCACCACGACATCCTCAGCCTCGGTGTGGAGCTGAGACTGAAGGCCCATCTTGAATTATTAAATGCTAGTTAGGAATTGGATTTTTTCCCTCTGTGGAGGTAACAACTGACCCTAGACAGACCCAGCTGCCAGAGCAGCTTCTTCAGTGAAGTTTTTGCCTGTGTTTATTAGAACTCTCCCATATTTTACTGATCAAGGAGTGTTGGTGACACTCAGGGTACAGGATATTCAGTGTCTGTGGTTTGGGCTGGCAGAGATGTTCTAACGAGGGATGTGACCACCAGAACCTACTGACACATCAGTCCCAAAGCTGTAAGAACAGCACAAGCTGAGGGGGTTTATTTTAGTCATAATTTAGTGATGACTTCCTGACATGTTCAGGTTTTTAAGGACTGCAGAAAAGTGGTAAAAGGAGCCTGTTGGTCCAGTTTGCAGGAGAAAGAGGAGTAAAGGATGGAGCTTTACTCGCTCAAAATTCAAACTCACAGGATTTGCTCTTTGAAAGCCAAGGAGCAAATCTCTCCTTTTGGCTTTGAAACATTTAATGTTTTTAAAGGCTAATGAAGTACAGTGAGGGAATTCTTCACAAGTACAGCTGACTGGTCAACCAGCTTGGAAACCAAGACTGGGAGTTCCAAAGGCTTTCCAGCAGCTCTGACCTGTGTTCTGCTGCCCGGCCCCAGGTGATCCAGCGAGGTTTGCTGTGTAGCATAACACGTACAAATACTCCCTGGGTGGAGTGTGACTGTGAAATATTTCATACTCTGAAGTAGCCTGTGTAGATATTTCCCCATGTCCTTCTCCAGAGGTTGGTTTCTGTTGAGCTGTGTGCACTTGCCCTGACCACTGAGTACAGTGACAGAGCCAGACCTTTAATTCCAGATGAATTAGCACCACTGAGATGATTCCCCTGCCATCAACTCCCCTCTCTTTTTTCTCTCTGTTAATGTGACCTGATAATGTCTTACCTGTGTGTGACTTTTCCCTCCATAGCTCTGTACTTCCTGTATCAGACTTAGCCATGTGGCCTTGGAATGCTACACAATGTATGGATGTACTGGGTGTAAATGTTTATATATTGTACAGCACCTTTATACAGACTTCTGAGGTTCTGACTAGAGAGAGACCTGTAAATCGCTCATTATTTTTTATATAGATATTAAAAACAAACTCCAGTTCGTGGCCTGTTGGTTCTGCACTGTATAAACCAGGTTCTTGGTTGGCTTTCCAGGTTGTGGCCCAGGTTTTACCCACAGACATGCTGCTCTTCTGGAAAACAAATGCAATTTATTATTGGAAGTTTGACCCCCTGTTCAAGTAGCAAATGTTTGACAAAGGTGGTATAAAAATCATTAAGTCCTGTAGAAACAGCTGATAGTGGTGAAATACTTGTTCTGTAGGTTTATTTGTACATTTTGCTATATAAAACTGTCATCTCCTTTTACATCTCACAACTTTTTCTTGTACAGAAAATAGCTGTAAACAGTTTACTACCAGAAATCCTTCTGCCATCCTACCCTCCTGTGAAAGAATGAAGCTCTGAAAGCTCCTCAGTTTTTGCTCTTTTCATTACTAATAAATAGAAGCCAGTAGAGCCAGAGAAGAGAAATGTAACAGAAGCTTTACAATGTCCTCTGACTCCTCTGCCCTTTCTAAACGTTAACCTGAGGAAGGTTTTGCCAGAGCTGTTCTCAGGCAGGACAGGCTGGAGCTGAGGGAACAGACATGGCAAAATGTTGCATGGCTCATAAGCACTTGCCCTGGAGTAGGTGTGGAGAGGTTTTTCTCCTGTAATTGTTTGTTTTCCAAGAATACTCATTGTTTCTTTGCAGCCCAAGCCACAAGCAGGACTCTGGTGTTGCTGGGAGGTGGAATTCACATCCTGCAGTGGTTCAGGACAGAGGCAAAGCCTCAAGCACACGGAGCTCTCAAGGAAGGAAACTCTTCAGCACGGCCAGACAAGTGCAGCTAAGGATTGTCAAACTGAAATACTCCATGGAGCTGCAGGAAGGCTCACTGGGATGGCAGGGCTGGCTCCCTCCTTGTCACATCCCAGGGTTGCAGAAATATGGCACCAGTCACAGCCAGGGGTGTCCCTCCAGCTGCAGCTCTTGTATGGCTTCAGGGTTTGATGTCCCACACCAGTTCCTGCTGGTTTCAGTGCTGGCTGTCAGGATTTGGCCCCATTAATCCAATTTTTCTGTGCATGCCACGGGGTGACATCACTGCTGAGACCAGCTGATTCTGGGTGGTGTAGAACAGGAAAGCAGAAAAGAAAACTTCTGATACATACAAGGAGAATCTGTTTCAAAGTTGTCATTACAGATTTCCATCAGTGTTCTGCTTTCTGCCCACACTTCTGGCTCTCTTCTCTCTGGTGGAGATGCCCAGGGCTGATGTTCTGTCAGTTCATGGTTTAATCTTCCATAACTGCAAAGAGACACAGAGTGAGTTTGGGTCCAACAGCCTTAGGTCTGAATGTTCTCCATCTGCACTGGGTGTCCCTTCCCCATCCTGCTCTGCTCAGTGAGCTCCAGTTTCAGGATAAGCCATGGGGTAAAGGGAAGGCGGCCTGGATTCCAACAGCTTGACCTGAACAGAACTGCAGAGCTGAAGTCAGCCCTGTCCTTCCCCAGAACTGGCTCAGGGAGGTGGCGACTCACCCAGCCTGTTCTGGTTTCTGAATTGCCAGTGCAAACCTTTGTGACTGGGCAGGAGGAACTTGGGGGCCCCCAGAGCTGGTCTGTAGTGACACTTACTCTGATGTTGAACCCCAGAAGGTCACTGATGACTCCTGAGACAGCAGAGAGGATGACAACCCGTGTGATGTTGTAGATCAGTGGGTTCATGGTTAGTCCATACAGCCTGAAGGGACTATCCAGTTCCTGCAGGGGGAGAACAAGGGACAGGGTCTGTCAGCATTCACCAAGAGCAAAGCAGTCCATCCTCTGACTTGTGGTCTGACACTGGTGCTCTGGCAGCCTCTGTCCTTTCTTCAATCTCTGCTTCTTCAGAGATGTTTCCTGCTGAATCCACAGGCTGTTCACAGCACTAATTAACCACACTGCTCCTGCATTGCTCCATCTCATGTTAACAGCTGCAGGAGCACAGAAAAACTCCCTTGGTGAGAACTAACTCTTACCTAATCAACAACCACATGGTCTTGCCTTTAGGCATGACTTCCATAAAACTGAGCCATGGAGGCAGAGGATCTTACCTTCAGCAGCTTGGTGGACAGTTTCAGAACATTGTTTACCAGAGACAGCTGCTCCTTCTTGTTTGGCTTCTTCTCCATCTTCAGGTATAGGTTTATCTGTGACAGACACCACAGAACCCCAGCCCCGCAATGATTCCTTACTAAGGGAAACCAGAGCCCTTTTTGCACTCCTAAAAGAGGGAATTTAGCACTGATATCATCATTCTTTTTCCAACTGTTTTTGGCCAACACACCTTAACCCAGAGACAAAAAGCATTTAGAATTTTAAAAGCTGAGTCTGTCCCAACATCTCCAGCTCATCCCTCCCTTGCTGTACAGGATTTTGTTGCCCTCTGGCCAACACAGGCGTTGATTTATAAATTTCAAAGTCTGATTCCAGTATTTAAGCTGGTTCGAAATACAGTAATTATATCAAACAAGCTAAATGGAGTTACCTGCTCAGTGAGCAAGATGGAAATGTTACTGTATTTCTTGTTGGTTTCAGAGCCCAAAGATGCCAGACGTAGTAAGAAGAGAAGCAGTGCTGCCTCCCACATCAGGAACTCCCAGTTGTAAGCTGCACTCAGGAAAGTCTTGTGGCCCTTAAGAACCTGTATTGGGAAAAGAAAAAACAAAAGAGCCCCAGTGTCAATAACAAGGTGCCTGTTCCTGGGAGATGTGCACAAGAATTGCCCTTGCCCCCTCTGTGCTCTCTAGCACTGACAGTTCCTCCACCAAGTGCCCAAGTCCTGAAATTTTTCTAATTAAAAAGCCCCAGATTATAAAACCCCAGACTCTGTGCAAACAGAGGACAAATCTCTATTTCCAATTAAACATCACAAAGCTTTTAAAAAATGCAACACTCTCTGCTCCAGTTCAAGCACTGAAACAAAAGCCTCCAGCGCTTGGAGGAGTTTTCCCTTATTTTAAAAACCAAAAAGGTTAAAATCTCACCTGGGCACAGCATATAAAAGCAATTGAAAGGGCCAGTAAAAAGACTGAGGACACGACAACATCCACAGACCTCTGGGGGCCTCGTCTCTGTGGAAACAAGGACGGGGGGCAGGAATGATGCTGGGATGTGGAGCCCTGAAGCCAAAATTCCCCACAAACAGCTGGAACTGTTCCACCCTCTGTAATACCCAACTCCTGGATCAGAATTCACCTTCAGATAGGAGCGAAGGGACAACCAGATCTTGATGTTCTCCACCTTCTTGAGCCTGAAGTGAGGGATTTCGTATTTTCTGGCTTTCCGAGCAGATGTGATGTGACTGAAAAGCTTGGCAAACAGAAACCTCTAAAAGTTCAAAACAAAATATGCACACACAAATGGCAATTAGTCTAAAACAAAACAGAGTGCCTGGGATTGTTAGGGGTAGCTGGCAGAAAGGGTCACTGGGGAAGCCCAACATGAGACCTGGGTGCTCGACCTCTCTGGGACATGGCAGCAGCTGTTTGCACAGAATTCCAGACTGGTTTGCGTTGGAAGGGACAATAAAACACATCCAGCTCCACCCCCTGCCATGGGCAGAGACACCTTCCACCAGCCCAGGGTGCTCCAAGCCCCGTCCAACCTGGCCTTGGGACAGCAGGACCTTCAAACCCACCTGTTTGTACGTTCTCTCAGCAACACACATCATGAAGAAAAACATCCAGGTTAAGCACAGCCTTTCCAGGAAGTTGATGGCAGACAGGATGAGGACAGGGGTGCTGGCAGGGGCGCCACAGAAGATGTACAAGAGCTCCTTGAGGGAAATGGAGCAGAGCTGCTCCAGGTTATCTGCGCGGAAGAGCCTGTAGAGGAATGGCAGGAAGGCCAATCCGATGGTGATGATGTTTCCCAGCATCTGATACCCCACTCCTTGCTGGTAGGCATTAACCTGGCAAGCAGGAACAGAAATGGGATGATTACCTGGGTTCTGCATCAAGGAAAAGGCCTGTTGCTGTGGCAGCAGCAATTCAGCCATGCAGACAGTTCCCCTCCCCTTCAGAGGACAGAGCCTAAAATAATCCCACCCATTCCAGTCCAAAACCAACACCCATCAGTCCCTAAATAATCAAACCCTCACGCTCAGCACAGAAAACCCAATAATCAGCTGGTTAGTCTCCAACAGACCCCCTAAACTGGGGTTTAGGCAAATTTTAAGAACATTTGGGGTCTTTGCAGCTGGTGGGGGAGGTGGTCACACCACAGCTGGTATTTGCACATGTAACTGTTTCCAGGGGTTTGGTGGTTGAGCTCTGATGTGTGAGGGAGACGTTGCAGTGCCGCACAGCCCCTTACCCTGCTCATGATAATCCCACTGATCTCCAGCACGGACATGTCCACCTTCTTGCAGTCATTACCCTCCCAGATCAGAGCACTCACTCTGGCAGATGCTGGGCTGGTGTTCTGCAGCCAGAACAAATGGTTCTGTAAAAGAGAGAGGAATGCAGAGGGTGGCTCGTCTCCTGTCCTGCTAGTATGTAATGCCTCTTCCTAGAATGCACTTAAATTGAGGAGGGATTCCAACTGTGGGTGAAACGCTTTGTTTTGGGATGAGCAGTGGTGCAGATAATGCCAGTGGGGAGGAGGGAGTTGATCACTGATACTGTTTAGATCGTTCCAGACTCTGGCTGCCACAACGGTCTCACCCAGGTCTGGGTTGCTCCCCTTACACCACCAGCATTCCCATGTGCCAGGAGGGGTGGAAAAGGGAAAAGCATTCCCCGCTCCTGGATCCAGACGAACCAACCTGCTGGAAAACGTCCTCCTTGGGGTCCCTGCGGGGGTCCCTGGCGGCGGTGTCCTCGCTGTCGCTGCTGCAGGAGGAGCGGCACTCGGGGCCGTGCAGCAGGTCATCCCACAGCATGTCCTCGGTCTCCGAGTCCTGCCGGGTGCTCTCCGAGTCCCGCCGGCTGACGCTGCAGCTCCGGGGGCCCGCCCCGAGGCACGGCCTCGAGTCCTGGGGACAGCAGCAGCCTTGGCACAGCACAGCCCCACACCCGGGGGGTACAACCACCTCCTCCCCCCCACCCCGCAATCCACGGAGCGCCCTCCCGGGGGCTGAGAATTCCCAGCTGCACCCACGTGATGCAAAGGGTTTAACACGACGTTATTCAGGGATGGTTTTGGGAAGAAGCATTTCTACACCAGAATTCCCATTAGTTCCCCACCTCCATTCCGAACTTTACAAAATAAAAATTGACATTCCTTCAAATGCAAAACTTTCCTGCCTTTTGCATAATATTTCATATCTATTTTATATTAATGTATAGATTTTCATATTTATAATATTCACATATTTCTATTTTATTTTCAGGTGAGGCAAGTGGCAGAGGCAAAACAAAGTAATGAATTGATTGGGTATACATCACAGAATAGATTTATTTCTTCATTACAGGAGTTGGATTCAATGATCCTTGTGGGTCCCTTCCAGCTTGAGATATTCTGTGATTTTAAAATAATTTATTAGCCTAAAAGCTACTGCACAGCACTGCCTCCAAACCACAAGAGCAATTGCAGCAATTCCACAAGAGCAATTAGAGGCAGCTCAGACTGTTCTATGCTGCCAACAGAGTTATTTATTTGGTTGGTTGGTTGGGATTTGTTAAACAAAGCAGCACAGTGTTTACAAAGCTGCCCACGAACAGGCAGGGAGGGAGGCCATTCCTTGTACTTGAAGACTCTGAAGAACAATCATCTCATGGCAGTCTGTTCTGATGGAGGAGGTTGGAAGATGAGCTTTAAGGCTCCTTTCAACCCAATCCATCCCATTATTGTGTGGCAGAGGGGTGTCCCTGCACTGGCCTGGCCCAGAAAAGCTCCCTCCCTTGACTTCATGTCCTTACCTGAATGTATAACGTGGATTCCAGTTCAGATTCCACCACACTATCTGAGTCTCTGGCTCCTTTGAGGGCTTGCTTGACCTGCCAAAACCAAAGGAAAACCAGCTCATTGTCCATAGCAAAGAAAAGGTGTGGGCAATGGCCCAAACTGCAGGTGGGTACCTGTGAGACAGCCTGGCTCACAGAAACCATGGGGCTCTTCCTCTTCTCCTCATAGCTGTTGTCACTGGAGGCCCCTTCCATGCCCTGACGTAACAGGACCCTCCGTGCCACGGCCTCAGCGTCCTCCTCGCTCGACAGCTCGTCCGAAATGCCATCCCTGTTGGTGCCATCGTCCTGGAGAGGCACAGCCAGAGCCAGGCTGAGGCACCACAAAGGACCAGGCCGGGTCACACGGCCCGAGTGCCCTGGCACACACAGCCAGCCCTCACCTCCTGCAAAGGCAGGTGATCCCCACAGAACACACACTTGGCTTCACAGAGATTTCAGAGGCTTTAACTTGTTTTCCTCATCCCTGTCTTGCCCCAGATAGAATGAGAGGGAATTTCGGGTGCGTGGAGATGGATCTGGGTCAAGGGCAGGAAGAGGAGGAGGCAGCAGCAGCACTTGGCTGTCTTACACCTGTTCTGCTGGGCTTAAGGCTGCTGGTGGCTCAGAGACCTGACATTCCGGGCTGTGTCCCTACACAGAGCTCCGCCCCTCTCCAAATGCTTCACAGAGAGCAGCTGGGATAGCACAGTATGACAGAGTTCCACACAGATTCTACTCCAGGTTCCTTTTGTGGGAGTTAACACACCACTGAGCAGAGGAGCCGCAAAAGCAACTCCCCACATATCTGTGTTTCAGAGATTTCAACAGAGGTCACAATGCTTTAGCTCCTTCTCTCCGCAAGGGTTGTCTCAGTCTTTCCTGCCTTCCCTCTGCAAGGACATTGTGGGGAAGTCACCCATGTGCTTCTTTTTAATCATTATCAGCACTCTCCCTTAACTGACCATCTTGGCATCAGAAGTCTCAACAATTAAACAAGCACTTTGGTAAAACAGACACTTCCAGGACTATGTGATGTACTTGGCCAAGCAAACTGGGAGAGTGGAAGGTGTTCCTGCCCAGGGCATGGGGTGGAATTAGATGAGCTTTAAGGTCCCTTCCATCCAAACCAATCTGGGATTCTGTTGTATGAAAAGATGCTGACAGCAAAGCACCAGCACCGTATCAGCTGCTCAGTGAGGGGCAGAAAGGGCTTTCAGGTTCCCTAAATGCAGGCAAATATCAGCAGAAGGAGGGAGCATCATGTACCAGATCAAACCATACAGTGAAGTGCCAACACCCTTCTGGGCACACAGAGAACACACTGGAACTGTGACCTGGCAGTACCTGCTGGCTCTTCTCCCCATCAGAAAGTTTACTTTTCTCTTTGGAGTGCAGCAGCCTGTGCTCAGATCTGGCCTGTCTGGGTTTAATGCCATCACTCACAGCATTCACTCCACTCTCTGTCTCGGTCCCTTTCTCAGCTACCAACTTTACTCTTCTGTTTCTAAGAGAGAAAATACAATTAAACACTTTTATGTCAGCAAAAAACTCTTCGGGGTAAAACATCTTGGTCTTTCACTTGCCACACAGATGTAGCATCAAACAAGATACCAAAGGGATAAATCATTGTCTTTGGCTTTGTGTGCTGAGCCTGTTGAAGAGATTTAGATCTGCTTCACCCTCACTCTGATAGTATCTTCTAATAGTAACTTCTAAACTAAGGGGAAGGGCAATTCAGAAAACAAAAGGTCCTCACAAAGAGAAAGGACCTGTCAGCTGAAAATGCACCAAGAAACTCATGTGGGAAAACAGGAGAAAACAATTAAATATTATCCATACAACCTCTCTTACTTTGCCTCGAGTTATTTTTAGAAAGGGAAGGCGGTAAAGGGAGACAACTGTCCAAACAGCTTAAACCAGAAGGCAGAATTGCTTCTGGAAATGAGGAAAAACAATGTAATTTGAGCACACACTCAAAAAAAGTCACTTATCTGATAAATAAAAATCAGCTCCACCATGTTCTGTAACTCATCTAAAGCTTGGTTTTACTTGATCTAATAAGGATATTCTGAATATTCCTGAGGAACCAGCCTCCTATAAGACCAAGAAAGCTCCAATTCTAAATAAGCCAAGTGGCAGGCTGTGGGCATGTCAGTGACAGCACACATTGTGTTTCCAGTTTCCAGGGATCAAACTGTTCCCAGTGTCCCCACAGACACCCCAACCCAGCACAGATCACGCACCTCCTCTGGAAAAGCAGGCTGGATAAACTGGTAAGGACTGATGCAGAGCCTGACTGCTCCTCCTTGCTGCTTTTGTCAGAAGACCAACTGTTCCCATCCACGCCCACAGATTTGCGCAATTTCCTGATTTTAAGGAAAGGACAGTTAAGTTTGTACAACACGTGACTTTCAGGTCTGTCTTAAAAGACCTGAGTGAGGTTTGAACAGCTCCTTAGATACTGTTTTTCTTAAGTTGTGCAGACAGAATGTTGGTGTCCAAGCAAGTTTTATGTGGATTAACAGAAGGAGGGGAGGGGAAGTTAGGGAAAGGAATGTGAATTAAAAGAGGGGGAGAGAATGAAGGGAAGAAAAGGGTAAGGAGTGAAAGAAGGGAGGGAGGGAAGGAGGGAGCAACAGAGAGAATCTGCACAAAACCTTTGCTGCAGCAATGCAAAGGAGGCAGAGCTCAAGCCCCTCCCGTGCTGTGCCCCAGCACAGCCCCCCCAGCCCTGGCCCTGGGGCCCTCACCTGCGGCGCCGGCTCAGCCCGTTGCTCCCGGCAGGCCTGTTCACCTGGGTGGACACGATCTGGCAGTGAACTGTCCCCAGCAGCAGCATGAGGCACATGGGCCCCAGGACCTCGCTGGCACTCACAGCGGGCACCATGAAATACAGCAGCACTGCCACCACTGGGGAGGAGGAAACGGCACCAATGCAGGACATCAGAGCAGGACCCACTTCTGCTGTCTTAGTTACTTACTTTCACTCTGCTTTGTTATTGATTTCTGCAAACGTTGGTGCCACACACCTTGAAATGTACATTAAGCAGGTTCCAGATAAGACCCTTATGCTTTAACTTATGGACTACAGAATCACTAAGGTTGGAAAAGCCTGTGGAGACCATCGAGCCCACCCCCATCCCATGTCCCCAAGCACCACATCCACACATTTTCAGACATTACATTCCTTGCAGAAAAAGGACTGTGGCACAGCCTGCTCCCAGTCCTCACCTTGCATAATGTAGAGTACCAGGAGCCACATAAAAATCCTCTGGGAAGTGACCTGTATCCACCACTGGCTGAATAGGGGGAAAAACACAACCCTCACAATGCCCTTCCGCGTGAGTGACGTCCAAGGAATCTCGGGCTTGGCTTTGGCAAAGGTAGAGCCTTGGAATTAGAGGGAAAACAAACCACCATTAACTGAATCACAACAGCTCCCTCACTGACGAGTTCCCCTCTGGGCAGCCCAGTTTCAGGCACCTGCCCGAGGTTCCAGAGCTCCAGGAGGGTTTGGACAACTCTCTGAGGGACAGGGTGGGATTGTTGGGGTGTCTGTGCAGGGCACAGCTCAAGCAGCCTCCGGTGCGATCTCAGAGCCCTGCCCCTGTCCTGCCCACCCAAACCTGCTCCCACCACCAGCACCCACCTCTGCTGATCCCCCTCCCCGTCCCTCCTGTCCCTGCTCTCGGGTTTCCAGCGCTGTGCCAGCCCCGGGGACAGCCCTGGGAGCAGAGGCAGATTCTGCTTCCCCACCTTGCACAGAGCTGTGATGATGCATTGAGAGAACCCTGGAATATCCTCAGCTGGAAGGGACTCTTGGATCAGCCAGTCCAACCCCTGGCCCTGCACAAACATCCCAACAATCCCCCCTGCCTCAGTGTTGTCCAAACCCTCCTGGAGCTCTGGCAGCCCTGGGGCCGTGCCCACTGCCCTGGGGAGCCTGGGCAGTGCCCACCACCCTCTGGGGGAAGAACCTGCTGAGATCCATCCAAACCCTGCCCTGGCACAGCCCCCTGGGTGCCACCGCGGCCCCAGCGCCGCTCACCGCTGATGAGATCCACGTCGATGAGGTCGGGCTGGATATGCCCTTTCTTCTTCGGCTTGTTCTTGAAGCCCTGCGGAGCGGGACACAGGGGCCGGCTGAGCAGCGAGCCCCCGAAACCCCCCCCCCGCCCCTCCCCGCCGACCGTACCTTCATCTGAGTCTGCTCCACGGCCTTCTCCCATATCTGCTGGTCGTAGGCCCCGATCTGCGGGGAGAGGAGACTAAGGGCACGGGCCAGGCCCGCGCCCGCCCGCGCCGCGCCGCACTCACCTTCTTCTGGTACCACGAAATGGCATCGCGGCACGCCATGGGGGGCGCGGCGGGACCCC
>VWZG01011057.1:786978-831332 GCA_013396735.1 Grallaria varia
AAAAATTTCTATGCATACCGCCGGGAGTATTTTACAAAGAAATAGCTTAACGGTTTGACACTGGTGTACAGTCAGCAGCGCGGGCGGGCCGCGCCCAGGGCAATAAATACAACTAAGGCCGCACAAAGCAAACAGTCGTCCAGGCAATTGTACACGTCCTCTGGAGGCAGAGACCCGGGATAAATGAAAACCACAGAGAAAAAAAGGAATCGTAGCTGCCGGTGACACGGAGGGAAGGTGCAGACAGCGGTGGAGGNAGACCCCCAGGCTGGACCCAGACACTGCTCAGACCCCCAGGCTGGACCCAGACACTGCTCAGAGCCCCTGCTCAGACCCCCAGGCTGGACCCAGACACTGCTCAGAGACCCTGCTCAGACCCCCAGGCTGGACCCAGACACTGCTCTGACCCTCAGGTCAGTCCCAGACATGGCCCAGAGCCCCTGGTCGGGCCCCTGGTCACACACTCTGGCCATTTCTCAGAGCCCCTGGTCGGAGCCAGAGCTTGGTCAGACCCCAGGTCAGAGACCCTGGTCACACGCCCCGGGCAGCACAAGAAGGCCTCGTGCCCAGGGCAGAGCAACCCATCCTCCTCCTCCCCTCCTGCCCCCTCAGCCAGTACTCCCACCAGCTACAGCTCAGGTTATCACTCCGGTGGGTCAGACCCCATGCAGGCCCTGGGTGACCTGGCAGAGCACAGCAGAGCCCTCTGTCTGGACATACACCCCTGACAAGGGATATTTTAAATCCCCTGGGAACAGCCCAGGGGTGCCCCACCTTCCCGGAGGGAATGTGTCAGGGCTCTGCACACAGTGACTTGCAGCTTGTCTAGAGGAGAGAGGAAACCAAAGACAAAAGGTATTTCAGCTTTAAATTGCACTTGCAAGTCCATTTCTCAGCCTTTAACCCTGTAAAGTTTTAGTCCCCAGCACTGTATTTAAAGCAGAGCCCAAGGCTCAGTTCTGTGTCTCAAAGCTGACCCCTCCACGGACAGTTGTCTCCAGCATAAAGCAGGAGCATTTTCTACCCATCACCTGACACATATCCCAGAGCAGAGCCTCAAAAATGGAAAACAAATCGAGGATTTACAGTAACAGACCAACCCATCCATAGTTAAGAACTGTTCCGTATCCATCCGGGTTCCACTGAGAATCACAGACTGTTGAAGGGGTTGGAATGGACCTCAAATATCATCTTGTTCCACCTCCCTCTACACTAGGTGGCACCAAACTGGCCTTGGACAAGTCCAGGGTTGGGACATGCACAACCTCCCTGGGCAGCCTGTGCCAGGGCTTTACCATCCTCACAGTGGAAATTACTTTTTCCTAATATCTAACCTGAATTTCCCCTCTTTCAATTGGTACCCCTTCCCCCTTGTCCTGTCACTCCAGTTCCTGATGAACAGCCCCCTCTTTGCCTTCCCTGAAGGTCCCTTCAGATCCTGGAGGGTGCTGTGAGGTCTCCCTGCTCCTTTGCCTTCTCCAGGCTGAACAGCCCCAGCTTTCTCAGCCCCTGATTATCTCAATAAGGAGGCTGCTTCATGAAATCTTAAGAGAAATTCAAATAGCAGCTATTTAACACAATGTTCAGAAATATTTACCTTTTCCCTACCCAAAGATTTGTTTTGCTCAAACAGTAAGTGGTTTGACCTCATTACTTCATCTCTGAACAGCTACAGCTCACTAAAATCAGAGTTGTAGAGGTCCTGGTCTGGAAAACATTTGCATCTGTCCCATCAAGGCCTTGGTCTGACTCTGCTCTGCTGTTTTCAGTGCACCTGAAGCAGTGGCTGAACAGTGACCAGCCTGACAAGCAATCCCTCCTGTATTTCACATCCACAGTTGAGGCGGAGTTTGAAAGCCTGTCAGTCTGGTTAAAGCACAGCAAACCTGATCATGGAATTAGTAAGAGATTCTCAAACAGCTCCTCTCCCCCTCAGCCTTCCAAACACACCAGAACTGCATCAGCAACAACCCAGTCATTCAAAAATGTTTTTTGATGTGTATTTCAATCTGACATTGGGGTTTAGGTTAGTAACTGAGCAGAGCAAGAGAGCAGGTTCTATCAGTCACATCCCTCCATCCAAGAGGAAGTCAGAGCATTGTCCAGGTATTTCAGGCTGTTGTCACAGATTTCACTAAAGCTACAGTTTGGAAAGTAACATGAGCCACTCTGGTCTTCCTACTCACTCCTATGAAACACGTGCTACTGGAATTTACAGAAGACTTCCAAATGGATTCCCTCTTCACTCTCAATGTTCCAAATAAAATAGACAAGTGGGTCAGTGGGGGCTCGATCTGTTTGTTCTGCCTTTCAAGTTAAGCTTGCAGACTCCCTGTGGTCTCTGCAGGTTTGCCAGCTCCTGAGCAATCAGTGCTGGCTGCCAGGGAAGGGCCACCTCGGGATGTGCCTGCACGGCCAGGGCCAGGGAGCAGCACGGGGAGAGCACAACGGGCACTTGGAAGACTCGCAGACTTGGTCAAAAGGAAAGAACGCCCCTGGGAAATACAATCTTTGAATGTGGAGGATGAACTGAAACCACTATTGCCTGTGAGGAATTCTCCTTTGTACAACCCTTAAAGCTATGAAATTCCTCTCAACATAAAAAGTGGAAAAAACCCACCAGAGAAGTGACGGCTCGTTTCAGAACCACGCTGAGTCATCTAGAATTTCTGCTAAGATTAAATTACACCCCTGCATGAATCACATTACTTCTCATCATAAAAGCTTTCCATTCTAACACCTTATTTACACAGATTACTAAACGAGTCACTACCACTTCAATCTGTAAATTAGTTTTAAATTGAAATATTTCCTAGTCCTCATTTTTGTACCGAAGACAATACATACATACACATAAGGAGTAATACAGGTTCTAACTAATCACTGCAGTATCTTCTGAGGATTATTTCTCTATCAGTTTAAAATAGTGACCTCTACACTGAGGTGCTAACATGTATATAAAAGCCTACACAAACAATATTGCACAAAGTAAGATTTATAATAGAGTAACATATTTTAGAGACCCTTATAAAGAGAAGAGTAATAATTGATATTAAAAAGATGCATCCAGAACTAACACAGCATCTTTGCTTTTGTCTAGTCTAACATAGTGTTTCAAATCTTTCCTACCCCAGTGAGGATTAGAACAAATAAAGTTATCTGGAGACAGCTTAAGTTGCACCAAAACCCAACTTGTACTCTAAATGTGGGGAGGGGGAAGGGAAAAGGGACAGGACTTTTCCTTTTGATGACTGGAAAGGGCAGTAATAAAAGGGATGAGTGAAAGTCAAATACAGATTACATGTTAACATCCAGAAATAGTGAAAGACTGTTTAAAAACTGTTGATAGCTGGCACTCTACACATCGAGCACATGCCACTGATTTTTCCACAGTAACTGGGAGCCCAGGAGCTACACATGGAAAAAGCAGTCCAATGCCATAATACTTTTTATTGTGAAATACTAATACAGAACTTACACAGTAAGGCTGTCCTTATTCTAGGAAGTCAGGTATCAACTCAATGCTTATTATATTAAGTGCATCAGTACAAGGGAAAGTGTGGATCCATTGGACACGTTACGACCCCACCAAAACAAGCTGCCAAGTTGGTTAAGTATTTTAAAGCCTTAAAGTGCTCAAAGATAGCAGTTTCCTCCACAAGACTACCAATAGATTCTCTAATTTTGACACTAGTATTTATCACGTTCAGGGAAGATGTATTTTGGAAGCAAAAACCCTCACACCAAACAACACAAGCAGTGCTATGAGAAGTGTTAGGTCAGTAAGTCATTGCATTTCAACAGGATCAGACACTTGCTTCAGTTCATTTTACAGATCACCCTTGTAGGAACTGTAAGAAACATCAATTTTTATAGCTTGTATATAAACCAACATGTCAAGAACAGACATACCAAAAAATTCCACAAATCATCAAAAGTGCTGTGCTTTTTCTTTTTTTTTTTTCTTTTTTTTTTACTTATTTTAAAGCAATTAAAATTAGATGGGGAAGTCACTTTGTAAGTCTTCTACAAAAGCATCACTTTCTGGTGAAGATTAGAAAGTAAAAGTAGGGAGATAACACTGACCAATGGAGTTCAATCATTTCACGTTCCTGGAGGAATTCCAATCTGACTTTGAGAAGATATTCAACATCTCTTTACTTAAACAGAAAGAAGTGGTAGACCACTGTTACAGGTTGTACTAAGGGGTTAAAATACAACTTGAATTTTGCATAATCTGTGTAAAAAAGATATGCTTGACATTTTGGAATGTCACCTTTCTTTATAGAATTATAGGCAAGATTTCTCCAATAAAACATAAGCCAGTTATAAAACTATAACTTCACATCAAAATTTTAAAAAGTTGTTAAAAAAACGTTTGATTATATACATATCACACAGAAGAGCCTGCATGATCCTGTGGATTGTGTTGCTGATCAGACTCTATTTTAAAACCTGGAAGGGGCTGGGCCACCTGATCTGGTTGCACAAGTCCTGGTATTGAAGAAACAGAGGAGGAGAGCAGCCCTGGGGTAAGCTGAATTTCTATCCCTGGTTCTTCAGGCTCTATTTTTACACTCACACCTTGGGGTTCACCTTCTGCCTCTGTCTTTCCAGGAACATTACTGTTGAGGCTTGAATTGCTTTCTGCACTTGGAGAATTCTCCCCCACAGGGTGATACTGTTTAAGTCTGATGTGCCAGGCTAAGCTGCAGACTGCTGACACTGTTTTGAACTGATGAATGACATTTCTAGGGATGAAGTAGATGTCATTGTCACACAACTGAATTCTAGCATACCGAATGCCTTCCCGTCTCATTTGGTTTAGTTTGGCTTCGTCCACCCATTGAACACACTGAGGGAAGGAGAGATGGGAAAGTTAGTGGTAGACTCTTCAAACAATCCAAGTAACCTCCTATTTTCAAGTTAATTCATATCTAAGTCATAAAGTTTTGTTTCATGGGTAAAATGAGAATTGGATATTTAAAACACAATTCATCTCGTGCACATCTTGGGAGAGGAGAATGAAGTAGAGGATTCTCTAGTTATAGCTGAAAACAGTCAGGGTGACTTGGGCTGCACTGCTTGGGCTGACAGGACTGAATTTAGATGCCTCCACCTCCTGAGACAACATCAGGTATTCGAAAACACAGGAACAGGCACACATGACTTCTTAATCAACAGATTGTTTCTAGAACACATACTGTGACTCACAGCAGAAATCCCAGCCTGGGAGAAAGGACAAGGAAAAGGTCTCTTCCAAATGAACTATTCTATCCTTAAACATGAGGAAATTGCCCAGGAGAGCTGAGAACTGAGGGCCACTGGGGATACAAAAGGGCTGGCTATGGACAGAGCCTGAGATCTGTCAAACTCCTCCCAAAACACTAAGAATGAGCTGACACGAGGGAAGGTCCAATACCTGTGACACTGGAGGTTCATGTAGGTCCAGCTGAAGTCTCTGCACAACATCAGTGAAGTCTTCAGCGTGAAAACAAACCACATCTTTGGTTATACGAGGCTGGTCACTCCTAAAAAAAGATGAAAATTCCAGGAATTTTTCAAGAATTTGAGTTGTAGAGAATTATAGTACTTTCCAGCAGAAAGTTTCATTGAACCAAAAACCTTCTTCAGTTCTATGCTGTGCACAAAGTCTCACCACTTCTCAATACATGTATTATTTTGAAAAAGAGATAAAATTCATAATTTCTCTTTCCATTTCCCCACTTTCTTGCTGTATTCACAACAGAAGTGATGTTTTCAGGGACAATAAACTGAAATGATCAAGAACTAAGTTCAAATTGCCACTATCCAAGTTCTTTATGGTCTAGGCACAATTTGCCTCATTTCTTCCATTTTATAATTGGACAGAATAATTTTGCATTAAGGGAAAAATGTAAAATAAAGTAACTCTGAAGTTGAAGCAATGAGGAGCTGGGATTTATTAAACAGCTGTGAACCAGAGTGAAGGAAATCCTGGCACCTTTTATTCATATAAAAATCTAGTGATATTGACAGTGATGCTATCCAATTCCTACTGTAATTTCTAACAACTACAGTGATGCAAGTCTAGTTTCTCTGCAAGGTCAACAGCAATATCCTGGGTACATGACTTGAGAAGGCAGTGCAGCTATGAAATTAATTACACTGAATTCTTAGATTACTCTTACAGAAGCTGGAATTAATATACCTGCTCAGGAAATGAACTCTTAGGCCTGATGGTCCAGGCATGGTATTTTAAGGTTTTTGTATATCACTAAAATATTCTGCAGACTGCTGTTACAACCTTTTTACTGCCTCAAGAGGGAAAAACAGTATAGACCTCATGGTTCTCAGCGCTAGGCAGCTTTTATCCTATTAATCACCTTTCTAATTAGGCTTGTTTCCCAAGGAATTATTTTTTTTTTAACAGAAGCTGTAGAAGAGCTGCTTTCCAGCAGCACTTACCATTCCCCAAACTGCACAGCCTTCAGGACACCGACAGCAGCCGTGCTCTGCCAGTCAAAGCCTTGCCCCACATGGTCAGCGTGAGCTCTCGTCCTGTCCTCAAACAGGACCTCACGGGGCTCACTGGTCCGAGGTAGGTACTGCAGGTTCTTTATCTCGTTCATTGACCTAAAAAGTGATAAAAAACACACACTAAAAACGTCTCAGACTGCTCAGAAATAAATATTTGTGTTAGTGTGTTGCAGGCTTCAAAAGAACAAAGCACTTCCCTCTCATTTCTTCTCGGTATTTATTTGGCAAAAGGTTGAAACAAAAACAGCAAAGTACAATGCAGGTTGTGAGATCAAACTTTGTAAAACAAATCCAATCACTCATGCTGGAAGAATCCCTCCAGGAATTTAATGGTATGTAATACAGAGTTATCTTAACAGAACCTGAACTTCAGTTTATTTGGGAGCACGTCAAAAAGTTCTCCCTGATATGGCAAAATACGCTTCCAACTCTCCTCATGTTTGTTCTCTGAGCAAGACGGAAGTATATCCCAATATTTCCTGAGCAGGCAGACAGTCCTAGAAGTGCTTTAGCACTAACATTGAAATGCAGCACGAGCAGCGTCAGGGTCACTGCTGTTTCAGAGCTGCCCTCACCACCAAACTGGTTCTTGCCACAGAAATAAGATGAATGAAATAAGCCTCCTGAAGGATAATAAAAAGATGTTTTAATCTTAAGAAAGCACCGATCTAGGACATACCCCTGTGAAAAGTGGTAAAATAAAATAACCATCACAATTAACATTTGTTTTATCAGCTGAGCCAATTTGGTGAAACTTAAATCCGAATTAGTCATCTGAAGAACTAGTTACAGTTCAAGTACTTAATTTTGTTCTCCAACCTAGCACAGACATAATTGACCCAGGGCAAACCAAACCTTACCGGCGCCGTTTGAAGGGAGATTTTGGCATATCAGCTGTGGGGATCATCTGCTCTCCTGGTCTCACCCACATGATGGGCCCATCATCACTTTGGGACCTGCACTGAAGTCTGAGACTAGAAAGAGTCCCCCAGGGCAAAGTCATCTAAAAAGAAAACAAAAACAAAACAACCCACAAAACACACATAACACAAAACACTGGGTGAGATAGAAAAATTAAATGATGCCTTTGGTAAAACTGGTTCAAATTTGCTGTCAAAAGAATTGCATAGAAACTAAGTAGGTTTGAGAGGTAAAATGTATTCTGGGCTAACTTTTGATAGTTAGTTTTTAGGGAAGCAGAGGATTATATAATACATACACACAACAAACTATTTTTTTACTTATTGACATAGTTGTAGCTACCTAATTCCATACCTTTCTACTAGACACAAGAAAGAATGAACCTCAATAGCCCAAACAAGCACATCAATGAAGGGAACACCTTATGGTTTCTAATTACTTAGAAACATATGAAACCTAGTAATTGCTACAATATCTACAGTGCTCTGAACAAATCACAAGTTACTGCTTACTCTAAGAAATGGAGATTCTTCCAACATATCTAGAAATTCTGGGAAGTAGTCCCCAACTTCTTCATCCACTGCTCCGACCAGACTGATCTGCCGCATGGGTCCTGCTCTGTAGGTGCCACAGCAGTACGTTCGATTGACCTGAGAGCCCAGAGAGGAAAGACAACACCACCACAGCTTTAGTTCTCTTACAGGAGAGACAAATTCACTAAAACAACTCGCTAGGCCACAGCTGAGATGAATCTTGGACTCACTGATCTCTGTTTCAGTAGATGTGCCTTTAGGAATATCCACGGGGACTGTTTAAAACAGATGCCCACAGGACATCCCAAGAGAAAGAACTCCTGCCTGTACTCCTGGCAGGAAATCCTTCTCAAGTTTGAATAACAGCAAGTGAGTATTTGACTAATTCAGGAACAATTCAACACTTCCAGGCTGACTTGAGAAAACAACTACACAAGGGTTCATGGTGACTCAGTCTTTCACCAGCAAGCTTCAGCTCTCCACTCCTACCACAGTTGACTGTTGCTTCTATGTTTCAAACCAGATGCTCCTGGAATTCACACATTCTTCCTTCCAGTTGTGTCCCAGAGGTCCTTCCCCTGTGACTGTAGTGAAAAATCTCAGCGTCCTTCATGCAGGGTTCTGGTAATGTTGTTATAATGTATCCCCAAAATTGGACAGGAAACTGAGGAAATGAGAGGTTTTAGCCAGAAACTCAGTGTTCATGAACAACAACTCCATTAGCAGCAGAACCTGCTGTCAGTGCTGTGGCCAGAAACACTTTAATCTCCCTTACAGCCCTTGCACAGCCCCTGGAGCACAGACTGTCCTGCTTTCCCAGGTCATCTGGAAACTTCTCTTGCCCATTTCCTGTTCCTGGAGGAGAACTCCTGGCAAGACTCCAGTGTTCTCCAGCCTCCTCCTATGGACTGCAGCTGTAAATCCCCTATGGCCACAGAGCAGGGTTCATTATAGATAGCACAGGTATTTAATGTTATAGAGCAGAAATTCTGCCATAATTAGTCTGTTTTGCATACTCAGTTGTGTATGAGCCCCAACCTTCCATCACAGTTTCATCTGTGTTTGAGTGCTTCTAGTGGTGAAAAACAGCAGCTGTTCTCCGTGGCTGAGGGGTGGGACAGGGACAGAGGATTACTGCTAAATTTGCAATTTTAGTCATGTTTAGGATGAGAATGCCTTTTATAACTAACTCCATTTACAGATATGTGGATGCAGCAGCTTAGTTTTAAGTTTAGTTTCATTTTTGCATGTTTGTTCAACAAAGCAGATGTTACTAAATTTCTCCATGAGGTTGCTAAAGGTAAATTACGAGAGACTAATAAGAGAAGAATAGAGTTACTGCTGCAATTTTTTCCTCTAGCAGAAGCCGTAGCTATTTAGCCTCTTAATTATAGGAGTTTAGCTCACTCTACGTGCTGAACACAGTTCAGAGCAGTAGCACTGGAACACCCCAGTAATATTCTAGTCCTGTGCACCTACAGGAGAACTAAGGACTGAAATGTTCTGCTCCTTAAGTCAGCAAAGTTTAACTGCCTGGCACTATTTCTGTAACTGGAGACAGAGCACTTCCAGACAAGATCTGCTCTACTGAAACCACCTGTTAAGAGTCACTAGTATTTCACAGGTGTTTGTCACAAGTTCAAATGAATTATGGTTCCATATGCAGTTTTTCCTTGCAATGTTTTCAAAGGAAATGAAAAACTAGAAGCTTTAAGTTTGGGAGGTTTTTAATGCACTGGAACACAATGAAAAAAATAGAGAAGAATTCAAGAGCTATAAAGGAGACAGTAAAAATACTTTAGGGAACTATTGGATTTCAATGCTTTACAAGTTTTTAATAGAATTTAAATATACACACTTGAGAATTAAAACCAGAACTACTGTTGTGTAGGGACCATGGGGCCAGTAAGACCACTAGGGCATCCTGTGCCTTTTCCAATGCCACACACCACCCTGTGTATCCCCTGCTCCACACACTCCACACTGACAGTGAGTTATAGGCATGTTTAAAATTAGCTCTTCAGTGCTTATGAAGACATTTTCTTGCAGCTGCGTGATGTGCCTATCAGTGTCCCACACACTTGGGTGAGAACAGGAACAGACAGCGCCAGTGTTTCCTGTCCAAGTCACAGAGCTGGTATTTATTTGCATGTCCCCGAGCCACCCCAGCCCCCCTGCCCTGCCTCACCAAGGGTTAAGTGAGCAGCAAAGCCCCAGAGGGTGAGAGGAGGACACACAGATGAGGCATCAGCTGGAGACAAATGAGGTTAAGTCTCAGAAGTTTCTCTCCAGTTGCAAGAAAAGCACAAATCAGTTGACAGTGCCAGTACTTCAGCATGCCAAGTCAGCTATAAAACCGACCATGCAAACACTTTGCCACAAGGAAGAAAGCAGGAGCACAAGGGGGTTACTACTGACAACAGAGGGACAGGACAGTGACATGCCAGCACAGCAAGGGTGACACGTCTGACTACAGCATGACAGACTGCAGCCAGACCACTGGGTATTGGTTATACAGCTTTGGTGACAAATCAAATGAAGTCTGCAGTACAGATGCACAATTTCTCCATTTCCCACTTTGGTAGCTTCTGCTGAAAAAATAAATTGCCCTTCCAGAATACGAGAAGTTCATATGGGGAAACAACCAAGCTGTGATGTGGAACAGAAGAACTTTTTCTGACAGAAGGAGTAGAAAAATTCCCCAATTATCACCTGTTGGCTGCTCCTCTCACCTTCTTCCCAGAAGGAAGAACAGCTTATGCAAAACCTACTTCCCCAGCTCTTTCATGGCCTCTTCCCAGAACCACCACTCCTCTGTGACAGTCTAACTGTTCTCTGGATCAGAGAGAGAATTCAACAGGGAGTTGATCCATTTTTTCTTGGAGAAAAAAAAAAAGTGTTTAAGTCTAAATATATTCCAATTCACTGAATAGAACTGGAAGCAGTTGTACTGAAGCAAGTGATAAGGAAAATGAGAGTTCATTCTTAGCTGCACTGCTAAGAGCTTCCAAATTAAATTGTGCCCTTATGTGAAGAAAGCTTACAAATTACTGCTCAATGATTTGAGTCTTCAAAGCTCTAAGCCCAAGCGCACAGCTCCAAACTAAAGTTTTACTTCGGTACTAAAGTGTTAGAACCAGTGACAGCCAATGCAAGAGGACACTTAAGCTTAAAATAATTAAGATACCGAAACCAAACATTTATGCTACAAACACACATTGGAGTGCTTGTTATAAACTCCCTGCCCTGAGAACAAAGGAATTCTCCTGGAAAGGCAGTTAATTATCACCAGACTGGAGACACTTCATACTGAAATTCAGTTTCTCTGGAAAGGTACACAAAAGAGCTGAACGCTGTGTAAGCCAAAGGTCACATTAACTTGAAATTCACAGATCAAATCTTCATTTCTTGACACTGAGTCTCCAGGACTCAAAACTACCTAATGCTCAAAATCCCCTCACCACAAGCTGGGTTAATGCAGCAAAAAATCTCATGCACAGAGAAGGAATCCAGAAAGGAGGTGACTTAACTGAGTATCTTCAATTAAAAATATTCAGTGTTACAGCATACAACAGTGTTAACATGCCTAATTTGCAAAAGCATAACTAACGTGCTTTTGTACTGTACAATTCTCACACAGAAAGGTCAGAAGTGAAGCTTGGCCAATCTGTAAATTCCTCAACAGTGCTGCCAAGGAACAGCAGTAAAACAGCCAGGCTGATCCTCCCCTGGCTCTCTCACGAAGCGCACTGAAGCTTCCTCCATTTCAAGATAAGCCAGCTTGTAAGACTTGGGTGAACCCACCACCAATTTAAATGCTTCCTTAAACTTAACTATCATTTGTTTTCCCTGAAGATCCCCTTTCAGCTGCCTGCGACAGCTCCTCTGCTGTTTGCTCAGTGTGAACTGCAATAACATACTTCAGCCAGAGAGGATTAACCAGGTCATGCTGGAGCTGGGTTTAGACCAACCAAACCTTATGTCATGACTCAATCTTAATCAAGTTTAGACAGTACTTAAAATAGAATTAATTGAAGTACCAGCACAGATTATAACCCAACAAAGCCTCTTATTTATTACCATACATTCCTCATGTATATTTATAGTACCAGTATTCATGTTCACAGGACATTCACCGAGAAAAAATGCAGTTGTTAAATATCCCAGTGGCTCTGTTTAGGCATTTCAGGGGGCACCACGTGTACTCGAGTTAGAATGCAACCAGGACACCACACAAGACAGACATATCACTAAACCTGAAGACTTTAAAGCCCACCCTGTGGACAGGTTTCACATCTGCAGCACACAGGTTGCAGAAGGGCTCTTGCCCATAGCAGAGCTTCGAAGGCTCTGAGACTGTTTTGGGGGTTACTTAAACCAAGGAACTGAGGCTAGTTAAAATGAGTGCTGCAGCAGCTACTCATTGTCAAACAAATTCATAAGCCAAGTGTCAGAATTATTCATTTAATGGTATTCAAAGGTTCCACAGTGACCACGTGGTAATTTTCTGTAAAGCAGTAATTGATTCTCCAATGCAAATCTTGCTTATAAGCATTTGGTAAACCCTGGAGAGATCCAAACAGCCCATTCACAAGCATTAACATTTCAAAATCTGTTGCTAAAGGCCTGTTCCAATAGTAGAGTAGTGGATTCCTCTACGGAGTTTCAGATTTATCCTTCCAACAGGTGAACCAGCATATGTAATTAGCGCCTTGAATAAAGACTTTAAGAGTAAACAGCAGTTTGAATCCCTTCTGAGACTAAACAGAAAGCAGCTTTATTCCATCTAAAATAAATTTACCTTGATTTTAATCTTGTTTTATGTTCATAGACATTTCCGAGTTTGATCACAAGACTGCAATCCAGTCTTGAAATTAGCTTAGTTTTTACTGTTGCATCCATTTCAGTTACATGGAGATACAGTTTCAGAATCTAAGCTAGTTTTATTTTATGTACTACCTTAGTTTCCATAGTAGGCTTAAAGTCCTTTTCCAAGACAACTAAAAAGATACTGCAACCATCTCCAAGGTAGGAAGTTTAAACACCCAGCATCAGCTACTGATAGAATTAAGATGCTAAAAGAAAAACACTTGTGAATTATATACTGAAACCTGAAAAATAATGTCATTGCAAAAGAAATACCTCAGATCTATTGAATAAAAAGAGCAGTGTTAGCATTTGCAATCTGTGCAACTCTTGGTACAGACTTGGCTTGTTTTGAACAACCTCGGTGTTTTCCCACGTTTAGAAGAAAAAGATGATCAGTGCAGATCTTTCCTCGGGTCACAAACAGCAGTGTCTGAGGTGTGATTCATCAGCTACCAGTGAGCTTTTAAGCAGAAACAGGAATAAACAGTACAGTCCCAACAGCACCTTTTTCAACTGCTTAGAACATAAATTTGTGACTCATGCTTTTCAAGCCATCCCTTCTCTGAATTAATGAGATTAATCAAACCTAGGTGTTGTGTAACTTTTATGCCTTTAGACAGCTCTTACCTGAGAATGAAAGTTTGAAATTGTTGTTGTTTCAATGTCCTTCTTGCCCAAAATTTCCATTTTCACTGGAGTGTTAGGAAAGTTAAAAGCAAAGTAATCCAGGAAGTCTGGTAAATAAGCAGCTGCTCCATGTACTATGGCTAAAGCATAGTAAGCTGCATTTTTATCGTTTTCACTGAATGACAACGCAAGAAACTCTTCTGCAAATCTCTCCATCTCCACTGGAGACAAAAATGAGAGTTCATCCATGTAGGCATGCAGGACCAGAGCACCTCCATTGGACTGGTGTTCCTCGTGAATGAAGTTACTAAATTTAGTGCCAGTTTTCAGGAAGCTGCTGCGAACAGAGTGCTCCTGGTGTGTCACGAACGGTGTTTGTACTCCCTGGGGTATCCGATACTCCTGCATCCCCAAATTCAGTCTGCAGAGCTGTTCATCCTTCAGGTACCTGAAGGATTCCTTGTTCATTTCCAAGCTGTCACACTGTCCTTGAGATAGAGTCTCTTTGTCGATGCGAGTGAGCCCAGCGCACACTGTCTGCACTTCTTTGTTGTACATCTTCAGGCGTTTTCCCCTCATGTCTTCCCGGTGTTTCTTTTTCTTTTTTTTCTTTATCTTCTTCATAATAAGACTGTCAACTCGCTGGGTTTTGCCATTTTCGTCTGGAGTTTCTGGCAGCAACAATAAAGAGAAGATTAGAGTTCTGCAGTTGCAGCATATTCACCCAAAAAGAATTCAGCCCTCTCCCTTGAAGTGATCTATTCCCAGGGAGTCTGACCAGCAGGAGTACCCTGAATTTTGACTTAATTATATAACAAAAAATGCAGTATTTCTAGTACTATACAAATAAAGACTTGCATTAAGGAAAACTTTCAAAACTCAAGCTTAGTATTTTAGAAATACTTCCATTTTTAACAGAATTATTAGATGCCTTTTAAAGGAGTCTGTATTTCAGAACATCTATAATTAAGTACATTAATAACTTCTGACATTTAAGGCAGTGCCACGCAGGGGAAGAGGATAAACAAGTATGTGCAACATTTAAACATCAAGACTTTCATTACAGAACACTTCCCTGATTTTGGACACATGATATAGAAGCAAAATAGTGCAGCTGAAGAGGAACAAGCATTACTGACATTTAGAGTTAAAAATACTTAAATAAATCCTAGACTGTTGGTCTTTTGAATTAAAGGACTCAGATCATCACATTGAATGCTTCAGCTATCTTTTGCTAGTCTTATAATTAACTATTTAGTTAATGAGAAAGAAATCAAGAGGCTGTTTTGGGGTTTTCTTTAAGGTCAATCAAGCTGTAAAAGCCTGAGATAAAATGTAAAGAAGTAGCTCTGCTGGGCAGAATGTAATGGTTTAAGCTCCTCATCTTTTAAGAATGAAAACTAATTCAAATAACATTTAGCAAGTGACAAAGGTAGCTAGAAAACTTAATGCTCCATCTGTTTAAAACTCAATTGCCAAGAGAAGATTTTTCATGTGCCTGAATCGAGGACCTGTTTCATCCAACGATGCCCACAAATCTCTGTGCTGCCCGGACAGCCACGGGGATCAGAACCACCCTGCTGCTGAAGGCAACACCTCACACCAGAAGATGCAGTAGCTAAAGTTTTGCAGTTTCCCCTCAGCACAGGGCTTTGCACTAATAAAATTCCCTTTCCTGGGCTGCAAACTGGTATTCTTTTTTCTCTTGGAGCACTTAAAGAAAAAAACACGTTCCACTGCTCTGTGAGAAAGGGGGTCATGATAAATACACACAGGTCCAAGTTCCTTAGTCTAGCCACAGTGTTTAGCCAGATCATTACTGGTTTGGTCTGGGAGCTCATTACTGGAGATGGGTGACCTTCATAACAGCCTGGTGTAACCAGCAGAATTACTCACTGAGCAAAGAAAGAGCTGATTGCTTAACACTCACTTCATACAATAGTCTTAGGACCTGAAATACAAGTTTTCACAGTGCTGCTGTAGCCTTTACAAACAGCAAAGGCCCTGATTTTTCTATTCCAGTCAGGGAAACCAGGAAAAGCACTTGTTTTGGGAAGTCAACCCAAACAGTTCTTGGAGTAAGTTTTCCTGCAAGACTGGGAAGTGAAATGCAGGAGCTTGCTCAACACTGAGCTCTCAAGTACAGACACTGCTTTACTCACTGCAGTGAGCACACAAATCACACACATCTTTGTTGTGGTGGGACCAGAGATTCCAAGCAGGAACTAAACAAGAATTTCACGTCACTGAGCTATTGGAAATACTTCCCTATAGATGTTTCAGAGAATTTTTGATTGTTAAAGGTATCTTATTTTCAGCATTTCTGATTTTAGGTATAGCTTAAAAAACTCCCACATGCGGTAGTTTTAATTCAGAGTACCTTCTTGTTTGAAACCATTCCCTTAGACAGACACCGAGGAATCTTTGCAGTTGGGAGCTTCCAGTGAGCACTGGTCTATTTTCAGGATAAAAGCTGCCCTGGCTGCTGCTGGATTCACTGAACACAGCAGAGTCCTGACATTACAGGGAACATAATGCCTGACAATCTGGAGGGAAATATAGTTTTAATTATTCCTTTAAATAAACTCAAGGTCTCCAGTACCTCAAACACAAAAAAAGCTATGGCCAGGTCACTAAACTAGGGGCACAGCAGTGCCAATAATTCAGCTACTCCAAAATGATCAGACATCACACAACTGAACACACCAGCACCACTAACAAACAGCAAAAACAGTGGGGATTCCCACTGTCACCTCAGGCCACAGATAAGCACAGTACAGTCAATGTAATAGGTAGTTTAATTAGATTATACATCAAAATTAAAACTGATAGTCAGGAAAAGAAATCCAGTCCCTTCCTGAAAACCAAAACACATGCAGCTAAGGGCACGCAGTGAAGAGCTTCAGATCAGCAAACAGCTTTCCTTTGCAGATCTGGAATTTTGATCCTCATTTTCACACTGTTTAAGCCTTCATTAAAAGAGGCCTTATTTAATTCTGGGTTAGAACTGACACAGTAACACTCCATTCTACAAAGACACACTGCTTCAAACTTTAGGTTGATAAATATTGGTAAACACTGCAGAAGTTTACAATCCAGTAGCTTTCATAGGCATTAGTCAAGTACAGTCCCACAGAAGCATTAACCACTAGACAAAAGTCTCTCTTAGTAATAGTTTTGACCATTTTTAAGACATTCCTATCTGGAGTTCACACTCCAGACCCAACTTCTGTAAGCACGTGCATCTTTGGCACAAAACCATCACATACTCTCCAAAATCATAATTCTCAACATAATATTTTTACTACAGCAGCTTCTACAGTTACTTTTTTTATCTACACTGCTTTCATCAATAGGCTTTTACTATGACAAACTTCCCAGCAGAAACTAAAGAGTCATTCTGTACTGTTAAAAAATAAAACCAAACAAAACCACACATACACCAAAAGCCAGATAATTCAGCCTTTCTATTAGAGAAATCACAGATTTGTTAGGGTTAGAAGGGACCTCTGAGATCACCCAGTCCAACCCCCCCTGCCCAGGCAGGGTCACTTGGAGCAGGTGACACAGGAACTCATGCAGGTGGGTTGGGAATGTCTCCAGAAAGGGAGATTCCACAGAGGTTCCTGGGCAGCTGTTCCAGGGCTCTGCCACCTCCATGGAAAGGAGTTCTTCCTCCTGTTGAGGTGGAACTTGCAGCGTTTTAGTTCATGGCCATCACTCCTCTCCTGGGAGCTGAAAAGAGCGTGGCACATCCTCCGAGACCCCGATATGGATTGACGAGATCCCCTCTCAGGGCATTTATTAAAAAATAATAAAACAAAACACACCCCAGCAGACTACCAGCTCTACATATCAATGGAAACACAGAGGGAAGAAAGCCTCGCTCCTGCAGCCCTCACACGCCGCACCTGCCCCGGGGGGATCCCCGCAGCACCCGGGGGGGACCCGCCGCCCTCCCACCTGCCCAGGAGCTGCCGGAGGGGCCGCAGCGCCCCCCGGGCCCGCCCCGCTCACCTCGCTGTCCGGGCCGTCCCGCCGCCCCGTCCGCGGGGCTGCCGCGCCTCGCCTTGTGCGCCGCGGGCTCGCCGTGGTGCCGGTGGTGGTGGCGGCGCTCGGTGGGCGGCGGGAGGCTGAGCGGGGAGAAGGTGAAGAGCCCCGCGGCGGGCAGCGCGGGCGGCGGCAGCGGCTCCGCCGGGCCGGGCCCGGACAGCAGCGCAGNGAGGGCGGCGGCGGCTCCTCCGGGGCCCGCGGGGCCGCGGCGACCTGCGCGGCCATTTCAGGGGCTCCCTCACACACATTTAAATGGCCCGAGCGCCGGCGGCGGCGCCGCGCATGCGCGGCCGCGGGGCACCCTGGGAGCTGTAGTTCGGCGGGAGGTCACGTGGGCGGCGCGCGCGGGAAGGCGCTGAGGGGGCGCCGAGATGGCGGCGGGGGAGGTTCGAGTTATCGCCCGTCGCGGCGCTAAATCCGCCGGACGGTGAGTGCTGGGGGCTTTGAGAGAGGGGGAGAGGGTGTGGGAGCTGCTGGAGGTGCCCCTGGGAAAAAACTGAATCTGAGGATCGCAGAACCTCAGCTCTGGTTTGGGGTGGGAAGGATCTTAAAGCGCATCTCGTTCCATCCCCCTGCCCTGGGCAGCGACACCTCCCACTACACTGATTTCTGCTGTTGAAAAAACAACCGTGACTTCAGTGAAAAATAAGGCAGTTTTGACTAGTCCTCCAGCAAAAGCAGCTTTAAACCAGCTTGACTTTTCTACTCCGGCAGTGGTCAGCACATTCCTCTTGACCGAATTCCGCAAGTCCCAATATTGTTGGGTTTTTTTCTTTTCTGTCTTTACAGGAAAACAATCATACAAATCAGTTTCCAGTATCTTTTTCCCCTCCCCGCTGAGGATATAAACAGCATTAGAGTTTGGTGAAGAATCTGACTAGGAATCTCCCTGGTTCCCACCTGTAATTTAGTGCTGGAGACTCACAAATCCTTTAAAAATCCACATTGTTTTTAATAAAAACAATAACATTTTGCTTGCTGTGGTGGTGGTTTGGGATTTATTTTTTTTTTTTTCCACATAGGAGGACAGCAGGGTCACTTACAGGGGTGTAGTTTCTGTGGGGTCAATCACCATCTTAGTCTTATGAACTAAAATCCAGAGAAATTATCTGAGCTTAAATTGTTTCTGAAATCTGGGATGCTAATTCCCTTTTAGTCCAAGTAATGTAAACATTGAAATGTCTGTGATTACAGTAGACCTACAAATGTGAGGTTAAGGAGATGCTGTGCTTGCACCATCCAGGGTCCTGGTCTACTCCACTCTGCTCCATTGGCCTTCCAGATCATTCCGTACTCTTCACTGGGTCCTATCACCAGTTTACACTCAAATCCATCCTTTTGGAATGATTCCATTCCAAAACACAACAAAAATAAGTCCCTCTTAGGATAAAATATCTATTTCCATCCTGTTGTAAATCAACTGGAAGCTGCTAGTCCTTTTTTATTCTTCTTTGCTTTAAAACTTCAGGTGAAGACTCTGAAAGTAGTGCCTGAGCTGCCAGTACTGTGCAACAGCTTTTCATGTGTTTAGTTTGATGGAAACCTCAATGGGATGAGCATTCCAGGTGCATCAGGAGGACTTCACAAACCTGCAATGCCAAGTCTGTAAAATATGTCTAAATATTCCACGTTGGGGGTGGCTTTCTTGGACCTTTAGGTTTTGACAATCGATTTGCAAAGCCTAGGAGGAAATCACATTTTTTTAATGCAACAGATTCCGTATGTTACAGAGATTGATCATCTAATTCTTTAAGATAACAAGGTATTAGAAAATACTTGTAATTGCAGTTTCTTCCCAAACTTTAAGGTACATCCTGTAGTTGTGAATAAAATAGTAATGACAGTATTTGTGGTGTTTGTAATTTGTTAGTGGCATTTAGGCTGTCAGAAACCAGGTTCTTCCTACCAAAGCACAAAGAAGAACACATACCAAAGTTAAAGAAAGACCTCAGAAGGTTTGTGGGGGCAGGTTCTGATGGTTTTGTCAGTGAAGGTGGGCTGCAGATGCCTAGAGACAAAAAATGAGATTGGAGCAATTGGTCACCAGGAATTCCCTGAAGAGCTGAACTCACAGCATTATGGAATCATTAAGGCTGGAAAATGCTTGCTCAGGAGTACTTTAAACACTTTTTAGCAGTCCAGTTTTCAAGATAAGCTTTCTAATTTTGGATCAGAGGGAACTTAATGTGAAACTCCTTATTCATGCTCCAAATAGACTGGGCATAATCCAGGTTGGGGCTCACGTTCCCCCCCAGCACCCCTATTACCCATTTGTAGGGTATTTATCCCACAACACCGGTTTGAATGACCTGAAGAATTGGGGTTTTTAGATGCCAGGGTACCCAAAGGGCACCGCAGCATCCTTATGGCATTGCTAAAACAACTGCACCTCTCCAGGTGAGATGGCTCTCTGTCAGCACAGCCCTGTGTGTCCTGCTCCAAAACAGGTGATGTGCAGGGTCTTTCCCATTGGGAAAGTTCAGGTTCTTGCTATTGCCATCCCACATATTTAAATACTTGTTTAAAACAATTGGGAATATGTACATTAGCCTTTAAGACTTACTTTTTCTCATGTTTTTCAGTATTTTCATGCTCTAAAAAAAAAGAAAAAGAAATGACTTGTTGAAAAAAATGTAGGAAGCAGTGGATGAGGTATTGGGATAAAGGGAATTCATGGATAAATGTGCATGTATAAATAACACTGATAGACATACATGTATAAATAATCTGGCTACTGTGATAAAGGAGATTCACTGTAAATGTATGTGTGTTATAAAAAGCATAGGGTCCTGAAGCTGAGACTGAAAAGCAGACTTGTGCCTTTCGCTTTCTCTCTGGCTTTTTCCTTGTCATCCCAAATGCCTCCAGTTTGTATTTTCTTTGCTGTTTTTTGCTCAACCATAACATCCCAAAGTATGAAGTCATGAGGATAATTAACAGGGGCCTCAACAAGAGGAGGTTGCTGCTGAATCTGTCCTTGTAGGACACACTTAGGCTCCACTGGAGCAACTTTTCCCAAGAGGAACTAGCACTCCAGGTCGATGGAGTTCCAAGGCACAGCCCCTGTCATGGGCAGAGCTGTGTTACCCTTTCCCAGTGCAGACAGGGGGTGTGTTTGCAGTTCTAGAGCAGAATATTTTTATTACTCTTGGCCCCCTACCCTATTCACGGGTGGTCTCAAAGCAGGCTGTGTTCACCCACTGGCAGTGAGGGCGCAGCAGGATCTTCTCTAGACCCAGCTCTTTTCCTCACCCTCTCCATTTTCAACACCTTTTATTTCTTTTACCTTGCTCCTCCTGAAGCATTTCATGCCCTCTTTGGATGATGCTTCAGAACCCTTGTTCTCCAGGCCCGCAGGACTCGAGTTGTTTCTTGCAGCAGGCTGCAGGCCTGGGAACATACATCATACATACATTGTGAGTGGACACTCTGGAATCCTGCTCTTTTCTATGTGCTTTGTTATTACTTTTAGTTTCCTCCAATGCGCCGCTTCTAGAAATTTCCAGCAGCTCCCCTGGTTTTGTTTATTTTCATTATATTTGCTGAGCTCTCCTGCAGTGAAAGTCTGAACCACTGCCTGGTAACGCTTTGAACAAGTGGGCCACGATCTCAGCTATCCACAGGTTTAGGTGAGAGCATAAAACCTCAGTCACATCCTGAGAGAAGAGCTCAGCACTCACTTGCTGCATCAGCGAGAACAAACGACTCCGGGGTTCTTTCAGGAAGTGGGGGAGGAGAGTCAGAGTGATCCCAGGTTGACTCTGAGAAAGCAAAGATAAAAGAGTTGGTTACCTACCTTGAAAAATATATGTATATTATAACCAAGCAGCATATCTCAGTTGTCTCAGAGGAAACACAGCATGCAGCAAAAGAGGAGTCTGCAAGGAACGTCCTCGCATAGAGGATGAGGCAGCAGCAGGTTAGGAAATATAAAACTGCCAGTTCGTTTCGTTGCAGAACTGTCCAGTTCTGGTCAGAACTGTTCAGTGGCAGAACTGTTTAACAATGCAGTATTTCTGTCGGACTAAGCACAGATCTTAATGACATTAACCAAATAAAGCAGCTTCAGTAAAAAGCAGATCTTAATTCTAAAGATTATCCCCGGCATTGAACTTATACCTGTTTGGGGGTTCCGAAGCTTCACACTCTGGAAACAAAAAACAAGGCAAGTATTTAAAATTCCCACCACCAAATGTTTTCCTCTTGCACACAAGGAAGCCAGAGAAGAGGAGGAAAGGATGTGATGTGCAAACACCCTCCCACTCACACCTCCACACTTGTGTAATGGAAGACAGACTTGTGGCTTATTCTTTCACTTCACAGAGCTGTCACTCAGGGACAATATGTTTATTACCTTGTATGGGGCTTAGGGCCCCCAGAAATAATGTTTGGAGTAAAGTTGATGTTGATAGAGAGGAGCCTGGCTGAGGCCATGTGTTCCTTCCAGTCCTGAGCCCTGAAATCCCTGGAAGTGTCCAAGACCAGGTTGGACAGGGCTTGGAGCAGCCTGGGCTAGTGGAAGGTGTCCCTGCCCATGGCAGGGGCTGGAATGGGATGAGCTTTTAAGATCCGTTCCCACCCAAACCATCCTGGGATTCTATGAAATAATGTATAGAAAGTGCCAAGTGCCAAATTTAGGGTCATCCTCACAGAAGGAAACATGATAAAGAAAATGGCATAGGGATGGTGCTAGAAAAGAGATAAAAAGCCACTTACTTACCCTACAGGGTCTCAGTCTCACAGAGTCATGAAACCCCTCAGAGTGGGTCTCACCATTCCACTCCCAAGAAGTTCCTATATTTGGATTTCTGTCTGGAAGCTGAAAATCACAAGTGGCCAGAGGAAGTTGTCCTAGAAGCAATTGAACACAGGGGAGGTCATTTCTCATCCCAGGCAGCCGGAGCGCAGCCACTGCCGGAGGCTACAGAGCAACAAATGCTGAATGAGCCCTCAGTGCTCCACGTTTAATATTGGTGGATGCACTTACCCAATTCGTTGGCCACAATGAAGGACTCTGGGGTGCGCTGGGGCAGGGGGGGAGGATCGTCATCACCATCATCATCATCATCTGGCTGTGGCAGGGTGGCTAATTGGAAAGACACAGACAGGTTACCTGTGTGGAGAGACAAGGACAGGTCACCTGCATGGCACGACATGGCAGGGGCATCACAGACCTGTGTGAGGAGCTGACTGCTCCTGCCCTGCCCCACACCAGACGTGATGGACAAACACCTCTGAGCTGTGGTTGTAAATCCAAATAGTTCTCAGCACCAGCTATGTGGCCTCAGGGACAGACTTCCAGCAGAGCTGGCACCAGAATTCCCATTGCACAGGGGAAGATAAGGAGCAGCTCGTGAGCCCAGAACTTCCCAAGAACACCTGGGTGACAAGCATGTTTTTGTGACATTGAGTGCTGAAGGGCCTGAGCAGGACAAGGCAGAGCAAATGCCAAAGCTGCGGGCAAAAGGAAATGCCTGACTGGACCAAGGAATAATTCCACCTTCCTCAGTGGAGACTGATGGTTTTAAGGTCACAGATCTGGGCAAAACACTTATGTTGAACCATAGAATCAGAATACTTTGGGTTGGAAGGGACCCTGTAGTTCCCACCCCATGCCATGGGCAGGGATGTCATCCAGTGGTTGCTCAGGGCTCCTGAAATCCTGGTTCTCTCAAACTCAGTTAGGTTTCAGTGTCCTCCTGCAAAACACTTTGCAGAAAGCACTGGGGTTTGACCTGGAAACTACGTCCTCAGAGAAGACCATGTCTGGGGGCTTTCTGAATTCTTTCTTGTCATAATTGGTCAGCACCAGCCCCTGCCTCCCAGCCCTGCCTGGACACCAGAAAACCACACCATCCTCTCCCTCCAGCAACCCAGAGTGATCCAGCCCCATGGATCCCAGCCCTGCAGCACTTACGTGGTAGGGACACCCTCTCCTCGTTGTGGGGAGCCTGGTGGCACCCTGGGGAGCTGGCTATGGGGGGCTGCAGAGGGGCACTGGCAGCACAAGGAGGGAGAAGCTCATCCTGCCCCTCCACGAAGCGGCTGGAGAGCGCTGGGGATGTGGGGTCATCTGAACAGAGTGATGAGAAGTAGGGATCTTCTGCTGAGCAGAGATAAGGGTAAGGGCATTGCCCATGGTTCCTGTGCCTTGGGGGGCCGTCTGCTTCTCGTCTGGAGAGGTCCACAGGGGAAAGTCCATCCTGGTTGCTTAAGTGACCAGCGTTTGGCCACTGTGAACTCCAAACGGGCTTGGCACCGCCTCCATCCCATTCCCAGTGCTCTTCCCGCTGCCCCAGCATTAAAGGGGTCGACGCCGTCCATGCCAGAGGTGCTCTGCTACCAGGCCCCTTCCCTCCTGCTGCCTTTGGGTGCAGGTCCAGCTCCCAGCTGCGGCGTTTCCGAGGGGCATCCCCAGTTCCCTGCTGCTCTGCCTTCCTGCAGCTGATGAAGTTGAGAGCACCAAAGGAGATGGCCTGTCTCACGGGGGGCACTGCCCTGCCAGAGCTGTCCTGTGCTCCTGGGGCACACAGAGAGGGCAGGGATGCTTTGCTTGGTGCCGCCGGAGGAACATGCTGGTGCACATCCTGCTTGGGAGGGAGATGCTGGGGCACAGCCCGCTCCTCTTGCTCTGAGCTGCAATAAAGCACCGTGGTGTGGGGTCAGGGCCACGGAGTGCTCAGAAATCTCTGTTAGCCTGCCGACAAAGCCCACCCCATTGCAATTCCCTGAGGAATTCTCTTGTCTCAGCCTCACCGAGGAGTGCAGGGAAGGGCTGGGCCCCCTCTGAGTGCCATTAAATGGTGAACAGAGGAGGCCCCTTTAACCCAGCAAACTGTACCAAAAAGCAGAATTATTCACAGAAAGCAGACACTGCAACCCAAAACTTGCACACAGAGATCCTACCGCCCTTGGAAGCTGCCCACATTGGGAAGCTGGACTGCTCAGGATTGCTATTCCTGCAGCAAGAGGCACTGGAGATGCAGGTGGAAGGTGGGACCAGTGTGGGGACACCCTGTGGGGTGCACAGTGCCAGGCAGAGGGCTGGGGTGACCCAACTCTGTGGTGTCTTCATGTACATGACCCTCATTTATACTGTTTTCCGTTCATATGTGAAACCCCACATAAGCAGAAAGTGAAGCAGACCACAGGGCAGAGAGTGGGACAGGTGATGGCACACAGGGAACAGGCTGAGACAGCCTCAGGGACACAGCAGGGATAAGAGAGGAATTATCAGGAAATTGGGGAATATTTCGTCACTGTAAGGGTGATCAGGCACTGCCCAGGAAAGGGATGGAATCACTGTCCCCAGAAGTGTTCCAAAAACATGTAGATGTGCCACTTGGAAACATGGTTTAGTGGTGGGCCTGGCAGTGCTGGGTTAATGGTTGGACTCGATGCTCTTGGAGGTCTTTTCCAACCTTAACGATTCCATGATTCTGTGAATTACGGTAGGAACAAACATGAGGGATACTTGTGCTGTGGCCTCACCAGGTGAATAAACTCAGACCATAAATATCTTCCACTGGAGTCAGTGGCTTGGCTACAGGATGCTCTGCTCGTGCCTAGGGAAAGAAAAATTTGGGAAATAAGAATGAGGGAGAACGCAAAGGGCACCAAGATGGTGCTTCAGGAGCTGGAATCTGTGCCAACTACCATTAACTATTAATGGAGTTGAAAAATGACAAGTACCAACTTTGAATCCCCAAGCTGGGGCTGAAAACTGCAGACAGAACCTCCCAAAGAGCAATTCCTGCCAGCACCTTTCTGGAAGGAGGGTACAGCGAGCCCTGCAACCATCCACTTGTGCCAGGCAGGCAGTGCAGAGCCCTCTGCCTTCAGGAGCCCGCGTGGGCACGTGGCTGGGCAAGCTGAGTGCTGGTTTCATTTGTGACACCAGCTCATGGCCATCCCCAGTGCCCTCAGAGGACAGGGAGGTTTAGGGGGGTGAGAGGTTTGGGCAGGAGCTGCAAAACCACATCCGGACTTGAAATGTTCTCTGCACTTTGTGTCAACACAGTCCTGCATCTCTTTTGCTCACACACTGCCCATAGCACATTAAAAAAAAGGCTTTTTCCAGCTCTTTTCTCTCTAAGCCCTGGCTTGGAACATCCTGCAAATCCTCTGGTAAAACTGGGGCAGGGTCCATTTCAGAATGCTCTTCCCAGTTCTTTAGATGAAAACATTTGAGAAGATGAGCTCAGGGGCATTTGGATATTCCTGTTTATATGCAGCTTCGTACCAAGACCACACTATTTCTCCTTGGAGGTGTGGCAGATTTGAAATGCTGAAAATTATAAACTTTGCCATGTTTTTTCACCCTCTTCTCCCCCACAGACAGGCTGTAATGCTCATTGCCCCATTAGCACCCCAGCAGGTGACACTGTCACCAACACTGCCTTGTGCTCCAAAGCTTCCCAGCCTTGACCTTCCCAACCTGGACCTTTCCAACGTGATCTGAAAGTCACTCATTTGCTTGAAAGCACTCCTTGAAGAGAAGTTCCACTGGCATCTCCCCATGGAAATCAGCCACTACTGTAGAAAGATGGTGTTTTTCTATTCACTCATGACATTAAACAGTATACAGAAAATATAAAATGGTTTTGAGACCAAGGAAAAACGTAGGTGTTGTTTGTGGTAAGCATTGCACATTCAGAGCTGGATTCTCATGGGTTAAACTTCTAAAGAGACTCAGTTTGGGCATCAAGGGGAGTAGAAAACACGGGGATCCATCCCAGACCAGCAGCAGGAATTGAGGTGAGAACTGGCTGCAAGAGGCAGGGTGTTTGTCCTGGGGGTTTTACCTGGGAAGCAGCAGAGTCTTTCTGGGCATCGAGTGCTTTAATCTGCCTTCTGAAGAGCTCGATCACCACGTCGTAAACCAGCTCGTACTGCTCCTGCATTGCAGACAGACAGACCATGTGAGAGCCACCACCTGGGGCACCTGGCAATGGTCACCTCTGCCCAAATGGAGCATCTCCCCTGGGAGAAGCCGCCACTGCTCTCCATTGGCAGGGTGTGAATTCTCAGCAGAGGCAGAACTTTCACAGGGTTCCCACTGAAGCGTTTGGGGGATTTTTGGTGCACAAACATGCTGTTCTGCATTGAGCTTCCTCTTCAGGCTGCCTCGGCTGAGAAAACTTCCCACTTTATTTCCTGGACAGTGCCTTGTTTCACAGCGTAAGCGTTCAGTTAATCCCACTGCAAGCACTGCCCCAGCTGTCTGCCAGGAAATGCCAAATGAATGTCTGCAAAATCTCTGTTCTGTTCAGAAAAGGGACTTTGCAGAACGTCTCCACGCCGCAGCTCCCACCAGCACCACCTCTCTGGGTTTCCTGCCAGCCCTCCTGGGGAAAAGCTGAGACCCCAGGATGGGGAACAGAGAAGTTGGTGGCATCTCCCAAACGTACCTTGGTCTGCACTATGCAAGGCCTCTGTGTGCGCATTTCCTGGATCAGACTGAAAACACTGAAGTTCACTGGAACGATCTTGTGAGAAAGAGAAAAGACAAAATGGTTTTAAACTAGAAGAGGAGAGGTTTAGATTCGATTTTGGGAAGGAGTTTTTCCCTGTGAGGGTGGGCAGGCCCTGGCACAGGTTGCCCAGAGCAGCTGTGGCTGCCCCATCCCTGGAAGTGTCCAAGGCCAGGTTGGACGGGGCTTGGAGCAACCTGGGCTGGTGGGAGATGTCCCTGCCCATGGCAGGGGGTGGGATGAGGTGACCTCTAGGGCCCTTTCCAACCTAAGTCTTACAATGATTTCTATGATTTCTCTGACAAAAATTACAGACAGGTCTAATTCCAAGCAGATTCCAAGTCACGGTGCAGTTTGGAGCAGTGTCTGAAATCCAGGCCTGCTATTGCAAGAAGTTTTAACAAAGGGCCTGCCTACAGTGCTATTTTTTATTACAAACCAGCCTCCTCCCTCCTGTCTCACACTCCATGGAAAATAACCTTTTTATAACATCCCTGGTAACATCTGTGGGAGGCATGAAGGACATGCCAACTGATTTCCCAGATGGATGGGTTTAGAGAACTGTGGAACAGGACACAGCAGCCCCTCCTCTGAGTCCCAGCAAGCTGCTCTGAGGCCAGGGATTGCTGCCCATGCATCGTTACTGGAGAGGCAGAGCAAAGCAGGGCGTTGGTTTGGAAACTGGGTGTCTGATGTGCAAGTGTGGAGACACAAATAGAGACAGTAAAGTCATGTTGAAAAGTGAAGGTCAGTGCAGAGCCCAGTGCTGTGAACTGGGGGTCTGACCAGAGGGGGATTCTGCTCCATCAGTAGGACAAGGGGGCATGGGCTTGAGGTCTGCCAGGGGCGGTTTAGGGTGGATATTAGAAAGAAATTCTTTACAGAGAGAGTGATCAGGCATTGGAATGGCCTGCACAGAGAGGTGATGGATTCACCATCCCTGGAGGGTTTTACGCTAAGACTGGATGTGGCACTGAGTGCCATGATCTGGGAGTCACGGTGGGGTTGGATCAAGGGTTGGACTTGGTGATCTCGGAGGCCTCTTCCAACCCAGTTGATTCTGTGATTCTGTGCTGTTGCATTGGGATGGGAACAGTGGAAGAGCCTAAAGCACAAACTGGGAATGGTGGGAGGGGATCAGCAGCTGGGTCCTTCCATCCGTGGCTACCACCCAAAATCCTTCTGCCTGCAGTCAGAGGGGGTGAAAGGGACAGAGAAGGCGAGGGAGAGACAGAGGGGTGCAGGTGCCACCTGGAGGTGCCGAGGGCTGGCACTCACCCCATCCTTCAGCAGCTTCTGGGTGTAGTCGATGGCACAGATGACGCCCGTCCTGCCGCAGCCAGCACTGCAACAACAGCCACAGCAGGGTCACAGGGGCAGCTCTGGGACAAGGGCAGCTGGAGAAGACCCACAGCCACCTGTGACCCTCCTGTCCCACCCAGCAGAAGGTGCAGACCCCCTGGCTTTGCTGCAGGGTGGGAGGCACAGCTCATCCCCTGCAAACATCTCAGTCCTCCTGTGTGGACCAGCCACACATGGACATGCCCAGAGCAGGTGGAGTCTTAACTAGACCTTCACACTCTCCATAACTACAAGGATGTCATAGCCAGGTGGGGGTGGTCTCTTCTCCAAGAAAAGAGAGGAAACGGCCTCAAGTTGTGCCAGGGGAGGTTTGGATTGGATGTTAGGAAAGATCTCTTCACCAAGAGGGTTGTCCAGCCCTGGCACAGCTGCCCAGGGCAGTGGTTGGGTTACCATCCCTGGAGGGATTTAAAAGATGTGCAGATGTGGCACTTGGGGAGGTAGTTTAGTGGTGGGCTTGGCAGTGATGGGGGGATGATTGGACTCCACCACCTTAAAAGTATTTTCCAACCTAAACAATTCCATGAATTGGTGATTCTACTGCTGGCCTGCTGCTACCTATCTCATTCCCTGCCACCTGGCCATGCCAGAGGACCCCTTTGCTGTGGGGCTTCCCACGAGAGGAGCTTGGCCAAGGTGGGCACTTGGGGAGCAGGAGCACGGGGGAGCAGGGGGCCAGCAGCCCTTGCCCCGTGGTAGCCACCTCGCCCACCTGCAGTGGATGCACACAGGGACACTGTCTTCCGGCTGGAAGTAGCGGATCTCCCCGATGAGCTCCAAGATGGGGTCAATGGAGGAGGGGACGTGATGGTCTGGCCAGTTTTTGTAATGGAACTGGTGGATGGTGCGGGTCACCTGCAAGAGGAGAGAGCTGGCAGGGTCTATGCCACGCAGGGGGTGCTGCTACGGCTCCTGCAGGCACAGACAGGGATGTTGGCGTCCCAGGGGGAAGCTGGATTGCTGCAGACATCTCCAGGCCCCGACAGAGGGCAGAGCTTTGCAGCTGGTTTTGCTGCAGAAGCAGCATTGCCATTTTATGACATCCTTGGCCTCACCTGCCTGGGGTCTGATTTGCCATGACTGACAAAGAGCCTCAGAAACTGAGTTCTGGGTTAATTAATTTTTTTACTTTCTTTGTTCCTTCAGCTACTGTCAAATCTAAACCAGCAGCCTGACCAGCGTAAAATTTTCTGCACAAAATTTGTGCAGTATTTGAATACATTATTTATATAATAAAGCCAGCCAAGACGCATGTCCCACCTTGACCTTTCCTGCTTACCTCATTGAAGGTCACCCTCAAAGTCCTAACCACATACTCATTCCTCTTCTCCTCGGCTTCCTGCAGAGCAAGAGGCCACTTTCAGTGGGCACCAGGGGTTTGGTTGACAGTGGCAGGACAGGTGCTGTGGGGCTGCACTCACCCAGGAGATGGAGAAGGGGCCACAGCGCAGGGGGGACCCGTCCACCTCCGCCCAGTACCGCTCACACTTCTTCTGTTGGCACAAGCAGGATGTGTTTGGTTATTCTCACTTTCCAGGACAAAATTCATGCTGGAAAGAGGCTCAGCCCTCACTTCTGGTCAGCTCCAGCCTCCCCTTCCCCGCCACTTTCCATAGAGGCCCTCTGTGCTACTGGAAATGCTTAAGAAAGTCATGGAATTGCAGAATGGTTTGGGTTAAAAGGAACCTTAAAGCTCATCTCATTCCGCCCCCTGCCACGGGCAGGGACACTTTCCACTAGACCATTTACTGCTGGAAATCCAGGAAACAGCTCATGTTAAGCAGAAACTTGCTGTCACTAATGGGGTTTAATAAAAAGCTGCACCTCTCACCCTGCCCTGGCACTGTCACAGCAGAGGCCACCGCTGACACGCCACTCACCTTCCCCATTTCGAACTCCATGCAAGCCATGACCACGACCTGCAGACAGAAGGTTCATTAGAAAGGTCTGAACACAAGTTCCTTGTCCAGGCAATGAAATCAAACTCATCACTTGCAGGCTTGTCAGCGATGAGAAGGTTCTGTGGGCTGCGTTCTCCTGAGCCATGACTGCCCAACTGGGTGCATCACCCACAGGGTGGGCACAAGGACCTTCCCACCCAGAGCCCACAGGCAGAGACAGCCACCAGCTGGGTCCTGGCAGGGGAGGAGGATGGGAGGGATAAGGGCACACACAACATCTGGAGTAAAACCCTGACACTCCCACTGACTCACAAAGGACTTCTGGCTGTATGGACAACATTTCTTTAAAAAAAAACCCAAACATATAAACTTTGTACTTAAATATAAATCTACACCTTACCAGGACTTCATACTCCCAAATCATCCTCCAAAAGTCAATGACAGTAGTGGGGAGAGGACCCTGGGTTGCAATGTAGGCTCTTGGCCCATAGACACCCTAGAACATTCAAACCAGACACGGAGACATCAGTGCACAGTTCAGCAGCAGAAATAATGCCGTTCCTCTCTCTGAATCTGATCTTATCCAATGAGCCCAGTAAGGATTTAGAAGGACTTCCATAGAGGTCAATTTTGGGCACCTACATTAGACCAAGCAGTGATATGCAAACTTCCCAAAGGCAGGGCCAAGGCAGGGAGCTGGGTTTGAGCCGCTCCCGGAGACCACCACCAGCTCCTGCAGCACATCTGGGAGCTTGGAGGCAATACGGCCACAGCTGATGCAGCTCCTTTGGCCAAAGAATGAACCATGAGCCCGTTGGGAAGGTCTGCTCTTCTGCAAGTGAGTTACACAGAGCCCTGTGTCGGTGTGGTGGAAAATGAAGGAAACCTTCTGTCTAGTATCTGTCTATCTATCTGTCTGTCCATCTATCTATCTATCCATCAGCCATCCATCTATCCATCCCTATCCATATCTGTCCACCTATCTCTCGGTCAGAGAAGGGTCCCAAAGGCCCAGGAGAGTCCCCAAACCCGTGGAGCTCCTGCTGGAGAGCTGTCCCACGCTGACCTGCCCCGCTGCTCGGCCCTGCAGCGGATCGCAGCCACACTCAGTGCAAGGCTTCCTGCCTCTGCTCTGGTTTCAGCCAAGGTGACTCTGGCCACAGCCAGTTTTGCACCACTGTCACCCCCCAAAGGCGGCAACACCAACGAGGAAGTCGGGGCTGTGAACCACAAAGTGTTCCACCACCCGCCGTGGTGCAGCGCACGGCCCCTTGCCCCTTAGCCAGTGGCCCTGTGCTGTGCCGTGGTTTGGGGAGGGCTCAGTGGTTGTGCACATGTTGTGCAAATCTTCTCACACCCAGTTCCCCCCGAGCACAGCCCAGAGACCCCGCAGAGTCCTTTGGGTCAGCAGAGCTCCCACCCTGCTCCTCCTGCCCCACCACAGGCACCCTCACAGGGCAAAACGCCGCGGGAGAGGCAATACCTTGATGAAGTTGGCGTTGATGTAGTGGGAGTCTGTGTCAGATGTAATCAGGGACAGCTCCACTCGGCTGTGGTCAACTGCAGGCACAAGAGCGGGAAGAGCAGCACTCAGGGTGTGTGTCCCACAGTCGCTGAGCTCCTCAGGCTGCAGCACGAGGGGTTCCCAAGGGGCACGTACCCCACAGGGCTCATCCCCGAGCAGGTGAGGGGCTGTGCAGGCGGCTGCTGTCCCCTCCTACAGCTCCTGGCAGCCCTGCCCTGGCTGTCTCCACACACAGGACATGGCCAAGCTCTTTGGGGCAGAGCTGCAGGTGCTGCCACTGCCCCTGTGCAACGCTGACCCCTCTTAATGGGCAGCAAGCCAAGCCCAAGACCACCCAGCCCTCCATCTGACGGGCTCAGACCATTGTGCGGGGTTAGAGACAACAGTTCCAAGGTGGGACTCAGGGATCTTGGAGGTCTTTCCCAACCTTAATGATTCTGTGATTTATTTTTTTCAAGATAGGATGGATGAAAGGGGCAATCTGCTCTGATCCTGGTCCTTTAGGGACCACCGTATGGAGGCAGGACAAAGCAAACAGGTTTTGCCCATGGTCTGCTTTGTCCATCATGGAGACCTCTTTGTCCAAAGCTGTTTTCCAGGAAGCCTTGGAAAACAATGCCACCCACAAAGCTTGCAAGGATAATCACATAAAAACAGCAGTTCTTCTGTCTCTAGAAATACCACAGAATCACAGAACATCCTGAGCTGGGAGGGACCCACAGGGAGCATCGAGTCCAACCCCTGGTCCTGCCCAGGACAACCCCAAAATCCCACCGTGTGCCTGAGAGTGTTGGTATGTGCAAAAGCCTTCCAGAGCAGGGACTGCAGCAGCCAAAGCCTGAAGTCTGAGCAGCAGGACTCCAGACCAGCAGACAGCAGTGAGATGCTCACACCCAACAGCTGTGCAGGCGGGCACTGGAGGATGAAAACAGACCTGAGCTAAAAAAACCCAAAAGGCAGAATAGAAACATGTGCCATTTCCAACCTACAAGGTAAGATGTCCTTGTATCTGTTCTTCTTGACATTCTCTGGGTGCTCGGCTGCTGCTGTAGGGTAGATTTTATCCAGCTTGTACTTTGTTGACTGCCTTTTCAGCTTCTGTGATAAAAGAATGGAACAAATTACAGCAGAGGTACTACATCCTAGAGAGCACCCGAGAAGGTCTCCAGGGGGTCAGGTTTGCCACCACAAAGGAAGGTCAGCACCATTAATTCTTTCCTGAGTGGCTTTTCTCAAGATACTCAGAGCAAGAACAGAGAGAGAAGCGCCCAAGAGCCCCAGCACAGGCTGGGGAAGGGTGGAAAGTGTGTGCTGAGGCAGTGCCCACACGTCGGCCTCTGCAGTGACACAAAGCAAGTGGGACATGGGGGAGCCATTCTCGGTACAAACAGCACCCAGCTACGGGGAGTGGCAATGTTAAACCACCTTGAACGAATGCTGTCAGAGAAGACAGATAAATTTGTTGGTTTTTCTCACCTTGGTAAAGATGCTCCCATTCACAGACACTCAGGGAGCACAAGCAATGGGGCTGAGTAGCTGATGGAAGAGAAAGGAGGAGTCCTGGGACAGACTTAGGGCTGCAAATCCCTCCTCTCTCCCAGGATAAAGCTGCAGCACTCACAGGGAGTTGAAGCCTCTTTTTGCTGCCAAAGCATAGAGTTCTATTTCCCTGCCATCAGCTTCTAAATAACACACACTGTTCTTGACCACCAGCTTCGAAAACACCGCCTATTTTTCTCTCACAATTTTCTGCCTGAGTCAGAGTTGCTGCCTTTTAACACTAAACTGCAGTTTTAAAACACTGAAAACCCCAGGAGTCCCATCTCCCAGACCTGATGGAATGAGCCAAGGAGAAGGTACAGGAGGCCCAGGACAGCCCATGTGTCCAGCCTCTATGAATTAAGGACATGGGGCAGGCCCAGTGGGATGGACACTGAGGGTGGATTTGCAGACTCCACATCCCGGGAACCTTCTGAGCAGTTCTGGTGTTGGTCACATCCTCCACTTCCCCCTCCCAGTGCATCCCCTGGTTCCAGGATGAGCTTTCATGGAAGGGGCATCACTCCATCCTGAGCCCAGTTTTCCCAGAGTGGAGGCCCTGAATCATCTTACTTTTGTGTCCCTGAATCATCTGACGTAAAACCACTCGGGAAATGCCAACATAGAGGGAAGCAAATGAGAATCCCTGAGTATCCTGACTTGGAAGGGACCTGCAGGGATCATGAAATCCAACCCTGACCATGCAGAGGACACCCCCAACAATCCCACCATGTCCAAAGGCTCCTTGAGCTCTGGCAGGTGTGGGGCTGATACCCCAGGAGCCTGATCCAGTCAGGATCAAACTCCACTTGTGAGACGCCACAGACGGAAAAAGGGCACTGGAGCAAACCCCCTGTGATTTACAGCAACACCCCCACGATTTGCACCCACAAATGCTTGGCCACACGAGGAGAGGGTGGGAATTAGGATGGACGAATGGCACTGACCATGCCAAGTTTGGAAACACCAGCCAGTGCCATCGCCTGGCAAAGCCTCTGCCTCGCAGAAGTGGCAGCAAGTTGGGTCACCCTGGGAAGGTTCTTATGCCCTACAAGAGGAAATGCAGCCATGACCACTTCTACCTGCATTTTGGGCCGAAATGAATCAATTTGGCTGCCAGAGCCTGTTTGTGCCCCAGGGCTTGCTGCCTCACACACAGCACAGCCCATCTGCAAGAGGGGAAATTCAGCAGGCAGTGACAGCGCTTTGTTCCATGGAACAACAGCCTGTGCTGCAGGCTCAGATTAATCACTTCCCTCTGCCCCAGACACCTGAAAACCCAGCACTCATCTTTTCCCAAGCGTTTGAAGTGCCAGGCTTGGCTGGTACGACAACGCAGGGCAGGATCTCGTGGGCACCCAGCAGCACCCCCTGTGCCTTCCCGGACCCCCCGCCCCAGCCAGGGCTCGCTCTGGTGTTTGGCACACGCCAGAGCTCACCGAGGTCCCTTTTCTGTGTCTGTTAAAGCTGGGTGGTGTTGGTGCCTCCCAACAGCCCTGCCAGAGCCACCCCAGGAGCCATCAGCACCACCAGCCTTAGCCCTCAGCCCATCTGAGCCTCACCCCTGGCACCCAGCACAGAAAGAGCTGTCAGGGGGCTCCCAAATCCAGGGCACTGCTCACATCTGGACTAGCTGGGAACTGCGGAGTGCAGGGCGCAGTGGGAGCCAGCAGAGCTTTCTGCAGGTCTTGCTTTGAGGGAAGAAGAAATTGGTTTCCAGGAGGGGTCAGGAGCACTGCTGGACATACAGCACTTAGATCCCAGAGGGTAAAATGGATTGGGTTGGAAGGGACCTTAAGGATCATCTCATCCCACCCCCTGCCATGGGCAGGGACACCTTCCTTCCACCAGCCCCGGGTGCTCCAAGCCCCATCCAACCTGGCCTTGGACACTTCCAGGGATGGGGCAGGCACAGCTGCTCTGGGCACCCTGTGCTCCATTGAAAGAAGGAAAAGCTCATTGGAGGAGCAACTCGAGCCCCCTGGCAGGACCACACATGTCACAGGTATAACACAGCCATGGGGACAAGGAGCAGGGGCTCCACATTTCCCCCAGTTCTGTTACCAGGCAAAGTGAAACCGTGTCTTGACAAGTGCATTTGCCCAGGAGAAAACAGGAAGCACTCGGGCAATTAGTTAAAAAGCAAACAGTTCAAAAGCAAACTATTAAATTCCTCTTGTGTCTCTACATTCCTTCCAGCCCAGTTAACTCCTGGATGACTCCTTGTTATGAAACCCCCAGGAGATCTGACTGTCACATGCAGATCCTGTACCGGTTGGAGAAGCGACCCCGCAGAAGGAGCAGAAACACCGCGCGGAGCCTGGAGCCCACTTACCAAAAACTCCTCTGCGAACTCCCCCCGGCTGAGCTTCTTGCCTTGAGCCCTTTGCAGGTTCTGCAGCAGGATGTCCCTCTGGTCCATGGTGGCGGGGACGGAGCGTGCCTGGCCTGACCCTCCCGGGAAGGGACATGGCAAGTGCGTGCGCAGCGGAAGGCACCGGCCGCGGAGCGCGGCACAGCCTGTGGTTTTCTGACTTCATCCCCCAGCCTGAAAGGAAATTAGTGCGTAGCAGGCGCCGTGGTCAGACAGCACAACAGAACACCCTGCACAGCGCCCTGGCACCCCCGTTGGAAAGCACGCGCCCCTGGCATGGGGGGCTCACGGCACGAGCCCCCCGGCCGGTGCCCCTGGCAGAGGTGGTCACACCTTGGAGACCTCCCTGATCACCCCAACACCCCCATTCCTTCAGCACCATGTCCAGCCATCCCTGCCGGGCTCCACAGGGGGCTCCCCTGTCGCTTCACCAGGAGGGCTCCCAACTTGGAATGCGCTTTAGAGTCCCCAAAACACCACAGAAAAATCCCAGAGTTTCCCTTCATGCTTTTAGCTTGGAATCATAAGCAGGTTTTGCCTTGAGGGAACAGGAGCAGCTCCCAGGAGGGGTCAGGAGCACTGCTGGACTCACAGCACTCAGATCCCAGCTTGGGTGGGAAGGGACTTCAAAGGTCGTGCCATTCCACCCCCTGGCATGGGCACGAGCACCTCCCACTGAACCAGGTCACTCTAGGCCCTGTTCAACCTGCAGGACATCCCAAGTGGGATCTGGAAAGCTGCTTTTTGTATGGCACATCCTTCATTATTTTGCTTCTCATGCTCCTGCAGCTATCCACAATGATGGGCATGGTTTGCTTTCAAATTCCATCTTTTCAGTTAAGATCAGCTGAAATAAATATTTAGAAATTATTGCAGGTTGCTGACCTATTCCTTCATCAAGGAAAGGGTCTGGATAAAAGGCTGGAAGCTCCAAGTCCCTTCCCAGAGACCAGAGCTGGTCCAGCCACAGCCAACAAGTTATCCCCTAGTTTTTTCCTGGAAACTGCACAATGCCAATGCTCCAGTGCTGCTCTCCCTAAGGACAGGGACACAGCAGTGAGAACTGTAAACAGGAGCTCTGCTACAGCTGCCTTCTCATCTCCCTTCGAATTCACTCATTTCAGTAATTTGGCACATGAGACTGAAATTAATTATTGCCCAATTTCCCCTTAAAGCTTTGCTTCGGGGAAGTTCAGAGAGAAAAGCCCTGTTGGACACAGAGGCAGGAGCTGGACTGCAGTTCCGTGTGGACCCACAGGATCAGGTGACTCCATCCACAAACCCGAGAGGACCTGAAGGAACAAATACTCCAGAAATCAGCCAAGAATGGTTCACATTTTTATTAGGAAAATCAGAAATCTAAAACGTGCTGTTTAACAGTGACAGCAGTGTTCCAGTGAAGTGCATGGAAGGCATGTTGTGAAGAAGGTACAATGCAGTCATGAAAGAAATTAAAAATCACAAGAAATCATACAGAATAGGGTCCAAGAAGCCTGTGCTCATTACAGAGTGCCACAAAGCCCTGTCAGTGACCCGTGTGCCTCACCCTTATGCCAAGGAGCCTCTTCAGCATGGCAACAGCACAGGATGCTGAGGGGGGACTTCAGAGAGGGCAATGCAAGACCTCAGGAACACATTTCCACTGCAAAATACGTTTGTCTTGAAAGTGAAACATCCCTGTCGTAGTGAGCAGCAGGCACCCTTTCTACCCACCTCTGACACAGCAGAGCTCTGTTCACCCCTAAGTGAAGCTGCATCAAAATCTTCTATCAGACAAAACTCAGTAAAGGGAGCCAAGAACAAGACACTCCTTTCTTCACTGCACTGCTCCTTTTACTGCGAAGTAAGGAGCAGAGCCCTGCTGCCTCTGAACTGTTTTTAAAATTATTTATAATTCTCAGGAAAAAACCTCTCTGAAGCACAGCCCTGAATTCTGCTCAGTTCTAGTCCCACCAGTGCCATTGGTGTCTCATGATGAGCACCACCGATGCCACCAGTTCTGTGACTCACTCCAGAATGACCCTGTCCCTTCCCCAGCCCTGGGAAAGGGCAGACACTTCACCCTGTCCCCTTCACCAGCTCCAGCTGCAGTTCCCCTCACACCACACGTGCTTCCCGGGCCCAGGAAAGTGCTGCCAACACTCCTGCAGTTCAAAAGCACCACAGCACCATCGACAGACGAAGCCAGGGAAATCAACTGTTCCTGCGCCCCGAGCAGGCGTCCCGCTGGGACCATCAGGGTGCCAGCCCAGCCACTGCCTCCAGGACTGTCCTCAGGGCCGAGGTGAAGCCCTGCAGTGCCTCTGGCTGTGCCCTGCTCTGCCTCACAGCCACCTGCAGCTCTGCAGCCGCCGCCTCCAGCAGCAGCTCCGCCAGGAAGACGCAGCCCGTGCCATCCTGGGCGCTCAGGTAAGCCTTCCAGGGCTGGGCACCTGCCCTGCTCATGGCAATGGTCTGGATGTGGACAACGTGCAGGGCTGTCTGGATGGTGTCGGGGTGCACGGGCCCGCACCAGGGCACGGAGAGGTGGCAGCTCGTGTCCAGGCTCAGCCAGGTCTTCTCGAACTGCTCTGCAGTCAGGAAAGCGTCAGGAATCAGGTTCAGGCTGCCTGCCTTGGGCTCAACCTTCAGGACCTCCTTAGTGCCCTCCGAAACCAGCGGCTCTGAAATGAAAACACAGCCATGACAGGGGCAGCTCCAGATTCCCAAAGGAATGGGAAGCTGGACAGGGCTTGGAGCATCCTGACCTGGTGGAAGGTGTCCCTGCTCATGGCAGGGGGAGGGAATGAGATGAGATGAGATGGCCTTTAAGGTCCCTCCCAACCCAAACCAGTCTGTGTTTCCATAAGTCTGGGATCTACTGACCAGGGGCAGATGGGTCCCAGAGGAAGGCGAGGCAGGTTACCTGTGTCTGTGCTCCTGGAGTCAGCACAAGGAGGACGAGAGTAAGAGGGTTCCACAGGCTGGTGGGCAGTGGCCAGTGCCCAGCGTTCTCTGCCATAAACTGGCACAAGAGTGTTGAACTCCCAAGCCCAGGCGTTCACAGGTTGCTTGGTTTGGTTCCCCAGGAGCCCCAGGGAAGGGTCAGACTTGGGGCTGCACAGGACCCGTCTCACTTCCTCCACCCCAGACTGCAGAAGGCGATAGTAGAACAATCCACGGTCTCGTACTGCCATATCCATCTCCTCCTCTGGGATCAGAGAGACAGAAATTACAGGGAATTCCATCAGCCAGAGTTCTCAGAGCACACACCCCTAATTACCAAAAACTGGTGTTTGGGGACACAGTGTAAGCCTGGCCATGGGCAGGGAGTGACAGGACAAGGGGGAATGGTTTTAACTGGCAGAAGGCAGGGTTACATGGGATATCAGGAAGAAACTCTTTACTCAGAGGGTGGGCAGGCCCTGGCACAAGGTGCCCAGAGAAGCTGTGGCTGCCCCATCCCTGGGAGTGTCCAAGGCCAGGCTGGATGGGGCTTGGAGCAACCTGGGCTGGTGGAAGGTGTCCCTGCCCATGGGATGAGATGGACTTTAAGGTCCCTTCCGACCCAAACCATCCTGGCATTCTGTGATTCTACACTCACCAACCAGCCAGCCAGGGCCAAGCAGCAGCCTAAGGCATAAAGCCACCCCTCTCTGCCATCCTGGATGGTCTGCTCAGAGCCAGGATGCTGGCACAGCAGGTCCCAAAGGCCCTGCAGCAGAGCTGCAGTGGGAGGGCAGGAAGGGCACCCACCTATGCAGTAGTAGAGCAGCCTGCCCAGCATGTCCTGGCACTCGGCAGGACGGGACAGGAACAGCCTCACCAGCGCCGTCAGCAGCTCCATCTTCACTGCTGGGAATGTCTCTGACTTCACGTTCTCCACAAAGTCCTCTAAAACGTAGGGAGCGTTCGGAACCTTCTCCCCCTGCGTGCCCAGCAGCCAGATCAGAGCTTGCTTGCCCTGAAGAAACCACAGGAGACAACAGCAAACAGGAGCTGAGCGCCACAAAGATGGTGTTGGTATGAAACAAAGAGACTGAGAGAGCAAGCCTGAAGATTTCCTGATTTTTGCCCCCCCCAGTCTGGAGCCAGAGGAAAACCAGGCACCTCACCTCGCTGTCCTGGATGGTGTCCTCACAGCCAGGCAGTGCCTGGCACACAGCATCCGTGCACTGGGGGCACAGCCAAGCCAGGTCCCGGAACGCCCGGACCACCGCTGCAAGGAAACCAGGAGATCAGCATTCCCAAGAGTCACAAAACACCACTAGATCAAAAAAAAAAAAAAAAAAAAAAAAACCATTCCAAACCTCCCCCCCTCCAATTTGAGAGACTCTTCAAAATCTTCCCCAGGGAGGTCAGTGACTACCCTCCTTCCAAGTCCCATGACTGTGTTCGTCAGAGCAAAGCTGCACCAAGTCTAAAACAAAGCACTGAGGCTTCAGGTTGTTCCTCTGGCTGCTGGGAAGCAATCCCTCCTCTGGACATTGCCAGCCTTGAAAAGGACTCTGACTCACGATGCTTCAGACACACGGGGTTAGAATGACAAATTAAAACTAACCCCAATTCCAAATGGGCCTCCTGAACTTCAGGTCGTGATTTTAAAGGTCCTGCTGCCCACTCAGAAACAGCAGCAGCTCAGGAGCTGAATTCAGTAGCAGAGGGTGAGTGTGGTGGTTGAAAGAGTTAAAAGAGAACAGCAGGAAGAGCAGAAATGTGAGGGGAGATCTGAGGGCAGCAGAAGAAAAAAAGAAGCCTGGATACAATTGAATCAGACTATTATATGAGGACCAGAAATCACAGAGATTTAAAAGATCTGTTACTCACCTTGGCCCTCAAATAGACACTAAAATGTCTCTGCTGAGTCACTCGCTCCCTAATTCAGCAGGTGGCAGCCAGAAAGGAGCACAAACACAGCTCTGACCATCTCCCCCTTCCCCACAAAGAGCAGTTCCTATGGAAGGAACACACCCTATACCCTCCAAACCCAACAGGAAAACCTCCTGAAGGCGCCAATTAAATTAAAAGCCAAACACCTTGGAGTGCCTTGATTTTGGGATCACAAGCCCCAGCAAGGCCACCTCCTGAAAGCACAAGCCAGGTGAGCAGCCTGCAGATGGTTACCTGAAGTGATGTGCTCCTGCTGAAGGCCCAGGAGCTCTGTCAGAATCCCCACACACTGCTCTGTGTATGTCCTGGCAATATTGCCTGCAAAGATGCCCAAAAGACACAAAAGTCAACCTTTTATCAGAGTGAAATAGGAACCGTGTGCCCAACTACTCACCACAAACCCATTTTAAAGCAACAGTCTTTCTCTTTTCCTTTCTGACTACCATTCTGAAAGTGTGGGCAAGGGACACGTTCCTTTTTTTTGAGGCCATGCCTCAGAAGATTTCTGAGCTGTCCTTAAACATCAAGAAAAGCACTTTAGCATCCCCAGCTTTCTCCTTATGAATACTTAAAAGCTCACCCATGTTAAGGTTTACAAAAAGAGAACTAAAGCGCCCCAAATCCCCTTAACCTGCCTCTATCACAGCTCACAGAACAAGCAGGTATTAGAGCTCCCCCACCCACTACACAGCTTCTTTGGGCACTATAAGGCTCATTAATAAGATGAAAAGACACAATTTCTTTAGAGCATCTCATCAGAGCACGGGCTTCAAGGACCTTCTGCACAACCTGAAGCAGCTCAATGATTCCAAAGGAATCAGCCGAGCTGTGGTTTAGAAACACAAAATTCTGCTGAGGAGGTTTGTCCTTGTGCTGCTGCAGCACAGATCAGGGAGCTGGTGTTTGCCCAGACACAGTTCAGCAGAGAACAGCCCAACTGGAAGCTCCAGGAGAGAGTCACAGAATCAGCTGGGTTGGAAGAGAACTCTGAGATCACCAAGTCTAACCCTTGATCCAACCCCACTGTGATTCCCAGATCATGGCACTCAGTGCCATGTTCAGTCTTGGCTTAACAACCTCCACAGACAGTGAATCCACCACCTCTCTGGACAGGCCATTCCAATGCCTGATCACTCTCTCTGTAAAGAATTTCTTCCTGATATCCAACCTAAACCTGCCCTGGCAGAGCTCAAGCCCGTGCCCTCTTGTCCCATTGCTGGTTGGTGGGAGAAGAGCCCGACCCTCACCTGGTACACCCTCCTGTCAGGGAGTTGTCGGGAGTGATGAGGTGACCCCTGAGCCCTGGGGCACAGCCCTTACCTATGGCAGGTGTCCCCTGAGCCCTGGGGCACAGCCCTTACCGATGGCAAAGATGGCACCTTGGGCGAGCTCCACGGACACGTCGGTGCAGTAGCCCTTCAGCTCCTCCAGCACCTGCTGCACGTTCTCGTCGTTCACCAGCTCACACAACACCTCCATCTTCTGGGATTTGATGTAGTGGGGCTCCGAGTAGGAACAGAAGAACTTCTTGTAGTGGCTGCTGAAGTGGCCGGGCAGGCTGGCCAGGATCTGGCGCACGTGGCACAGCGCGGTGAAGCAGAGCTCCCTGCTCTCCGAGGTGCAGGCCGACAGCAGCGGGCCCTTCACTCGCACCAGAACATCTGCCTGCACATCTGGGTACTCGCTGGCCAGCACCAGGAAGAGCTTGGTGGCTGCCATCACCACGCTGGGGCTGTTGCTCTTGAGGTAACCGTCCAGCAGGTTGAGGATGTCGAAGAGTTCCTCCTCGCTGCGGGGCTTGTAGCGCAGCAGGAAGGTGAGCACCTCGCTCTGCCCCCACTGGTCCAGGTCAGGCATCCTGCCAGGACAGCAGACACAGCGTGCAGGAGGCAGGGAGAGCACAAGGATCTGCAGGGCAGACACCTCAGCCTCCCAAGTTTCTTGCACTCTGCTCCAAACCGAGTGGACGCCACACTTTTATCTCAAGATAATTGCCCCGTTATTCACTCCTTATCAGTCACTTCTGCTGGTGTTTGGGCCAGACAGCAACACTGACAAGGACCCTCTTTTCCCAGATCCTGCAGAATTACCTGCAGAAAAGTTCCTTTCTTCAAGCAATGGATAAGTTATGTATCTTTCAATGGATCTGGAGACACGTACAGGAATACACCTGTTCCACAAATATGTCATGTGTGCTATCTCTAAAAAAAATCCCCCAGATCTGCACACATTAACCTATAATCACAAACCAAACCACCAGCTGACGCAAAGACTCCCTGGCAAAGCAGGGCACCTCAGATTTCATTAAGACCTTAGCCTAACAGAGATTTAGTTTATCTTTGGATGGGCATCTCCATCTTTGGGTGCCTGACAGGAATCCCTTTAAGTCCTCTCCAGAAAAGCCCTTTCTGCACAGGAAACACAAGAACTAGAGAAGCTTCCAGAACCATCCTGATAACAAACCTGTTGAGCAGATGATGGGCAATGGGTTTGTTGATGACAACTCCTCCCTCCTTCTTCAAGATCTCTTCTAAGGCCCTCAGGCAGTTCACGACCACAATAGGGTCCTGGTCCCGAAGCAGACTGTAGAGCTCATTCACCAAGGCACCATCTGCAAAGCAGCAGAGGTTGTTCTATCAAATTCTGTTGGCACGCTGCAATTTAATCACTGCATATGAGTATTTATCACAGAAAAAGAGATGGTTTGGACTGGGAAAAGGAACCAAGAAAACTTCCAGCTCTACAGTAACATCTGCCCTGGCACAGCCTTTCCCTGAAGGACTGTGGGGGTCAGAGACTTCAGGGATGGCTGTGGGAGGTCCTGGAAGAGCAGGGAGGGAAGGGGCCCTGCATGGCCAACAGTCTGATACACAGAGACCACAGAATCATGGAATGGTTTGGGTTGGAAGGAACCTTAAAGCTCATCTCATTCCACTCCATGCCATGGGCAGGGACACCTCCCACCAGCCCAGGTTCTCCAAGCCCCGTCCAACCTGGCCTTGGACACTTCCAGGGATGGGGCAGCCACAACTTCTCTGGGCAACCTGTGCCAGGGCCTGCCCACCTTCACAGGAAACAGTTTTTTCCCAATAGCCCATCTCTCCCTGCCCTGTGTCAGTGGGAAGCCATTCCCCCTTGTCCCCAGTCCCTCTCCAGCTCTCCTGGAGCCCCTTTAGGCACCAGAAGGGGCTCTGAGGTCTCCTTGGAGCCTTCTCTTCTCCAGGTGAGCACCCCCAATCTTTTAAGCCTTTAATTCCCCCCTCCACTTTCCCCTCTCTCTGTCCTGCAGCCATGACAACCCAGAGGCAGCACAGCAAGCCCAGGACAGCCCCAAAGCCTGAACGTGTTCTCAGGATCTGTGTGTCCCCAGCCCAGGGCCACCACCCTGAGCCCAGGACCACCCCCTCTAGCCCAGGATCACCACCCCCAGCCCAGGACCACCCCCTCTAGCCCAGGATCACCACTCTGAGCCCAGGACCACCACCCCCAGCCCAGGACCACCCCCTCTAGCCCAGGATCACCACTCTGAGCCCAGGACCACCACCCCCAGCCCAGGACCACCCCCTCTAGCCCAGGATCACCACTCTGAGCCCAGGACCACCACCCCCAGCCCAGGACCACCCCCTCTAGCCCAGGATNCCCTGCAGCTTCAGCATCTTGGCGCAGCCCAGCACGGCCGCCCTGCGCACGTAGGACGCCCTGTCCCGCAGCCCACTCACCAGGGGCTGCTGCAGGTACTCCTGGAGCCCGGGCATCCTGCGCGACAGGGCCGTGAGCAGCCCCCACCCC
>VWZG01011057.1:839536-954431 GCA_013396735.1 Grallaria varia
CCTGCGCCGGGCTGGGCCGGGCTGGGCCCGGGGAGGCGGCGGGAACGGGCCCGGGAACGGGAGCGAGCCGGCCCGGAGCGGGGGGGGTTTGGCCGCTCGGGGTGGGTTCCTCCCCACTGTTATTTCTCCGTCGTGGCTCTCGCGGGGTCCCCCCGCGCTCTGCCCTCCCCCGGGGTTGTTTTGCCCCGCGCCGGGGGTTTTAGCCCGCGGGGAAGGAGGGTCGGGACGGGCCTTATCGCTCTTCGCAACTGCCTGGGAGGAGGGTGTAACAAGAGGGGGCCGGGCTCTGCTCCAGGGGAACAAGGGACGGGACACAGCCTTTAGCTGTGCCAGGGCGGGTTTAAGTTGGATATTTGGAAGGGTTTTTGGACAGTAAGCGGGATTCGATGTTGGAAGGGGCTGCCGAGGGAGGCGGGGGGGTCACCGTCCCTGGAGGTGTTTGAGGAAAGCCTGGACGTGGCACTCGGTGCCCTGCTCTGCTTGGCATCGTCGCGTTCAGTCGTGGTTTGGACTCGATGATCTCAGAGACCTTTTCCAACCCAAAGGTTTCTGTGATTTCTGCCGTGTCCTGGGATTCCTTTAGCCTTTGGAGAGCCGGGTAGAGAGCTGCCTGTTTATCAAATGCAGTAATGCCAACAGGGAGCCTCTCTCTGTGATGCCCTTTGGGGCAGCAGTTCCAGCGGCTGCCTCCCTCGGTGGTGGGCTCAGAAAAACAGTTCTTCTGCAGATGAAGGAACTTGTCCATCTCACCCTGCTGCCCCTAATGAGCTCTCCTCTCCCTTCCCAGGTATGGCCTCACAGCTGCAGGTGTTCTCCCCTCCGTCAGTATCCTCGAGTGCCTTCTGCAGTGCCAAGAAACTGAAAGTGGAGCCGTCTGTCTGGGATGTTTCAGGACAGAGCAGTAGCGACAAGTATTATACCCACAGCAAAAACCTCCCAGCAGCAGCTCAAGGGCAAGCCAGCTCCTCTCATCAGGTAGCCAATTTCAGCATCCCTGCCTACGACCAGAACCTCCTTCTCCCTGCTCCCTCCGTGGAGCACATCGTGGTCACCGCGGCCGACAGCACCGGCAGCAGCGCCACAGCGTCCTTCCAGAGCAGCCAGACCCTCTCGCACAGGAGCAACGTTTCTTTGCTGGAACCGTACCAAAAATGTGGATTAAAAAGGAAAAGTGAAGAGGTCGACAGCAACGGTAGCGTGCAGATCATTGAGGAACATCCACCTCTCATGCTGCAAAACAGACCTGCGGTGGGTGCTGCGGCCACGACCACCACGGTCACCACGAAGAGCAGCAGCTCCAGCGGGGAGGGGGATTACCAGCTGGTCCAGCATGAGATCCTGTGCTCCATGACAAACACCTATGAGGTCCTGGAGTTCCTGGGGCGGGGGACGTTCGGGCAGGTGGCGAAGTGCTGGAAACGTAGCACGAAGGAGATTGTGGCCATCAAGATCCTGAAGAACCATCCTTCCTACGCCCGGCAGGGCCAGATCGAGGTGAGCATCCTGTCTCGCCTGAGCAGTGAGAATGCTGACGAGTACAACTTTGTCCGCTCCTACGAGTGCTTTCAACACAAGAATCATACATGCCTTGTATTTGAGATGCTGGAACAGAACTTATACGATTTCTTAAAGCAAAACAAGTTCAGCCCATTGCCCCTGAAATACATCCGGCCCATTCTGCAGCAAGTGGCCACTGCCTTGATGAAGCTCAAGAGCCTGGGTCTGATCCATGCTGATTTGAAGCCAGAGAACATCATGTTGGTGGATCCTGCACGCCAGCCCTACAGAGTGAAGGTGATAGACTTTGGGTCAGCCAGCCACGTGTCCAAGGCCGTGTGCTCCACGTACTTGCAGTCACGATATTACAGGTAAGCACCTGCATAGTGGTCACTTAACCAAGTCAGGCTTATCCTGCTGAGGTGCTGGGGGGTTCCTGAGCACAGTCAGGCTGATCCTGCTTTTGGAGAGTGTTGGAGGGTTCCATCTCAGACAATGAACTCTTCTGCCATTGGGTCTAATTCCAGCCGAGGGGGAGGAGGAAGTGAGCAGCCTGTCCACTGCTCTGCATGCTTCCTGGAGATTTCTCTGAAACTTGTGTGGAAATAAATAGAACTTGTGCTTTGCAAGTGTGATCTAATCTGCAGTCCAGCAGTTTCCTTTCCCCCCAGATCAGTGCAGTAAGTTGATTTTAGCCTGTCACTGGTCTGTGACACTGTGTGGAGTAGCAAACTGGGGGAGCAATATGGTGCTAGTCAATAGTCCACCTTGGGTTGTTTGCCATGGTCTGAAACTAGTCTGTTAACCTTGGTCATTTAGAAGGGAGAGAAGTCAAATGATGCCAGTTTCTTTTTGCCCTGTTTCTTCTGATTCCATCTTTGTCTGAACCCCCTCCATGAGCACATGATTTCCTGTGTCAACCCTGGTTAAGTCATGTTTTCATGAGACCTGTGCCTCCTCTAAAGCAGCGATGAGATAGAGCTCTACTTCCCTTAGCAAAATGTAGAGATGGCTTCAACCCTACTCCTGCCTAAAAATTAAAACTATGGGTAAAAGCATTAAAACTCAGGAACTGTATATAAAGCAAGCTATGCTGTTTCTTTCAATTATTCCTCCAGCTTGGTTCTGTAAAGTGTGTATTTCAATTTCAGTAGCAGCAGACTTCAATAAACGGATGCAGGAAGAACTTCTGGCATCAAAGGGCCATGAAAAAGTCAGTGCTGTGTTGTCAGGGTTGCTTTGGGTGGAATGTGAGCTCACTTGATGCAAAACTTAACTAGTATCTAGTCCTTCCAGCTGGGACGAGACAGAGGACGGAACACTCCACCCCACCCAGTGTCTCTGTTTGATGTCGTTCCTGGTTCCTCACTTGAGTTTAAAGCCTGGCTTATTTTCTGTTTGTTCTGTTCATTCCTCATACTCCCTGTATTCTTACCCCCTTGGTTTTGGGTTTTTCAACTCTCTCTAAGACCCAGTACCAGCTTTCTGTGCTGTTTTTCATATGCTATAGACTTTTCTTAATCCATTCCTCCTGATCTTTGCTCAGCTTGTTGGTGCCAATCTTTCCAGTTCTAAACTACTGGTGGTTATTTTTGGGTTGTTCCCTACACCCCGTAGCTCTGTTGAAATGCTCCCTCGCTAAAATACATCATCAGCCTTGTTGTTGTTGCATTGACAGAGGTAACCACTGATGAAGAATCTCCTCTATCTCACTTGCCACACGTGCCAGCAGAGCAGTTTGGGGAGGCACATGGTGCTCTCCAGTTTGTGGTATCGCAGAAAGCAGATTTGGCTCAGGAAAGACAGGGAGGGATGATAAGTATCTTCAAGGGGCTGCAGAGAGGGATGTGTCTGCTTCATCTGTGTGTGGGGCACTGGCCTCCCAGCCCCTTCCAGCTCCCTGGGGTGACTGACACTGCCAGAAAGGCAAATAACCTGGGATTAAGTGGCGTTGGACTGTCTGCTTGGCTGAAGTGAAGAATGCTGTGATGTGGAAGTCTAGTATTTAGTGATATGTAATTAGTTTAATGGTGATGATTATTACTAAAATCCATAATCTAGGAATTTATGGAGATGGCACAGAAACCAGCTTATTGTGGGAGAACAGGATTGCTTTAACCATATTCACATTAAATTAGCGTTGACATGAGTTCCAGGTTGGAAATTTTTTCTATGCTGTGTCTAATAAAACAGTGTGACCAGTTCTTCATATGGTTCTCTTTCAGCTATTAAAAATAAACTTCTTTGTGCTCACTTTTGGTTTTTAATACTTGTTACTGGCACTTAGGTAACCATTGTCTCCTGTAGAGGCACCTAAACGAGCCACACTCAGGTGCTCTAAGACGGACATTCCAATCTATGTACCCTGGAGGAAAAAAACTAATAATTATGGTCCATGCTGCTGCAGGTCATCCTCTCCAACAGCCCTGCTCACTCCAGGGTCTGACTGTCCTTCCGGCAGTTGGACACATTTTAAAGAGTGAGTGGAAGTGCCCATGAAGAATTCTTTGGCTCTGAAGCCCAGCATAGACTAGGAGTAGGTCAGCTCTATGCAGCAAGTAGTTTCTGTGGCAGCTCTGAGATCTATTTGCAGCAATTCCTCACTGAGAGCCAGAGTATGTGCTTGTTATATCAGGTGAGGAAGGGTATGGATGCTTTTGTTCCCCCTGGGGAGGATGAACAATGGAAGGGAACAGACAGCTTGCAGAAATAAAAAATCCCTGGAACACTGATCTCAGTGAGATTTACTCATGTCCTACGTTATGTGTAACTACAGCCATTGTGAGTTTTACTCAGCTCCTGGTGCTGTCTGTGGGTCAGTGCAGAGCACAAACTGAAGGCACTGACCAATTTTGGCCAGGAGAAGGTGGCACGGAGTGCTGGGGGAGCTTGCAGAATGCAGGAGTATCCGTTTCTTACCTCTGCACTGGGCCCTGTGACCTACTTCTGTGCCAGCCATGCTGGCTTGGGAAGCAGCAGTGCCTGCTGCCAAATCTAACTCTGCCTGCTAATCCAGCTCTGAGGGGTGACCCTGCTGTTCCCTGCAATGCTGGCTGCAGTTGTAGGAGCTCCGTGTTCCCAGGGATGAGGGCACAGGTGTGAACATGGGGTGTTCTGGGTTTTCTGGGGCTGCTGTGAGTCCTCTATCTTCTGAGAGTGCCTGAGTGTATTTGCCAGCTTCAGAAGGCAGTGCTTGGCAAGGGTGTGTGCAAAGTGTTGTTGATTTTAATTCAAAGAGCTTAAGATGGTAAAATCGCTTTAATCTCTGTCAGAGCAGATATGGAAGTGACCTCTGCCTGCTGTCGTGGTCCAGCTCACATCTCCTAAGGCTGCTAATTGTAGTGGTGTAAAAGGAGAGGAGAAAGATTCTGATTTCCCAGCCCTGTCCTGCAGTCACAGTGAAATCAGGTGCCTCATAAGAAGTTCACTTATTTAGTTGTAGGGAAAAAAATCCACATAATTCAACTTGCTATCGTTGTGGTATTGGGATTTAGGAACATCTAAGTCTATTCCAGCCTGGAGTTAAGAGTAACAAACTGTCACATCCTGCCTTAGTTGCCACAGATCTCTATTTCCATTGGAATTGGTGGGGGGTTTTAACACAGTTGTGAAGGATTAGCATGCTCTGTAAATTCCACAGGCCATTTATATTTTACTTTGTTTGCCAGTTCAAACCAAGGAAACTCATGCATGCAGCATTCCTTATATGACAGCTCTGGGTCCTTTCTGAATTAGAAGTTCCTGCATCAGGATAATCAGGAGGATCAATACAGTTTGTTGATGATGACTCATAGACTAAAGGCATGTGGGGTTCTGAAAATCCTGTGTGAATGAATGAACCATATTTGCTGTGCTTGTGAGGGAAAAGACTCCTCTTGTTTGCACCTGTTAGCCTATAGAAAATTGGATCTGTTCTACCATATTTCCTTAAAATATATGTGTTTAGCAGACATTTAGCATTCAAATATCAGTTCCTAACTATATTTTCACATATGAGTAACCATTCTAAAGTCAACAACTGCCAGGACCAGACAAACGAGGTAGAATAGAATGTCTTAGCTTGAATCATCTATTGTTCTGATTACTAAAGCTGTATCCTTGCTCTGGTTTTGGGGGGCTCAGACACACTATAAAGCCTCCTTGCCAGAAGCTGGATGATAGAGAGTAAGTGTGACCTCACTGCAGCAGGCAGCTGGTTCAGCTATTTATCTTTTTTATAGAACCAGGGAATCCCAGGATGCTTTGGATGAAAAGGGACCTTAAAGCTCATCTCATTCCCCCCACTGCCATGGGCAGGGACACTTTCCACAGACCAAGCTGCTCCAGCTCCATCCAACCTGGCCCTTTCTGACAGACCTTATGCTTTCTCAGGGGCACCATGCCTGGGCAGCTGGGCTGAGTGCATTTGTTTTGGAGACACCTGTGTAGACACCTGAAACAAAAGGTGTGTGTGTGTCGCTGTGGCACAAAGGGTGATTAATTGGGGAGTCACTTCTTGCCATGTGCAAACAGTTGGGAGGTGTGTTCAGGCTGAGGAGGGTGAGCGTCAGATTTGCTGCCACCTGCACGTTATGAAAGGCCTGGTTTTTAGAATCCTGTGAAAGGATCAGAACTGGTTTCAGAGTCTTTTTTAACGGCTGGTGTGTCCTCGGTGTAACCCAAGAAATGCCACGCAAGCCCTGGGGCACGTTCCCTAAAGCATGGCTGGGAAATAGATAGCCTGGAGTTTAGGGCTTTTCTGCTTGTGTTAGTTATGCATGAAGGAGGTCGAGGTTTTCGGATTTCCTGTACTTTCCAGAGTAAATTCCCACACCAACTCAGTTGGGTTTTGCAGCACTTGGGTTTTATGCTGTATGCAAATGTATGACCAGAATTTCTCCTGCCAGAACAGCATCGGTTTGTTCCAGCGCTGTGTGTAGGTGAAGAGTTGTACTGAAACATCCTTTTGTGTTATGAGTCAGTTCCAGACAGAAATTTCCCTAAAATTCCAACCTGTTGCAGAGGCTTGGAGTTGGAGTTTTTTCGTCACCTCCTCGAGAAGGCTGGGCCAAGCAGGTACATTTTGCATTAGGTGTGGTTGAGTGCACAGAAACCTGAAACACAACCTCCAGCTGGGCCCTCTCTGTCCATTTGAAACTCGAAACTCTGAAGAAACCCTGCGTGAAATCCTGCTGATAGAACCCCAGCAGCTCTCTGAAGGGCCCCCTTTCTGTCTCTGCAGATGCTTTTTTTCCCCACGTGGAAACAGGCAGCATCCTGCAGCTGGGATCTTCCTCCAAGAAAGTCAGGGCATGTTTGGCAGAAGTTTTCTTCCCAGTTCTGTTAGGATAGGTTGGATTAGGTGATCTTGAAGGTCTCTTCCAACCCTGATAATTCTGTGGCCCTGTGTGCTGTCTCAGGAACATCACACATGCTGTCGGGTGTAATTAAACTGATTACTCAAGGAGTAACTTCAGATCACAGTTGCATAAAGGCCTCCTCGGAGGTGGGGGGCACCATGGCAAGAAATGAATCCAACTGTGCCACTAAGACATAAAAAGGTTGAGATCCCTTAGGCCACTTGAAAAAATAACTGCTTTAAAGTGAATTAATTTATTTTCACACAAATTTACGTGTGTGTGGAGTGACATTATACAGGTTGAACTCAATGATCCTTCTGGGTCCTTTCCAGCTCAGCATGTTCTGTGATTATCCAGAGTTAATTAGAGGGAAGAAATGATTTTCCATTTATTTTCTTTTATTTTTCCTCCAACAGAGCTCCTGAAATCATCCTGGGTTTGCCGTTCTGTGAAGCCATTGACATGTGGTCGCTGGGCTGTGTGATTGCTGAGCTGTTTCTGGGCTGGCCTCTGTATCCAGGAGCATCTGAGTACGATCAGGTGGGAGCACGTGGTGGATGTGGGATCTTCTCGTGAAACCACAGTGTTGTGTTCAGGCCCTCTGAACCCTGTGTGTCCTCTGGCAGGTGTCATCTGGCACACATGGCTGCTTGTCACCTGAAATTCCTTTTCTCTCTCCGACATTCCCATTGCCTGTGTGTTTCCACTTGAGCTGAACGTATCCTGTCCAAAACAGGGGCCAGTTTGCACTTAACCCCTGCTTTCCAAACCCAAAGACTGGTGAAACCCCTTCCTGTCAAAACAGAAGTCAGGTGTGTGTCCTGACGTGAAACACCCTCTGTAATTTCACCATTAGGGCAGTTTTTCCACGTGGAGACAGAGCAAGCCTATCATTCCTGCCTTCTTAATACCTTTTTATGCAAAGTGTGAGCCCCAAGCTGTCTTTGAAACACTCTGAAAGGCATCTTGAACTAATTAGTCCTTTCTGTGGATACTTGGCATTATTACCTGGGCTACTCTGTGCCTATAAAAGGACAAAAAGTCTCTAAGAGGAGTTTTTTTATTGAGAGTAGCTTTTCCACTGGGGTTTTTATGGTGGGATCTTGTTACAGTGCTGGGTATAGCTTTCCTTATGTGATAAAATACATGAAAAGTTACTAAGTTTGAAAACTGACTTGTATGTCTTCCCAGCACTGTAAATTTCCAAAGGAAACACAGGGGTGCTTTAATGAGCAGAATGAGTTAGAAAGTAGCTGAGGTGGGGCATGATGGTTTCCTTGTACACTGACTTTTGTGTAATTCTGAGAACCTTATCTGCTCGTGTAGGTGGCTGGGGAGGAGCTGCTTTTTCCATTGCTTAATGACAGGATTTTGCAGTTCTTTGTGAGGCAGCATGAGGTGTGACTTCATGGGGTTGATTTTGATGTCTGAATTTCCCTTGAAAACTAGGGATGACTTGCTTTCATGGTTTCTGAGATTCTGCAGCAGCAAGTGAAAGCTCAAGTGGAACATGAGAGGACCTCTCCAGAAATGAGTTCATGGGCAGGGATGGGATTTACAGCTATTTTTTTAAACACCCTTTGGCTGTAAAGCAAAAGTTACGGCTTGTAAAAAAAGCAGAACTTGTGTAGATAGAAAAAGGACTCACCTCCAGACACTGCACTGGCTGAAGTGAAAAGGGAGCCCATAAATCCCTGTGATCACAGGGTCTGTCAGTGAGTTCAGTGCCCTGCAACATTCAGCTGGTTTGGTGCAGTTGAATAGCAGGAGGTTTGCAAATAAGAAGTGAGACATCTTACAGGTCTGTAATTGATGGTTTGATCAAAGCATAGTTATCTTAATGCTGTGTTTTTTCAAAAAGTTGCTCTTTTCTTTCCTTTTGAAAATACCTTTGTTATGTCTGTAGCAGTGTCTCACCAATACCATCACAAGGATTCAGGTGCAGCTTCCAAAATTCCAGGCCATTTGCTTAGATATAAAATAGGATGCAAGAATCTGATTGTATAAGGGATTTGATTTTGCTTTCTTGGTCAGCAAGACCTTTGTCACGACATTATTCTGAAATTGTATGTCTAAAGTATATGCAACCAGGCACAGCAGTGTTTCTTAGATAATTATGCCTTTATATATACATAACGATAAATTCTGTGGTATTTTTCTCTCCAAATGTGTACTTCTTACATTGCTCAATGTCTTAAAAGCTTGCAGTCTGCTCTCATATATTTTAGCAAAAAATATTCCCTAAAATTTTTGCAGATAATACGATTGAAGGAGTATTCTTATAAATATTTGAGATAGCCCTTTTAATTTTGCAGTTTTAGTTCTCTGGGCATTCTTTCTTAGCAAGTAATTTCCTCTTTGCTGTGAGCAAACCTGGCTGATAACTCCTCCATTAGCTGTGAATTCTTCATATTGGGAGTCCTCATTCTTTTCTTTTTCTTTCCTAGATTCGTTATATTTCACAAACTCAAGGCCTTCCAGCGGAGTACCTTCTCAGTGCAGGAACGAAAACAAGCAGGTTTTTTAACAGAGATCCAAATTTGGGATACCCACTGTGGAGGCTAAAGGTTTGTCTGTCTGTTCATTCCCCACTTCTCTTTGTTCATTGAGGACTTGGTAGAAATTCCCACCTGCTTTGAGTGTGCTGTGAGAACATTGTGAGTGAAGATTGGCTTGGAAATGCCATTCAGATGTTGCTGATTGTGGGTATTTTCATTGCAGGGACTGTACAGACCCCCAGTACTGCTCTAACAATGCACAGTAGTACCAGCAAGGAGTGGGTGTGCAAGTAATTGAGATAATGGTGACTTATTATGGGCTGCTCATTCTTGGGGAAGTGTGTCATCTTGTTGTCACCTCCTGACAAGGCACTGAGTGAAATACAGAGTATTTCGTGATGGTTTTTCTTAGTTTAACAGGAATCTGTTTATGGATTGGCGTAGGACAGGGAAGAAGCCAATGTAGGCTTGATTTGCCTTCAAAGCTGAGCAGCCAAAGGAAGAGGGTTTTGTCTTTCTCCTTTGTAGAAGGGGAATTTAAAATATTTATGGCCTCTTCTCTTCCTAAATCAGAAACCTTCAGTCCTTTTGGCTAATGCACGACCTAAGGAGGCCTTGATATGAGGTCATCCTGTTGTTAATGTAGCTTTGCAAGGACTGATCTTTCCAGCTGAAGGAATGAGAGCCCATGGCTGGGGTTTGGCCTGCTGGGATTGGGTTTGTGTGAAACAGGCAAATGATCACCTGACTCAGCGATTTCCTGCTGCTTTTCTTTATTAATGAGATATCTCTGTTTATATTAATGAATGTTTTCTTTTATAGACCCCAGAAGAACATGAGTTGGAAACAGGAATCAAATCTAAAGAAGCTCGGAAATATATATTCAACTGTTTGGATGATATGGCACAGGTGTGTGGGGAGTTGTGACACAGAGAGCTCATTAATTCCAGTCATCATTGGGATCTCTGAAAATGAGGCTCCTATGCTGGAGCAATCAGTCCCCTTCCACTTGCAGTTGTGAACACTAATGTAGGTTTGCCATGGTGCCAGTTTGCATCAGAAATCACTGGATTAAAGACTCAGAATGTCAATTATGAACCTCCTTGAAATGTATTTTCTTGTGCCTTGATGTGCTACCAGCAGTAGTGGAGCAGTAGGAGAGCTAAGCCCCTTCAGATGTGTTTATAGGATTAGGCCTCTGATTGGATTTTGAAAATATTGACAGTAACTACAGACCATTCTATTTTACATTCTCTCTTCAGAAGTAAAATGAAGGAATATCTGGGTGTTTTTACTATTGTGAGGCCTTAAGTCTTAACTGTCAATTTTCTGTTGCTTTTGTGGCTGTTAGCATCATGTTACAGAGAAGGTAGAATTCTACACCCCCCCCACCCCTGAAACGTGAGGGCATATTGCCAGGCAGTGGAGAATGAAGCTGATATGTTTGAACAGACCAACTTCATGTTGAGATCAGAATTCCACGTGTAAGTTTGACATCCTTTTGTAGAACGAGTGAGGGAAAGGTGTGTTAGTGCTGTGCTGCCTGAAATTAACCTGGCTAAGAGACAGGTTAATAAATACCTCTGTGTGATGTGAAATTATTGACCTGTTGTGTAGCATGAATTTGATGTTTGTGTGACCTGCTGGCATGCCATTTTTCAGGTGAATATGTCTACAGACTTGGAAGGCACCGACATGTTGGCAGAGAAGGCTGACCGAAGGGAGTATATTGATTTGTTGAAGAAAATGTTGACAATTGATGCAGATAAGAGAGTTACTCCACTGAAGACTTTGAACCATCCCTTTGTTACAATGACACATCTGCTGGACTTCCCCCACAGTAACCAGTAAGCTTCCTTGGGTTGCTTGTTTTGTTTCAGGAGGGTTTACTGGAAGCAAAGAAGGGCACTTTACAGTTTTCCATCAGTGTTTTCTGCAGTTTCTGGCCGAACTGAAAACAGCAATGGCATGTGCAAGGAATGCTCATAAGCTTCCTTTTTGTGTTTTAGGACATTCTTTGTTGGTTTAAGCAAGAAAAGAGAATCTAAACCTAAAGCGTGTGCATAAAGTTGGGAATGTGTCTTGCCTCTGTTGTACTGTTGTTCCATATCTGACCTTTTCCTTCTGTTACTCTGTTGCAGTGTGAAATCTTGCTTTCAGAACATGGAGATCTGCAAGCGAAGGGTTAACATGTATGATACAGTGAATCAGATAAAGAGCCCATTCACAACTCACGTTGCTCCTAATACAAGCACAAACCTGACAATGAGCTTTAACAACCAGCTCAACACAGTGCACAACCAGGTATAGCATCTTCTACCTGTTTCATACTAACCAAAGAGATGGAGTGGTCTAATTTGGCACCCTCAGGCCAAGTCCTGCTCTGCAAAATACTTGTTTAAATTGCTCTCCAAAATTTGTAGTCTTGTCTTGAAGTTTAATTTTCCAAAACTCAGGCCAAGGCAGCCTCTTTACTTCATGTATGGAAAATTTGCCTGTCAGTTCAGCAACATAAGTAACGTCGGTGCAATTCATGTTTTTTCTCTTGTATCTCATGCCTTTTACCTTAAACTTTTTCCTGGTCCTTTCTTCATAGTTTAATACTAGTGGTTCTTACAGTTTGTTTTATAAGACGTATGAGAGATAAATATGATTTATTACATATTTTATTTCCTTTTCCTAGGCCAGTGTGTTGGCATCCAATTCTACTGCTGCTGCTACTCTTTCCCTGGCAAACTCGGACGTCTCCCTGCTAAACTACCAGTCTGCCCTGTACCCATCATCTGCAGCCCCAGTTGCAGGAGTGGCTCAGCAGAGTGTTTCCTTGCAGCCTGGAACCACCCAGATCTGCACACAGACCGACCCCTTCCAGCAAACCTTCATTGTTTGTCCCCCTGCTTTTCAAAGTAAGCAGAAACCCCTTTGTATAATCCTGTGTGTTAGACATGAGAAGCTGTAGTTTGCAGAGAACTGAGAAAGCACTGAATTGAGAAGAGCTCTCTGTGCGTGTCACACGGTGCTCTTGCATCAGGAAGTGCAGAATCAGGTCAGACATGTGCAGGCAGCTTGATTCACTTCCAGGTCATGCTTGAACAGGTGACAGTATCTCACCTGCCTGGGTTGCAGGTTCCAGCTGGTTGTTCAACCAGTTTTTCCCCCCAAACTGAACACAACAGCATTCCACAGAAAGCAGCAACAGAGGAGCCAGACCTTCCTGAGGATCAGAAAGTGTCTTGTTGGGTTTTGTAGCTCAAGAGCAAATGGCCGGTGTTGGAGCCTCAGTTCACAAGCCCTGGTGCTGCTGTTGGCTGGCAACAGATTGTCACAGATTGTGAGTCTGGGACGTCAGCACAGGCTCTGTTCCTCCTCAGTGTTCTCTGGTTATGCTGGTAGCTGGATTATATCAGTCTGAAGGGCTGCGTGTGGAAAGGGAACTGATACTAGGTTTGAACTTTGAAATTGGTCTCAAGCAACTTAGAATTAGGTGTCTGTTATCTGTGTGTCTGAAAACAAGACTCCACAGAGCTGGGCTGGTTGTCCATCACAGCCCTTCAGCAGAAGTATTTACTTCAGCTGATGATTTATTAGGAGGCTTTTGTCAAGGGAACAGCTTTTCTATCTCTTAATCTAGCCCTGTCTTCTGCCCTTGCTGGTAGGAATTTGATTTAGGAAACAAACAAACAAAAAAAGAAGAATAAATCAGCTTAGTGGTGATGTATCTTGTCTTCCACAGCTGGACTTCAGGCAACTACAAAGCATTCTGGGTTCCCAGTAAGGATGGAAAACGCTGTCCCCATTGTGCCACAAGCACCTGCAGCACAACCACTGCAGATCCAGTCTGGAGTTCTCACACAGGTAAAAAAACCCACCCCAAAGCCCTGCCAGAGTTAACTGCAATTCCAGCCACCATCCAGGAGAACCTGCCTGCCCCCTGTGCTGGGGGGACTGCAGGGGGTCCTCAGAACAATCTGAAAGGTTAAATGCACATCACTTCTCAGGCAGTGTTTTCTTGTTTTGTTTGGTTTTTCTGAAATATTTAAAGTCTACACTATTTTATGTCGTGTGCCTCCCTGGTTTTAGAAGTTTGATTTAATAATGGGAATAAATATGTAGTTTTCAGTTGCTGCAAACAGGCAGTATTTTTTCAGGGGTGTACGCTGCCTTACAGGGAGGGATGGTGACTTCTGCCTGCCCTTTACAAATGTGTCAGGAGAAATCATTGCTGTGAGAAGTGAGATCCCAGTAAGCAGAGGTGACAATGCCGACTATTCATGATGAAATTTCATCTTTAAATCAACAAAATTATTTCTGAATCCTTCTCAACTAGTTCCATTCTTAGTGTGAGTTAATGTCTAGCAATGACATATCTATTTCTGTAGTTTGCAGTTTAAGCAACACATAATTGACTAATAATGCTAAAATGCTATTTTAAACGTCGATGTGTCGTAAATTAAAATAATTTTTATTTCCAAAAAGTTATGCTGGAATGTACTAGTGCCCAGTGATTCGCAAGTTTTATTCACTGAAGAATTTTAATTTCCTTTATAGTTGTGTTTTTATTTATTTACATAGTTTAAGTTTCTGTTGGCATTAACACATACTCTGTTAGTTTTATTCTTCAGGCAGTGTACTGAACTTCCTGACCTTCTTGTAGAGGAGTAATTTTTAAGATTGTTCAGTCCAAATAGTTTGAGTGGCCCTCTGTGATCTCTGGTTTCTTTAGCATGATTACACAGGTAACAGTATCCAAAAAGCAGAGTCCACCTGAAGGCTCACCTGAACCCAAGCCCTGCTTTTCCCAAGAGTGCAGGTTATACACTCACAGTCTAGTTTTAATGAGACATTTGGTGGACTAGTACGTGTCTGGGTGGTCTCATCACAGATAACTTGGTTCTTCCATGACACAAAAGACCTGCTGTGCCTTCTACTGAATCCCATAGTTTACCTTCTTCCAAGAGTTCCCTGTGGATTTAGAGGTAGGGCGGTGCTGTCATTGGTGCAGCACGAGGGTGCCACTTGCCCTCTGGGGCCCAGTGAAGCCTCGCCAGCTCCACACTCTCTCATTTTCCCTTGAACTGGGTCACCAGAGAGCTCCTGTTCCCAACCCCCCTGTTGCTGATGTCCCCCCAGGCACACGTAGGTGCCCAGAGGAGGCTCTGGGTGTTGGTTTCAGCGCGTCCCCTCTGCTGCCGCACCGCAGAAACGCCAGCGAGGTGCCGCCTCGCCCGGCCCTATTGCTGACCCCAGTGCCCCGCCTCGGTTCGTGTGTTTCACTCACTGCCTGATCTACATTTCAGGGGAGCTGTACACCACTAATGGTAGCAACTCTTCATCCTCAAGTAGCCACCATCACGCCGCAGTATGCGGTGCCCTTTACCCTGAACTGCGCAGCCGGCCGGCCGGCGCTGGTCGAACAGACGGCTGCAGTACTGGTAATTGCCTCCCTTGATTGTGTTCACTAACTGAGTTTTTGTTTTAACTTAGACTTGCAGAGGGCATGGAAGCATGTGCCATCTTGTGGCTGTGTTCTTGCTACATCTTAATGTCTCGTTGTTTTCCTCCCCAACATTGCTGAAGCACTGTCTGACTCTGACGTTTAGTGTGGCTCTGTAAAGAATCCACATCCATTGACTGTGACTTTTGCTAGCCTAGTATTTAAAGCTCTTCTAAGCTATAATCTAGAAGAGTCATAATTGTTCCTGTTCTTCACTTACTTTCCTATCTTTGCCTTTTGATTGTGGAATACAAAGGAATCAGTCTTTAGCTTGACTCTGCTACAGGTACCTGGATGGCCAGAATTTGACCTACTTGGCAAGTTAGCTCCATATTTTGTTTTCAACATGTTTAAAGCTGCTTTGCATGGAGAAATGTTTCAGATCGTTAAGCACAGGCTAAAATCTCTAATGACAGCAAATCCTTTAATGTATTGCTTTAGCAGTTGATTTCTCTTAACCTCTGTTGAACACTGACAATAATTTTCTGGCCTTTCGTTATTTATAGCCAAGTGCACATAGCTCGCTTCATCCAGATAAAGATTCTGTTCTTCACAGATACTTTCAGTTGATATGTATTTCTTGGTTGAAATTAAAGGTGAGCTCTAGTATCCAAAATGGCAGTAGCTAGGTTTTAGGTTATTTGGAACAATTTTAAAAAAAGAATGGGGGAAGGGAATAAACACACCTTGAAGAAATGTATGATCACGAAATTGCCCTCTTCTGCATTTATTTGGCACCTGCCTCAGAACAACTTTGCAAGTGCCACAAAGAAGTCATTGTAAAACTCCAGAATCAGATCAGTGAAGCTTATGAAAACATTGCAGTGCACTGAAGTGCTGGTATCCTCACATGTCGTTCAAAGCACATTCCATTGTGTGAACCATGTTGTTTCTTGTGGCTTTAAAGTGGTAGTTTGAATGTCATTTTCTTCTTCCAAGAGGGAGGCAGGCAGGCCTCTGCTGAAGTGGAATTTGTTGGAGCCATACCTGCCCTGAAATTCAAACCCCCTCATTTGAGTTCTTGTGACCCAAGTGAGCTGCTCCCTGGTTCTGAGGGTGGGGAGGCAGGAGAGTGGGACCCTCCTGGTCACAGCTCTGAGCTGAACAGACCCAGGGATGCTTCCCTTGTCCTCCCCTTGAATTTGGATTGCTAAAAGGCTGCAACCTAAGCTCCCAAAACAGCAAGGGGTGACTGTAGCAGAGCTTGGGACACAACTGAGTTGTTAGTGATGATTTCCAAAGTGTATTTGGGCTTTTGATTCAGCAGGCAAATTCTGTTCTCCTGTGTGTGTGTGCAGTGGACTTGACGTCCAACTGCCCTGTACAGCCACAGAGATCCGAGCCAGCTGTCTCCAGACTCTGAGCCTGGATCCCGAGTTTCTCTGGAGGACTCACTAGTTCTGTTTAGATTCTGGGAGCCTTTGGCGTGAATTTGCTCACCTTTAGTGCTTCCGACACTTCTCCCTTGCTGCTTCCCCTGAGTTTGCATTAGCCATTTGCTAAGCTTTGCATATTTTTGTCCTTCCTCTGTCAAAACAGTTCGTCGCTTGGAAGGCCCGATTTCTGCCTCTCATTGGGAATTTATATCTTGCTGTATTAAACTCTCTGCTTTGTCTTGTGCAGGTGTTGGCTTTTGGAAAGACGCATGGTGTGACTTTTTAACATATTTCTCTTTTTATTTTTAATTTTTTCAATGTTGTTATGATTATTCCGCTTATATTGGCAGAGGTTTTAGCAGCTCTCTGCTTTGAAGGCTTCTTGTTCAGAACTGGTATCTGTACTAAGTGGATCTGTTACTTGCAGAAATATTTTATATAAAACAGCAGGTGGTTTTGCAGCTTAAACTGCAGGAGGGGGAGCCATGTATTTTCAAAATCACAGAAATATTGTACTGTCAAATTTATTTGGACAGGAACATTGATAATGTTAATGAATTGGACCTGTCTTCACTTAGGTCCCTTGTAACTAGATTGTCTCTCCATGTGACTTTTCTTAAAGGCTTTAGCTGAGATGAGTGAATTTCCACAGTAATAACACCATCTCAGGTCTCTCAGTGTGAGCCCTGAATGGCAGAAAAACAGAAAGGACCAAATTGGCTTAATAGTTTGGAATCCTTCAGCAGAACGAGGTGTGTAAATTTACATACTGAAACAGTCCTGAGCACTCACGCTGCACCTGGTCGTGCAATACCTGGCTGCATCTGCAGAACAGTATTAAACTCCTTTCCCCAGGTGACAGCAGTGATACAAAAGATTAGCAAAGTGCCAGGGGAAGCTCCTTGCTCAGGTTTTCTTGTTCTCCCATGCTGAGACCTTCGGGTGATGTATCTCTGCAAGTTAACAATCCACGCTGGTGCATTTATTGCTTGGACAGCTCTCTCTGCCTGCCCCCCTAGGAACTGAAGCCTAGTGAGCCTCGTGTCTGTGTTTGTTGTTTTGCAGCAGGCCTGGCCAGGGGGAACCCAGCAGATCCTGCTCCCTTCCACCTGGCAGCAGCTCCCTGGGGTTGCTCTGCACAACTCTGTCCAGCCAGCGGCCGTCATTCCCGAGACCATCGGCAGCAGCCAGCAGTTGGCTGACTGGAGGTAGGGATTGCACGGGCTCCAGCTCCATGCCACATGGAAATACGTGCCCTCACAGTGCCCAGAGTGCCTCCCTTCCCCTCAGAGTCACCCAGGGGCTCACTGCAGCTCACAGTTCCTGCAGTGCCGTCATGGGATTTATGTCTTTTGGGTTTTTTTTCTGCTCCAGGAATGCACATTCCCATGGAAATCAGTACAGCACTCTCATGCAACAGCCGTCTCTACTGACCAACCATGTGACACTGGCTACAGCACAGCCTCTGAATGTTGGAGTGGCTCATGTTGTGAGGCAGCAGCAGAGCAGCAACGTGCCAGCAAAGAAGAGCAAGCAGCCAGCACCGAGCACAGCCAAGTAAGGATCCCATTGCTTTCTTTCCCAGTCCTAGAAAAACCACAGGTCTACTTGTGGAGGTTGCCTTTGTGACGTGAAAAACGTGTTTTGTGATCCCAGAGTCGCTGAATGTGTAGCTTTGTGGTGCTACAACTGCATTTAAAGAGGTCTTGGAAAAAGCCTTTATGCTGTAGTCACTGATTTAAATGATACTGATTTCAGTGAGTGCAGGGACGTGGCTGACCGAGTGCTTTGCTGTCCTGGTCAAAGGGTTTTTATGATTCAGGGTGTGTTGGTGCCATAGCAATGCAAGTGACAGAATTGTTGAACAAGGGCTGGCAGGTATCTGGCAGTGTTCAGGTGGGTCAGTCCTGTCCAGGGCATCCCTAAGTGCCTTGATCTCTTCTGGGATGCCTCTGTGGTGTTCTCTCATGTGAGTGTCTGCCCTGAGCTTCTCTTTGTGTATGTCCTGGTGCTGCTGGTTGTACGTCAGCTCCAGCCTGCTGGGGCCTGGCTCTTCCTGCTGCTGTTTGTCCCAGCCTGCTGACAGAGGTGGATCCTGCTCTGGTTTTCCTGCAGGCCCAGCTCATCCCTGGACACCGTGCCCACCCAAGTGTACTCTCTCATTGGGAGCAGCCCCCTGCGCTCCAGCTCCTCCTCTTCCAACGTGCTGGTCCCGGTGCAGGAGCAGCACCAGCCCATCGTCATCCCAGACACTCCGAGCCCCCCCGTCAGTGTCATCACCATTCGCAGCGACACTGACGAGGAAGAGGACAGCAAATACAAACCTGCCAGGTGGGAACTTCCTCGAGGCAGCTGGTACTGCTCTCTGCTGGGCTCAGCCCAAGCAGCAGGGACAGCGGGCAACACAATGTGTGAGGCCTTGGCCAGGCTGGGAAGAGCTGCTTAAGACAGGAAATTCTGCTATGCTGTTGTGTCTCTAGTTAATCTGAAGTTATCTGACAAGGAGGGAGGGTATGAGATCCCAGAGGGAGATCTCCTGTTTTCTGTTGGGAAAAGCTAGAATGTTTTCCATTTTGTGTTCTGACTTCCTGTTTCCCCTGCAGTTTGGGCATGAAGCAGAGATCCAACGTCATCAGCTACGTCACTGTTAACGACTCCCCTGATTCTGACTCCTCCCTGAACAGCCCCTATGCCACAGACCCCCTGTCGTCGCTCAGGAGCACTGGAGGGGCTCTGGAGCTGCCGAGCAGGGCTGCTCCCGACAGCTCCAGCTCCCGCACCATCATCGTGCCACCTCTGAAAACACAGCTCAACGACTGCATCGCAGCCACCCAGGCTTCAGGTGGGTCCCTCAGACCTCCCTGTGCTCAGGGGCTTTGCCAAGGCCCAGCTGTGTCCTGTCCCTGACACGTTCATCCTCACAGTTTTGGACTTCCTTGGGTCTCCAGCAGCTTTAGGCTTCACAGCTGCTGTTCTGAAAACCCTTAGACTGTTTTCATTGTCATTGGCAGGTATACTTTTTATTTATGTTTGGCTGCATTTAGAAAGATCTGTAAACATTCCCAAAATTAAAGTCTCTGTGACAGAAGTAGGCCCTGAGCGTTCTTTGGTTCCCAAAACTGGTTACCACAGTGCAGGGTGTGGGAGAGGGAGGAATGGCCTAAGCTTGTGAAATCTTCCAGGCATCCTGAGCAGCAGCAGTAAGACCAAGCCAGTGGCCTCAGTGAGTGGGCAGTCATCAGGATGCTGCATAACCCCCACGGGGTATCGCTCCCACCGCGTGGTGACCAACGGCGTGCAGCCCCTCAACCTCAGCCAGGTGAGCACTGCTGGCCCTGCTCAGCTTTAGTGGGCTGCCTCAGGATTGCTGTAAGGCAGGGAGAAGGACTGCAGGATCAATGGCTTCAGCCTCTGATTTGAAGCTGATTCTGTCCTGGGGCCATGCAGGGTAGGACAGAGACTCTGTAGGGAGCACAGCTGGCGCTTCTGAAGGTAAAGAGTTAGTTCCTGTACCTGAGGGCAGGAGAGGGAAGTGTGGTTATGTGGTTAGGTCCATATCCTTTGTGCTCTTAGTCACATCTGTCTTACAGTAGGTCGTTCTTGCCACGCAAATGGGAGAGTGCCACCAGGACCCAGCTGTTGAACTAGAAGTAGCTTTGAAGGCACAGTACAAGGAGATACTTTTGTTCTTTACCTTTTTTCTCTAGGTCTCACAGAGGCCCAGCCAAAAGATTAAGGCTGAACTTTGTCTTTTAAACTAAAAATTAGCACCTGATTTCCCTTGAAATTTTCAAGAGATTGGTTTCACTTCGGTTGGTGTCATGACTGTTGATCTTTGAGTCATGCTGCCTTTGAGACGAGAGGAAGTGTTACACTTCATTTCTGGCATGGGCACAAGACAGGTTTCGTTGTGCTAAAATAGATCAAAGGATGTGTGAGGAGTTCAAGGGCTGGATGAGTCCTGGAACCTGCCTGCACTTGTCCAGCTGTGTCCAGTTTGATCCCATTGTAGGGAAAAAGTGTAACCTTTGTCTCAGAAGAACTGCAGTCACCCTTCCCAAATCTAGGGTTTCACATGGTTGGATCTGCAAGGAGGGTTTCCCAAGGGGGGATCTGCAGGGAGGGTTTCCTAAGGTTGGATCTGCAGGGAGAGTTTCCCAAGGGGAGAGCTACAGGGAGGGTTTCAGGAGTGTGGTAGAATGGAGGTGTTGATCAGGAGGCTCTGGCTGACCCTTGCTCGCCTCCTGAGCTGAGCAGGGGTCCCCTGAAGGGGATAAGCACTGACTTTATTTACTTCTCCCCGCAGAACCAGCAAACCACAGTGCTGGCCTCGCAGGAGAGAAGTGGAAACGCTGTCCCACGTAGGCAGCAAGCCTACGTGGCCCCCCTCACGTCAACGATTTCTCAGGCTCCGTACACGTTCCAGCACAGCAGCCCAGTGCACCCCCACCTGGCAGCAGCCACGGCCAGTGCCCACCTGTCCAGCCAGCCCCACCTGTACACCTACGCCCCCAGCAGCGCTGCCACGCTGGGCTCCACCACCTCCATCGCCCACCTGTTCTCCCCTCAGGGCTCCTCCCGGCACCCCACGTACGCTGCCCACCCCAGCACCCTCGTGCACCAGGTCCCCGTGAGTGTCGGGCCCAGCCTGCTGACTTCCACCGTCCCACCCGCCCAGTACCAACACCAGTTTGCTCCCCAGTCCTATATTGGTGCTTCCAGAGGATCTGCTATTTACACTGGATACCCGCTGAGCCCGACAAAGATCAACCAGTACTCCTACTTGTAGTTCCCAGTAAAGCACTGTCCTGCAGCAGAGGGTTTGGAGAAGGATTTCGGGTGAACCTTTGCCTGGGAATGACTGCCTGGTCCGTGTTTCTCCCTGAGCTGGTTGTATGTTGTTCCCAAATGTCTCTGGTGAGTTCAGTCACTAACTGAGCAGCATGCTTTGGTACCAGTACGAGGGTCACTAATTAAGTTTTTAAAATTTTACTTACTTTTTATAGATGCTTTTAAAAAAAAAAATCATGGTCGCGTTTATTTAAAATTGTTCTGTTGTGCTAATCAAAAGGGGTGTCAAATCAGTGTTTTGGAAGACAGATCCTGATGTCTTTTTTAACTTGTGTAACTTAAAAGATTTGCAGATTCTATTTTAGCAGCTTGCACAAATCCATGTTGCCACTAAAAATGTAATGCATGTTTATCTCATTATGTTGCTGGGGCAGTTTTAAAATTAGATTTAATATTTTAACATTTGTTCTCTAATTCACTTTGTCTCTAACAAATTGCTGGTTCTGCAAAAGCCATTATTACATCTCCATATATATGTTTCTGTCAAGGGGTTTTTTTTGTTTACTTCTCTGCTTTGTTTAAGGACTGGTAGAGGCAGCTGCCTTATGCCAGCAACATGATATATTCAGGAGTCCTGTAAGCCCTGGAGTCTGTTTTCCTGCAAATTCTCCATAACCCAGCTGAATTTTCTGTAGTGTTCTAAGTTCTAAAGACTGCGTTCGGGATCTCACTGTGTGGCAGAGCCCAGCAGCTTTGTCAGGATGTTGTTGTCTTCAGCTGAGGGTGAACAGTGCAGCACTGCTCTAAAATTTGGTTTCTGCAGCTTATTAGATGCTGGCCCTATAATGGAGCTGGATTCCTTCACAGAAGCACAGGGCTTTGCTTTGTTCTGTTTTTCTTAATATTTTTCCTCACGTGATTCATTTAGGAGGGAGATGAATTTGAAGTACAATGAAACATCACTGTATTGATGTGTACAGCTTTTTATACTCCTGTGAGCGTATCCTCCTGGATATGTCAACAGCTACTTTAAAGCGCTCTTAATAAGACTTGTAAACAGTATGTGCATGTAGGAATTGCAACAACAACAACAACAACAAAACAAAAACAAAAAGCAAAAACAAAAAAAGAGAAAGAAAAAGAAAAAAGGAAAAAAAATCCAGATTTTAAAGTTTATTACTGAATTTAAAACTATTTTAGAAGTTTTGTATTGGTGGTGTTTTAATATTTTACAGAAAATGAAATATGTACATATTGATTAGAAAAATATAACAAGCAAAACTTCCTGCTAACCCCAAATGTTCTGTCTTTGTAATCAAAATGTGTAGTGATTATACTTGAACTCCGTACTTAGTGTTTGTCTAATTCTTAAACGTTCCTGGGGATGGAAGTGTTGTATCCTTTGTATTTAAACCAAAATGAATTGATTCATGTTGGAATGTATGTGATATAATGCAATGGTTAGAGCTCATCACTGTAGCACTGAGAGAGGAGTTAGAGCTTCACGAGAGGAAAGGATACCTTCGGATTTGTTTTGCACAGGTATGTGTGATGAAGAGTTGTTTGGTGTGTCCCCTTATTGTAGTGCCTTAAATGATGATGTAGTGTGACTAGAGTTTACAGTGAGCTTTGCCTTATGAGGGACCAGCAAGCCCCCGTCGAGTTGAAGCAATTCACCCCGCTTTCCACAGCCCAGAGCAGCAGGAGGTGCAGAGCTGCCTCTTACCCCTTCCAGCGCTCCATCAAAGCTCTGTTCTCGTTCCCAAGTGAAGCGACGTCCCCTTGAAGCTTGCCCTCGAAAATGGCACATGTACTGTTAGTGTCTGTCAGTGCATTTCGGATAAAGGTAGTGCTGGGAATGCATTGGAATGTTTAGTCTAATATTGCGGAAGTGATTAAATATGTGCAATCACTTTTATTAGGTTAGTGTGGCGTTTCCTTCCCCCCGCCCCCCACAGGAATAGCAGACGTGTCGTGTAAAATATTGCTAGCTTGGTGATAGAATATTTATACCAAAGAGAGCCTGTTGTAAAGCACATAATACCATTAAAAAAAGTTTTATAATGCTACTGCTAACGTGGAGTTGTTAGGAAGGTCTGTCAGCTGTAGCCCTAGTTAGTGTTCAGAGGAAAAACTCATTCTGGATAATCAGTGCAGTTTTTGGACTACACTTTGTTTCCTTGGGTCCCTTGTACCAGGAATTATTCCTCACCTAATACATAGGTTGAAGTATCTTGTCCAAAAGGATGATAAACTGGTTTGAGCAGTCGTGTTACTGCAGCAATAAGAGGTTTGGTAACCTTGAATCCCAGTTTATGTTCCGTCCCGGTGGGAGGGAGGCCAGTTCTGAGCGGCGCGTGGCGAGAAGAGCAAAAGCCATTGCAGGAATCCCCACGTTGCTCAGAGAGGAAAGTCTGGACCGGCCTGAAATGGATGAATGGAGGTTTTGGCATCTCTTTGCTGGAGGGGTCGAGGACTTTGGAACTGGACGGTAGCATTAGCCACGTCATCGTTCAGTGTGTTTGTAGTCAGAGCACTTCTGTGAGTGGACACCCACCCTTGCTATGCCACATCGTTGCTGGAAACGATGCTGTTTGTTGGTGTAGGCACTTTCTTGCTTTTTTTGACATTGCTTGTGTTCAGTACTTGCCTTGAGATACCTCTTGGGTGTACAGAGTTGTGCCTTTCCACCAAAAGGCAAACCAAGCTCCAACTCCCTGTTTCCCAAATAGGACTTTGTGGAAAACACTTTACTAACAGGAAAATTAAAAACCTCTAGCAAAATCTGCTAATAAATTTGAGAACTTGCCCACGTCCCTCACAAAAATGTAGCTTAAAATAACCATTTAGAGTCCCTGTAACGTAATTAATCCAAATCAAATGTATTCCCAAAGTGTCATCTCTTCCACTGCCTGAGTTCCCAAAAGAGTTGGAACAAGGAGGATGAGATGGAAACAATGTAGATGAAATCCAATGTGCTCCATTTGGAACAAGCTGTCAATTATACCCCAAAATTCCTTAGTGATGCAGAGTAAACCCCACCCAGCAGGGCCAGGGGGACACCTGGGCTTCCTGAGTGTGGTGGATCCCTGTCTGGCCCCAGTATGTGATGCCCAGTTTGGGTGTGTTGTGCTCTGAGGAGACACGTCCCTTCTTCCCTTGCATACCCAGCCTCAAATTGGGTTCAAGAATTAACTCTCTTTGTTGTCAGAGCCACTACACGTATTTTGTAGGGAAATGTGCTATCTCTGGATAGGAATTGGAGTACTTTAATTTGTTTTTTACAACTAGTTTGGGACTCACCTTTGGAACATTTGATAACCGTGGTCCCATCTAGGTTTGTCTGCGTGATTCTTGAGCTGTTCAATCAGTTTTCTCTCCCCTGACCTGTATTTGCAGCTGTCATAGCCACCACAGAGGCCACTCCCGAGGCTTTCCTGCTTAGCACCTACTTGATGGGATGCAGTAATTTACCTCTGACTCAGCAATTTCTTTTAGTACATGAAACTAAATTGCTTCTAAATGACAGGATTGGCACAGCCCTGCTTTCTTTTTTGGTTTTATTTTTATTTAAACTTCTGAATGGTGCCGCATGTCCACATGGTTGTTTGTTGCTAAACTTTATATAATGTGTGATTTCAGATTCAGCTTGAACTATATCTATCTCACTACATGTAGCAGTACATTATATGTAATGTTAGTATTTCTGCTTGAATCCTTGATATTGCAATGGAATTCCTACTTTATTAAATGTATTTGATATGCTAGTTACTGTGTAAAATTTAACTTTCTTTTATGGTTGTGCTCTTCCTTTTTACAAGCCGCTAGATACAGGTAGTTTCTGACAATTACTGATCTATGTTTGTATTGCTGATGTACTTAGGGGGTATGTAAAAATCATTTTAACAAAAGAAATAGATATTTAAAAATTTAATACTAACTATATGGGAAAAGGGTCCATTGTGAAAACATAGTTTATCTTTGGATTCAATGTTTGTCTTTGGTTTTACAAAGTAGCTTGTATTTTAAGTATTTTCTACATAATATGGTAAAAATGTAGAACAATTGCAATGCATCAATAAAAAGGGTTAATTTTCTGTACTCTATTCATGTGGTCACTCGGTCTGTTGAAGGGGGGGTTGGTGTGTCCGGGTGCAGGACGAGTATTTGGGATGTGGCTTTGGGATGTGGCAGCACTAGATGGCACACTCGCCCTGCTGCAGCACCTGGCACGGACGGGCAGCCTCGGCCCCCTCCGCTGGCCCAGGAACCCACGGGCTGTGCCCACAGAGCCACCTGGCACGGCTGCGCCCAGGGCACAGAGCGGCAGTGTCCGTCGGTCCACACATCTGTCCACCTGTCTGTCTGTCCATCCTTCCATCCCTCCCTCCATCTGTCTGTCCGTCTGTCTGTCCATCCCTCCCTCCCTCCAGCTGTCCCTCCGTCTGTCTGTCCATCCATCCCTCCCTCCAGCTGACCCTCCATCTGTCTGTCCACCCATCCTTCCATCCCTCCCTCCAGCTGTCCCTCCATCTGTCTGTCCATCCATCCTTCCATCCCTCCCTCCAGCTGTCCCAGAATGGCTCAATCCCAGCCCCACAGCTCATCCCAGCCCCACAACTCCATTCCAGCCCCATAGCTCATCCCAGCCCCACTGCTCAGTCCCAGTCACACGGCACATCCCAGAATGGCTCATCCCATTCCCAGGGCTCAATCCCATCCCCACGGCTCATCCCAGCATGGCTCATCCCCATCCTGGCAGCTCCATCCCATCCCCAGGGCTCATCCCGTCCCACGGCCCCAGGAAGGGGTTAAGGGGCCGGGGCCGGGCGGGCCGGAGCGGCCTCTCCTCTCCGCGCACATCTGGAGTCAATAAGCGCCGGAGGGGCCGGAGCATTCCTGAGCTCTGAGCTGGAGGCTGCGCTGCCCGCCGGCCGTGGGGCGCTGGCGCTGCCCGCCGGCCATGGGGCGCTGCCCGCCGGCCATGGGGCGCTGGCGCTGCCCGCCGCTGCTGCTGCTGCTGCCGCTGCTGCTGCTGCTCGCCCCCGCGCCCCGCGCCCAGCAGCAGCACTTCATGGAGTACGTGGAGCGGCGCATCACCCTCCTGGAGGTACAGCCCTGCGGCCGCCCCGCGTCCGTGGGGTGGCGTGGGCATGGGGCAGAGCCTGGGGTGTCCCTGCGCCCCATGGCAGGGTCCTGCAGTGCCCGGCACGGGGCAGAGCCTGGGGTGTCCCTGCGCCCCATGGCAGGGTCCTGCAGTGCCCGGCACGGGGCAGAGCCTGGGGTGTCCCTGCGCCCCATGGCAGGGTCCTGCAGTGCCCGGCACGAGGGTGATCTGGGGGCATTTGAGGGGTGGGACACTGTGGGGCTGGGTAGCACCAGGGGGGCATCACAGGGATGGGGACAGCAGGGTCTGGGAGCAGGATGGAAGAGTGGTGGAACCACCGTGGGTTTGGGAATGTCATGGGACAGGGACATCACAGGACTGGGGACATCGCAGGAGTGGGAATGTCATGGGAGCAAGGATGTCACAGGATTGGGAGCAGGGACACCACAGGTGTGGCACCATCATGGGAGCAGAGGCATCACAGGAGTGGGACCATCACGGGAGCAGGGACATCACAGGAGTGGGACCATCATGGGAGCAGGGACATCAGCGCCGTGTGGCTCCGGGGCCCCCACGGGCAGTGGGACGGCCGCTGTGTCCCTATAATTGGCTGTGAGATGTGCAGACCTCAGTGTCCCCTTGGCCACCCCAGGAGAGGATCTCCCAGTGGCACGACCAGAGCAGCCGCTACTCCACGGAGCTGCGGGACTTCAAGAACCAGGTGCTGGGGATGCTGGAGGCGGCGGAGAAGGAGCGGGAGGCGATGCGGGCGGAGGCGGAGAGTGCCGCGGTGCGCGTGGACCGCCTGGAGCGCGAGGTGGACTACCTGGAGACACAGAACCCCGCGCCGCCCTGCGTGGAGGTGGACGAGACCCTGATGGAGAAGCAGGTGGCCACGGCCAAGCAGAGGAAGAACGAGAAGTACACCAAGCTGACAGGTGAGGCTCCCTGGGGATGGTCCTGCGTGGGGGTTCTCTGAGCCTTCCCAGCTCTCCCAGATCCAAGTTTCCCCCGGCCGTGTCTCATGGTGTCCCAAGCAGAGCATCTCTCAGGTGTCTCTGGCACAAGACCCTCCATCCCCACCCAACACTCCCAAGCCCAGGCTGGAGCCCTGTGCTGCTCCAAAGGGTGACTCCCCTGCCCGTGGCACACAGGGGGACTTCTGGGTGCCACCAGGGGTGGGTGCATTTGCGGGGCAGTTGACCGTGGGCTGGGGTGGGACGCAGTAGGACCCCCATGCCTCAGGGGCAGGGCGCGAGCCGTCCCTGCTGCAGGGCCGGGTGGCTCCCAGCAGGGTCCCCAGCGCGGTCCCCAGCGTGGTCCCCAGCCCCTCACGGGTGTCCCACTCCCTCAGACTGCAGTGACACCATCGCCAGCGTCAGGGCCATGAAGATCCTGAAGCGTTTTGGCAGCTCCTCGGGACTCTGGACCAAGGACACCGCGGGCAACTCGGAGAAGATCTACGTGTTCGACGGCACCGCCAACGACACGGTGTACGTGTTCCCCCGCATGCGGGAGTTCACCCTCTTCTCTGCCACCCGCAAGGCCGCCCGCATCAAGCTGCCCTACCCCTGGGTGGGCACCGGGCACCTCGTCTACGACGGGCACCTCTACTACATCCGCCAGCAGGGCCCGTCGTTCCAGGTGATCAAGTTCAACCTGGCCAACAAGACGGTGGTGGACAGCTCGGTGTTCCCGGCCGAGGAGCAGATCCCCGTCTTTGGGCTCTCGCCCTTCACCTACATCGAGGTGGCGGCGGACGAGGAGGGGCTGTGGGCCATCTACGCCACCAAGGAGGACGAGAAGAACATCTGCCTGGCCAAGCTGGACCCCGGCTCGCTGGACATCGAGCAGATGTGGGACACGCCGTGCCCGCGGGAGAACGCCGAGGGCGCCTTCGTGGTGTGCGGGGCGCTGCACGTGGCGTACAACACGCGGCTGCCCAGCCGCTCGCGCGTGCAGTGCGTCTTCGACGTCAGCGGCACCCTGGCGCCCGAGGACGCCGCCCACGTCTACTTCCCCAAGCGCTACGGCTCCCACTCCAGCATGAAGTACAGCCCCCGGGAGAGGCAGGTCTACGCCTGGGACGACGGCTACCAGATCATCTACCGCATGGAGATGAAGAAGAAGACGGAGGTGTGAGCGGGATGCCCGTGGCGACACCCACCCCATCTCCCACCACTGGGAAGGGATGAAATGCTGGACCACCCTCTCCCAGCCCCGGCCTCCCCCCTCGCCCACCGGCACCACCCTGCGGAACCCTGGACTAATTTAAGGAGGTTTTCCCTCTCTGTGATGTAACGAATAAAGAGCACGCAGCGAGAGCGGTCACCTGCCTGCGGGTGGGGGGACAGGGGGTGGGCTGGCTGAGCTCTGAGCTCCTCGTTGTCCCACAGACCCCCCAAAAGATGCTTCCCGAGAGCGGGGGGCCACACAGGGACTGAGGGTCCATGCAAGGGGCTTGGGCTGGCCTTTGGGGAGGGGGTTGCTTTGGGGCTTTGGGCGAGGGTTTTGGGGGGGGTTTTGAGCAGGGGTTTATTTTGGGGCTTTGGGCGAGGATTTTGGGATGGCTTTGGGCACTGATTGAAGCCAAGGCTTTCAACAGGTTCCTGGTCAGGGCCAGCTTGCTTTGCACATACAAAACTGTGAGCAAACACCAAAATCCCTTAATCCAGGAGGACAAAAGGAGCTTTTCCTCCCATGCTGGGGTGGTGTCCCAGCCAGCAGGCACCAGATGTTGCTGATTTTCCGAGTTCATTTCCGAGCACAGCCGCCTTCCCCCCGCAGCCACAGAATCACCGCCTTACATAAGGCCCTGGGTCCCCTTCCCTGTCCCACCAGAGTCAATTGCCTGCACAGGGGAGCCCCAGGGGTGCTGGACAGGGCAGGAGAGGTGCTGGACAGGGCAGGAGAGGTGCTGGGAGCCCCCCGGGATGGCCCTTGGGGGCTGGGAATGCAGCACAGCCCCACGTTGCCTCCACGCTGTGTCCCTCCTGCCCCAGCAGTGGCTGCCCCACTGTACCCACCTGCCCCACTGCAGGGTGCAGGGTTTGGCCCATTTCTGCCCCCCAGGGGCACAGGGGGTGGATTAGGAGGTGTTTTGGTGTTGTGAGGGTCCCTTTTGCCCACCAGAGGTCAATCCTGGGGACAAGCACTGAACATGTGAAGCTGTGGGTCAGTCTGGCCAGGTGGGAATTGCATCCTGCTGGTGCCAGGTCTGGGATAAGAGGCCATGGGAAGGTGCCAGCCCCATGGAGAGTGCCACTGCCAAGCACCTGGGGGGCCCCTGGGGCCACCAGCCCTCCCAGGGTCATGGCATAGCCATGCCACCCCCCTGCCACCATAAACTCCATCCAGCATTCCCCCATGCCCACCTTAAATCAAGTTGTCCTGTGATGTGGAGGGCACTTGGCATTTGCTTCAAGTTCTTCTGTGTTATAATCAAAATATCTTTTGGTTGCATAAGAAAAATCTTCAAATAGGCACTTTGAATGACTGTAATTGGCTGGTGCTGAAAGTTCAACACACAGTGCAAGTCAAGCAGAGGAATTATCCAAGTGTGAAAGGCTCTGTGAACTGTCAAGTTAATTTATGCCCCTTTTCAAGATCAATAACTACGGTAACAGAAATATAATTTTCCAAAATCTCACAGTAGTAAATAATTATACTGATGATTTCTCGACCCTGAATTAAAATTGATGGGGCCGTAATGACTCTGCACCAGAAACCAACTTGTGACCTGAAACAAGTCCTGCAAAACAGAACCTGCTGTGACACCAACGCTGCCCCCGGCAGGAGCGGGACAGGACCAGCCACTGCCAGAGCTGGGCAGCACCTGCTCCTCCAGTATCACACAGTCCCACACTGGTCTGGGTGGGAAGGAACCTTAAAGCCCATCCCATCCCATTCCCTGCCATGGGCAAGGACACCTTCCACCAGCCCAGGTTGCTCCAAGCCCCGTCCAGCCTGGCCTTGGACACTCCCAGGGATCCAGGGGCAGCCACAGCTGCTCTGGGCACCCTGTGCCAGGGCCTGCCCACCCTCACAGGGAAGGATTTCTTCCCAATAGCCCATCTAACCCTGTCCCCTGGCAGAGCAAAGCGATTCCCTGTGTCCTGTCCCTCCATCCCTTATCCTAAGTCCCTCTCCAGCTCTCTTGGAGCCCCTTCAGGCTCTGGAAGGGGCTCCAAGGTCCAACTGGAACTTCTCCAGGTGAGCCCCCCCAGCTCTCCCAGCCTGGCTCCAGAGCAGAGGGGCTCCAGCCCTTGGAGCATCCCCATGGCCTCCTCTGGACTGGCTCCAGCAGCTCCACGTCCTTCCCCTGTTGGCCCCAGAGCTGGATGCAAACCCAGAGTGGTTTGGGCTGAAAGGGACCTTAAAGATCATCCTGTTCCAATCCCCCACCACGGTCCGGGTGCCACCCGCCAGGTCGGGTCACTCAGGGTCCCACACGCTCCTGTGCAGTTGGTTTTGTACAAACACTTTGGCAACGAGAAGTAAAATGAATAAATAACTGCAGTGCCCGATGGGCTTCTAAAGTACAGCACTTATCTCACACTCCACATCTTCAAAGTACTTCGGCAAGCATCAACTAATTAATCCTTGGAATAACTCCTGTAAAGCAGAACAGCCTCATCTTCATCTGCTGACAAACACTCAGACAAAAAAACCACATGGTTGATGGTGAGAAGTGGCTCAGCTCTGAGCTGGCTGGGTGTGGGGAGCAGGGCTGGGAGTGTTTGTCCTGCTCAAAGAATCACGGAATATCCTCAGCTGGAAGGGACCCCCATGGATCATCCAGTCCAATCCCAAAAATCCCACCCTGTGCCTGTCCCGTTGCCCAAACCCTCCTGGAGCTCTGGCAGCCTTGGGGCCGTGCCCACCACCCTCTGGGGGAAGAAAGAACCTTTCCCTGAGATCCAGCCTCGCCCTCCCTGACACACCTCCAGCTGCTCCCTGGTCACCAGAGAGAAGGGATCGTCCCCAAGATGTCCCCATCTGCCCTCATGGACACTGCAGGGTGAGGGACCTCAGAGCCTGTCCCAGCGTCTCTCCTGCTGGATATCCCACAGGACAGGGGTTAGGCTTGGAAAAGAGGAGCAGCAGGGACGCAGGAACAGGCACTGGTGTTTGCCATGGCACGGAAACACAACCCCACCCCGGGCACCCCGGCCTGGCACCGCACCGGCTCTGCCACCTGCGAATGCCAGAGCTCGGCTCCTGCCGGGGGTTATTGATTTCTTCCTTTTTTTCTTGCTTAAATATTTATTGAGTCCATCGGGAGGCAGAAAAGGTTGTGCCACAGCTGGCTGTCCTCAGGACCCTCAGTGGCATCCAAACCTGCCCATGGGAGAGCATGGGATCCCTTGGTGGGATCCAGGAACCCCCAGCAGGATGCAGGCACCCTCAGTGGGATGTAAGGACCGCAGTGGGATGCAGGGACACAAACAGGATGCAGGGACCGCAGTGGGATTGCAGGCATCCTGGTGGGATGCAGGGACTCCCAGCAGGATGCAGGAACCCAGGCAGGATGCAGGAACTGCAGCAGGATGCAGGGACCCCCAGTGGGATGCAGGGACACAAACAGGATGCAGGGACCCCAGTGGGATGCAGGGACACAAACAGGATGCAGAGACCCCAATGGGATGCAGGGACACAAACAGGATGCAGGGACCCCAATGGGATGCAGGGACACAAACAGGATGCAGGGACCCCCAATGGGATGCAGGGACACAAACAGGATGCAGGAACCCCAGTGGGATGCAGGGACCCTGACAGGATGCAGGAACTGCAGCAGGATGCAGGGACCCCCAGTGGGATGCAGGGACACAAACAGGATGCAGGGACCCCCCCGGGCTGTTTCGAGCCCCTCTGTCCCGTGTGGAAGTGGATTTTTGTGCTGCTCCCAGCTGCCCTGCACAGCCCCAGCCCCAGGCTGCCGTGTCCCTGCTGTCCCAGGCTGCCGTGTCCCTGCTGTCCCAGGCTGCCGTGTCCCTGCTGTCCCAGCCATTCCAACAGATTTCCAGGACAATTCAGCCTCGGCTCGAGGTCACCAGTGGCAGAGACTCCGTGGTCTGGAGTTACCCGGAGCCAACACGGGCAGACAGGAGGGTGTGTAAAACCCGTCCCAGCTGGCTCTGGGACAGGGACTGGCCCAGTCCCCCCATTCCAGGGCTGCAGCAGAAGGGGCTGGTGGCCCCAAATCCTGACCCCTCGGCCCTTTCCCAAAGGAGGGGTCAGTGGACAATGTGCTGATGGAGCCGCTCCAGAGGGCACAGCCTTCCCTGGGAGGCGGCAGCTCCTCGGGCTTTAATTGCCCAACATTTGAGCTCTTTAAAGAAGAGCCTCTCTAAGTAATAATCCCTTTCATCTCTGCTCCTCTTGAAAAATGCTCCTCTTTGCAAGGCAATTTGGTCAAGTAAATTGAGAAGTTGTGTTATCAGTGGGAAAGAGAAAGTGAGATCTTTGGGCTAATTTTTCCTCCTTTGTCTAATTCTCAAGGATATCGACTTTTTTCTTCCCCCTCCACAAGTCTTTTTCAGCTCACAAGAGCTGCTGATAAACTGAAATGGCTCTGAATGTCCTGTTAGAAACACTGGAACTGAAATTAAAGCCAGGCAACTTAAACAAGAGTATTACGGAGCTGCCTTTGTATTGAAACAGGACGGGAAGGGGGAGAATTTTCCATGTAACACTTTCTTACTGGCTGGTTCGCCACTCTAATGGCCGGGGTTTATCTTCAAACAGGTGTTTCTGCCCACCCAACATCTGGCTGGGGTCGAACTCATGAGCTGGGAGGCAGCAAAGAACTCTCCGCCCGGGATTCACAGCAGAGGAGGGAGGGCGCTGGAGCTCGGGATGGGCCCCCCGCGCCCCCCAGCCCGCACACCCCTGCACTCTGCCCTTCCTTCGTGCCCTGTCAGAGGGGACGCGCTGAGCCCAAAGGGACAGAGAGGGACATTTCTTTTCAAAACATGGGCTCTGCAGAACGCTGTGCCCTGTGCCCCCCGCCCCAGGCTCCTCTCACCCCTGCCGGGGCTGCCTCCTCCTTCCAGCCCTTTCGACAGGACAATCAAAAATAAAGTCTTCAAGCAGGGAGCTCTCGGCCCTGCCAGGGCAGCGGGGCCTGTGACTCACCACATTTCGGGATTTTCTGGACAGTTTCCCCCCCCAGCAGATTTTGCAGCTATTTTGGGGCTCCGCTCAAGGGGGATTATTCCTCGTGCTCCGCTCCCGTTCGGGTGACGCGTCCCCATCCCACCCAAGAGGGATATTGCTGACACCAGGAGGGGCCACGCCGACAGCTCCCCCGCCCCGGGGATTTCACACACCCTGCAGTCCACACGATTTCACCAGGATTTTCTTCGGGCTGTTATTATTACTAATGCTATTATATCAAAGTTGTTTCCCGGGGACAGGGAAAAATACCGGCTCAGCTCTTTGGCTAAGCAGTTCTTTAATTTCTTGCCTCTCAAAATCAGCTCCCCTGAGCCTTTCTGGCAGAGCTCTGAGCTTTCTGCTTAATCCACCTTCCCGAGGCAGGAGCGCCGAGGGCCGCAGCGGCTCTGCCCGGCAAAGGAGCTTTGGGCTCCCTCTGGCAGCGCTTCGCTCGCTGGGGCTGAGTCAGCTCCAAGGAACACGAGGCAGTTTTGTCTCTGCCCCTCCAAGCGCCTCATCCCCAGCCGGGATGGGAAGGAGCACATTTGGGGTCCCCAGCGCGCCCTGTCTGCTGGGGAGGGATCAGTGGGGCCCCTGTGGGTGCAGGAGCCCAGCACAGCACCCCTGGCTGTGCCCCACTCCTGGGCCCTCCTGCTGCCGGACACGGGCACGGAGGGAGGGATATCCACGGCAACTGTGATCATCCCGGGAAGCCACCGCTGGGACTGCGCAGCTAAGGTCAAAACAAACAGAAATTGGCAATTTTTCTCTTTCTAATAAAATGCAGCGGTGTGTTACTGACTCGCTAATTGCTCGGTTAAAAGGATTTCTCCAAAATTACCTCCTAACCCTCATAAATGAAAATGATGCAAAGATTAGCACTTGGAATTGCTCAGGCAAGGAAAAATGCAAGGTCTGATTCCCTGCCCATGGCAGGGGGCTGGAACCAGGTAATCCTTAAAAGCCCTTCCAACCCAAAGCATTCCATGATCCTATGAGCCCCTGTGAACCCCAAATTGCTCCAGGTGGACCCTTGGCCGTCAGAGAGGCCACGGGGCTGAGCTTGTCTTTGTGACCGACCCCTGCCCACAGCTCGGCTCCACATTGGCAATTCCTCCCTGGCTGCAGCTTTTCAGGACATCAGGGCTGTAAAGGAGAAACACCCCTGAGCCCCCTCCAATGGCAGTGGCAACCTCCACCTCCTGCCATTCCCCACCCCGAGCTTGCCTCGGAAATTGAAATGTTCAGCTTGTTAGAGAACAAATGAAGAAAGGAATCTAATTTAATCAAGGGCCATCGGTCCCAATAAATCCCGTGCAATTTGGCACCGCTGGGGTGCAGTGTCATCATCCCCTTGGATGTTCAATCTGTGCTGGCCAACCAGGCAATTCTGAGCTGCACGTTCTCACTGCTGGCCCTTCCATCATTCCCTTCACTGCACGACCCCCTTCCACAGGCCTGAGAAACGTGAGGGTTTGGGAAACTATCCTTTTAATTGCACCATCAGCTCCATTCCCGTGGCTGGGAACTTTGGGAATGGCAGCAGCATCCAAGAACCAGCACGGCCAGCACAGGTGACTTTGCCTTGGAGGGATGAGCTTGGAAGGGTCCTGGCCCAGCCCAGCACCAGCCCATTTGTCTGGAGAGCCCAACACAACTGGGCCCCCACTCCCAGGGTGGCGTTAGACCAGCCCTGAGGCACCACGGATGGTCCCAGTGAGGAGGGGAATCCTCTGCGTCCATGGGATCTCCTTCCCAACTGGCCCTGTGGAGGACCCTGCTGGTGTGAGGAAGGAGGGTGAAATTCCCTCCAAGCTCACCCCAGGAAGACCAGATGGAGCATCCCTGTGGAGGGGCAGCTCCATCAGGACCAGGTGGACCATCCCCGTGGAGGGGCAGCTCCATCAGGACCAGGTGGAGCATCCCTGTGGAGGGGCAGCTCCATCAGGACTCAAATCCCTGCAGAGCACACCCAGTGGGCAGCAATTAGAGGCTCATTAGGTGAAGCTGAGATGACACAATGGGCTGGAAGGTCATCCTAGTCTCTGTAACCAGCATGTCCTAGAAAAACTGCTTTAATTCATCCCTGGGAGGTGGGATCTGTGCCTGGAGCTGCTCCCAGGGGGATTTGCAACCTGCACCACTATGATGGAGTGGGGTCCTGTGGGATGGGAATGGTCCTGTGGGACCAGAGTCCCCACTGGGCTGGTGCAGAGAGTGGAACTGGGAGAGGGAGACTGATGGATTGTCCACGGCTGGGGCCGAGGGGCTGCAGGGGTGGGCAGGGTGGTCTCAAGGAAACCAGCAGAGCAATGAGCAAAATGCCCCTTCGTTTCTGTGAGCCACCCAAGAGGAACAGCAGCAAACCGACTTAATTAAAAAATTACTGCTCCTCCACTCTGTCCAGAAACCTCATCTCCGGCAATTTGAAATGGAGAGGGATGTGCAGCTGCTAATGGGAGATTAGGAGAAATCTTCCACTTTGGAAGCAATTAACGAGCCAGAAAGTATTTACATATGTGAGCTGGACGGCTGGCTCCCATTTCCCAGCCCCTGCTTGGCTGGGGGATGTCTCTGCCTGTCTGGGCTCGGGATGTTCCTCTGAGTGACACCAAACCCCCTCCAGGCTGCCCCATGGGATGCCCTCGGGGGTCCAGCGATGTGACCCCCCCCAGCCACTGCCCCCAGCTCCTGCAGCCCCGGGAAGGACCGGCCAGGACAAAGCCCCTCGGCTTTGGGGTGGTTTTCTCCCCTAATCACATTTCTGCCTGTTATTCCTGGTGCTGCAGGTTACCAGGGCTGCACTTGGCTTTGATGCCGCCTGTTCCCACGGCAACAGGACATGCTCTGGGTTTGTCTTGACCCATCCAGGTCCTTTATTAGCTTTAATGAACTGCATTTTTTTTAATAGAAGCCTACATCAGGTTTTTGAAATAGATGTGCTTTAAATACCGTGGTTTTAATTACAACTGACATGGGAACGTAAGATATATAATTATATTTGCATGACTAACTCGCTGTCTTAAAAAACCACATATATAAAGCTGTAAAATATAATTACAAGCTATCTTTGAGTTAAGTCCAGGGGAATAAAAGGTAATTTCTGTCCATTCAAGTGCCATTGCTGCCGAAGGCTGGCTGCAGGGGTCTGGGAGCCAGGCAGAGCTACCAGGATGCCTCTGGCTCTTGGACAAAGATATCTCAGTCCAAAGATCCAGACTGAGATCCAGACAAAGACTGAAAGATCCAGAATTTCTGAGCCCGTGCATGTACAAAGAAGAGCCAAATTCCAGAGGCCTCTTTGCAAGGTGGATTTTGGGGTGCTGCTCAGCCCAGCAAAAGAACAAGGATTGGGCCCGGGGTCAGGACTGTGTTTTTCTCCAATGAGATATATATAACTTTCTGTCAAATTTATTATCTTGTAAGTGGAGATAAAAGTATCTGGACTGAGGTTCCTTGAACTAAAGACTGAAGCAGGACTGGAATGTTTCTTGGGATTGAGTGGATGTGATTCCAGACTCTTTCCAAACTGCTCAAGAATTACATGTAAATAAAAGATTTAGGAAGAAACAGGGGGAAAAAAATGAAAATGAAGCACATGGAGCTGCCCCTGCCAGAGAGCTGAGCCCAGGGTGGGCACAAGGCACCTGGAGTCACCCACAGGACCAAAATGTCTTGTAGGATAAGAGATGACACAGACCCAGACCCAGCATGGCAGCTGTGACACACACTCCCCATCAGCATCAGTACTGAGGTTAAATTCATTGCTTAGTGATTATTTTTCTCCCTGAGATAATTACAGAACATGTTGATTTATTTCTTAAAACCGTGGAAAACCCCAGTTGTCTTCTCTCTCACTGTCTTCTCTGTGTGTGTATTTGCGTGATTTGCCAACCTGTGAGTCCCGTTCCATAATTAGAAATTAAAGGCCACTTTTGGAGAATAAATATAAACTGTTATGACAAGATCCCTCTCTTTGCCAAACAAATGTGTTGCTGATGTATAAAAACAAAATTCACACAATAATGTGATCAGTGGGAAGCCAATATTGGAGAGCACCACCCTGGCTTGGTATTGGGAAGGAATTCCTCCCTGGGAGGGTGGGCAGGACCTGGAATGGAATCCCAGAGCAGCTGTGGCTGCCCCTGGATCCCTGGGAGGGCCCAAGGGCAGGGTGGACGGGCTTGGAGCAGCCTGGGCTGGTGGAAGGTGTCCCTGCCCATGGCAGGGGGTGGCTCTGGGTAGGATTTAAGGTCCCTTCCTACACAAACCATTCCATGATTCTACGTCTGAAACTCCCTTTCCACTGGATGCTTTTCCTTTTTTTTCCTTGTTATGTGCAAGTTATTTTGCTCCGCAGTCAGTGGGAGGGCACAAGGCTGGGCCAGTTCGCAGCCCTCTGATCCCGTGCCATGAGCCGTGGGACGGCCCCGCGGGGTTTCCCCTCTCGCTGGGAGCCCCCCCTTGACCCAGCAGTGGCTCCAAGGCCGCCCTCCCTCCAGAGCGTCCCCCTCTTCCTGCCCTCGGACTCCGATGGGATCGGACACTGTGAGACCAAAACTAAAGAGAAAGGGGGGGAGAAAAAACAGAGGAAGGTCTGGGAACGCTCCGAGTGCTTGTTTTGCCTGCAGAACTCAATAAAACAGACTCTCCCTTTGTGGCCGTTTGCATCCTCCTCCTCCTGCCCTTTGCAGCGAGTCCCAGGGGAGTCCCACGGTGGCCAAGCACCCCTTCCTTGGGACCAGCCCTGGGGTGACCCTCCTTGTTCCGCTCGGCAGTGGCTGAAAGTTCTCGGTGAGCTGCTGTCGAAGGGCGGCGAGGGAGGCGCAGAGCGAGGGCACAGCCCGGGACGGCCCCGCACCGGGCTCGGCCCCGCCGGGTTCTGCTCCCTGCGCCGCTCCGGGCGGGGCGTTTGCGGCCCGCGGGGCCGGCGGCGGTTCGTGTCCCCCCGTGGGGACCATCGCTCGGCGCGGGCAGTGCCCCACGATGGTCCCCCCGGCGGNAGAGGAAGGTCTGGGAACGCTCCGAGTGCTTGTTTTGCCTGCAGAACTCAATAAAACAGACTCTCCCTTTGTGGCCGTTTGCATCCTCCTCCTCCTGCCCTTTGCAGCGAGTCCCAGGGGAGTCCCACGGTGGCCAAGCACCCCTTCCTTGGGACCAGCCCTGGGGTGACCCTCCTTGTTCCGCTCGGCAGTGGCTGAAAGTTCTCGGTGAGCTGCTGTCGAAGGGCGGCGAGGGAGGCGCAGAGCGAGGGCACAGCCCGGGACGGCCCCGCACCGGGCTCGGCCCCGCCGGGTTCTGCTCCCTGCGCCGCTCCGGGCGGGGCGTTTGCGGCCCGCGGGGCCGGCGGGGGTTCGTGCCCCCCCGTGGGGACCATCGCTCGGCGCGGGCAGTGCCCCACGATGGTCCCCCCGGCGGGGATGTGGCGAGCCCTCGGAGTGCGGGGGGGCCGCGGGTGTTTGTCGCCCAGGAGAGCCGCTTGCCAGCAGCGCGAGTGACAGCCGGCATTGAGTGGAAACCCATTATCCCCGCCAAGAGAGGAGCAAAAATAGCGGCTTTTGTGTCAAACCCCACGTCTGTTTTGACTCAATCCGAGATAACGAGGGGAACGCATAAAAGGTGGAGATGAAACGGAGGACGCCAACCCCCCGAAGAAGGCAGGATTAAAGAAGAGAAGGGGCTGAGTGGGTTGGTGCAGTCAGAGGCCGACAAGTGCCATCAGCCAGGGCTGTTGTGGCTTCTTCTGGGCCCGTCGTGCCCTGGGCTCTGCGGGCAGGGGCAGTGCCAGGTCACAGCCCTGCACCCCTGGGGCTGCCTCAGCTCGGGCAGAGGCTCCCGGCCAGTGTTTGACCCACCCAGTGGATTATTTTCAACGATTCGAGACTTTTCCCTACACTGAAATCTGGCACATCCCCAGAAAGGGTGGATGGTCCCACAAAGGGTGTCCTTCCCTGTGTCCCTCAGGTGAGCCCTTTGTGCTGGGAAGCCAAAGCATTTTTCCCACTTTTTATTCAGTTCCCCAAGGGGTGGGATGGGCGCCCCTGCCCAAGCAGCCCTGCAGAGCTTGTGTCTGCTCCAAGGGACCCCCCTGCCCTCGCCCTGCCCCGTCCCAGGCTCGGCCTTGATCCCATTTCACAGCACCCCCCGGGACTGCTGCGACCCCCCAAAATCCCACAGCACCCAGCCACTGCCTCCACGAGGGGAAATGCTCCACCAGACAAGGCAGCGCTTACAAACGAAATCATTTTATTGACTTTCTGCTCCTACAGCGTGTGGCACATAAAGAGAATTATTAAGACCCGGGGTGCGATGAGAAGTGATGTGTTTACCCTTCAGTGACCACGGGATTCGTGTCCCCGGGGCAGGGCAAACACCCCCCCCCGCCCATCGCCGTGTGCAGCCAAGGATGACGAGGCGACATTTGGGGAAATGGGAGCCGAGGCTGACCTGAGGATTGTGGCTGATGAAGGAGGTCCTGATAACCCGGTGGGAGGAGAACCCGCTGCCTCGCTGGCAAATCCTACCTCGAAACCAAAGTATTTGCTTTTCCTGAATTTAATTAGAGTGGAATAAACAGCACTAACGCACTTCTCAGCTCAGAGGAAAATCCACAGTGAGAAAGTGTCCAAAATCCACAGCTGGCTGATAAAGATCAGCTGATTGAGCAGCAAAGTCAGGACTTGGGACATTCTAACTTTGTTTTTGGCCTCCGCAGCCAAGGAACCAGCAAAGGTTCATTTTTTTCCCCAAAACTTGACCTTCCTTCAGGGTTTGGGCCCTGGAAACTTGATTCTATAAGGAAGTGCTGACTGTCCGAGAAAAAAAAGTTTGGAAGCTTCTTTTTCAGTGTTGGTTGTGTTTCTGCATTTCCTTTTCCCCTTTGGTTCACCCTTTATTACTTGAAATAGAAATCTTGTGGTCATGCAAGAATTTCATCTATTTCTGTCGCATCTTTCTCCTTTTATTTGGGGATCCCACTTGTTCCCACCGCTCCGGATAACGTGGTGATGGTACAGGGGGGGATGAGCAGCAGCTACAAAGGGCTCTGAGGAAACTGTTCATGCAATTAACTCTGGGGACACTTCAAATACAGGGAAATAAAAAACAGCTTTATCCCCCCCAGAGGAATCAACAGCATTTTTTTTTTTTAATATATGACAAAAGGAACTCGGGATACACACTGCACAAACTTCTAAGAGCTCATGGACACCTCTACAAGGACAGGAGACCTGGGCAGGCTCTGCTGGGCTGGGGCTGACCACGAGCACGGAGCTGCCGGCAGGTTGGAAGAGGCTCTCCCATCTTCTGCCGTGGCTCTCCCAACGGTGTCCCCTCTCCCGGCCACCTTTGCTCTCTGCAGACACATCTTCTCCCTCCTCCAGCCTTGGTACCCACTAGAAACTATTTTACACATCATTTTACCCCCCCAGATTTCCACCTTCCTCCTCTGGAAACAGACCCGTACAGTAAAAGCCACAAAAATAACATCACCTTGGGAGACATATTTAGACAAAAACATATTTGACCACAGAACGGGTTTCTACCTTTACTCACGCAGGGACAACTAGACCGGCAGGTCTCGCTGCTGCCACCACCACTCAGCAACCACCGAGACTGGGCCAGGGGCCAAAAGAACCTGCTGGAGTCCCATGTCCCCTGTCACGGCGTGGGGGGTGGCTTGGGAGAGGGACACGAGCCCTGGCTGTCGAAGCTCGCTGCCCGGCCTTGCCACTGGGGGAGAAAAGAGAAAGCAAGCCTAAGGAAACGGGAATTATTTGGAATTCCTCCCCATGCCACCGTGTCCTGCTCCTCTTGTTCCCACCCCATCCCTGTCCTACCTCGTTCTCACCTTCTCCACATCTTCTGACTCACTGACCGCCCGCGTCCAAGAACTCCGGAGCAATTACTGAACAATTCGCTTTATTGCTTTCTAAATCAATTCCCAATTGTGAGGATTCCTCACCCCCCCAAAAAAAGAGGGAAAATAAAGAGTATCTGTGTGTACTGTGGAGACAAAGCGGCCTCGGTTCGGCCTTTGGCTCTTCCCTGCTTTATTGCCCTTGTCTTTTTGGGTTAGAAATACTGTCTAATCTCAAAAGTACTCGAGTCTTTCCAGTCTGGTGATTTTACTCCACAGAGCTCCGTCCGCAGCACCAGAGACATTTCTCAAAGGGAAAATCACATCAGAGAGTCAGTGGATGGAGCAAACATTTTTTTTTTTTTTTGGCCATACTGATGGGATCGTAAATTATTAGTCATCTGCCTTGGGGGCTATTATTATAATTCAAACCCATTTCTCCTCGAGATTGTGAGTACCTGCCCATCTCACCATCTTGTTTTATTAAGTTCAAATGACAAATGATAGGCATGTCCCAGAGACAACGGGAGGCACAGAGTTTCCACTGCTTCCTTCTCCCCCAGCATCAATTCCCCTCCTGCGCAAGCAGAAACTCTTTGCTGGCTGATATTAATGCTCCAGCAGGTATGAATTTAATTCCTCTGGGTGAAGACTCGCTTGGGGAGCCAGAGTTCACCCTCCCCTTGGCAGAGGCATCTCAAAGAATGAGACCTGAAGATGAGAGGATGGTCGTGAGGTGCTCGCAGGAGGCTGAGCGAGGCAAACAGATGCTCTCTGGCTCTGGAGTGGACACGAATCCGACCAGTTTGGCCCATTTCCCTCCCCAAAGAGCGCCAAAGCAAGTCACTGCAAAGGTTTGCATTACACTGATTGCATTCAATTAATTGCATTAAATTAACGAATGAAGAAGCTGAGAAGCTTGTTCCTTCCAAAGGGGCAGCTTTAGGGTAAGAAAACACTTTCTCCTACATTTCTCATATCAAGTGTGCTTGCTAAAATCCCTGAGGAGCTGTTAATGGACACAGCCTCCTCACTGGAATTACCCACAAGAGAGCAGACTGCAGGAATTTCAGTGGGAATGGGCTTTTGGCAGAGCCTTCTCCATGCTCCTCGCCTTGCCCTGTCTGCACTGACAGTGACAATGGTGCCACTCCAAAAAAACGTGATGGCAATTTTTCCAGGCATAGGTTCAAGTGACAGGAGAGGAGCCTGGAGATATTTTTTTTCCTTCATTTAATCAGCCAAGGTGAACCACGCAGTGTGTAATTAACAGCCAGAAACCAGAAACCCTTCAAACAGGCCCACAAGTCTGGAAGGGCTTATCTTTCAAGATAAGTGGTTATTCTTCATTATGGGCAGGGTCTGGCTCTCAGCAGAGTTAGCAGTTTTTTATCTGGAGGAGTGTTTTAAACAAGCAAATTCTCCCCTGCTGAATGTCAGAGGTCCTTGGCAACATCAAAGACCCACTTCCCATCGTGCCGATGATGCTGCCCCACCATTCCTGAGTTTCTAAACTCCTGTTTTCAGAAGTTCCCTTCAAAGTCTGCAAAAACAAACTGTAATTTTACATTTCTCTTGCCAGACACCACCACCTGACCCGGCTGATGGGTCACGTTTGGGGGAATGAAGGAGGAACGTGGGGGCCAAGCAGGTGCCGTCAGGACCTTGGGGCTGAACGATGGGAACAAACTGTGCTGAGGGCAAGAATTTATTGTCAGAATAACTTCACAACACAACAGCAAGTGGGATTCTCCTCTTCAGCTCAGAAGCTCGCCTTATGAACATCTGTGTGAGGAGGATAGCACTTAGAAGCTTGTAATTAATGATTTATTTGCACATGTTCTCCATGTTCTCTTTTTAATGATGATGGTCATTAGAGAAGTGCAGTGATTACGGTTTGTTATTCACTGTTGATAAATATGGAGCAACCAAAGACATGATGTGCATCCAAAGCATTTCCCTGAAGGTTCCGTAAGTGGAAGGGGAGGGAAGAGTGAGCGACACCAGCTCACAGGGGAGCACAGAAAGGAGGTCCCCGTGGTGGGACCCTGCCCAGGTCCTCAGGGTGGACACTCAAAGAACCATGTCTGCAAGGCCAGTGGTCCAGCCTGGGGCATCCAACACCACTGGCCGTCCGTCCATCCATCCATCCATCCATCCATCCATCCATCCATCCATCCATCCATCCATCCATCCATCCATCCATCCATCCATCCATCCATCCATCCATCCATCCATTGTGCACCTCTCTGGCAGGGTGAGGGGGCCAGGGCTGGGTGGTCCTCCTGGTGCAACACAGCCCTGGTGAGGGTCCTCCTGCTGAAATCACCCAAAACTGCCATTCTGAGTTCAAAACATGGCAGAAGCTCCTCCTTTTGGCCAGAGCTTCTCCAGGGTGCCCCAGGCAGGGCAGTGCTCGTGTCGGTCAGCACTGAAATTCCAGATTCCCCCCTTTTCCTCCAGCCCCGAGCTGTGGGGAGGGGGCTGGGCCACCCAGCCCAGGAGCAGCTCCATGTGCATGGACAAACAGCTCTGCTCATCCATCGCTCAGTTTAGACATCAAAGAGACACTCCGGTCCCAGCTCTCTCGCCGTCGGGGTGAGGTCAAGCGCTCAATCAAGAGGTTGCAGAGACCATTTGCAGTGGTCAGAGCACGCAGAGACCATCAGGAGGACCAACCAGTGAGCAAACATTCCCTTTGCTGGTGCCCAGCACAAACCCTCTTGAAGATGATGATGCAAATGAAGATGAAAATCATGAAGATGAAGGTGATGGCTCAGCACAGCCTCAGTTCACCCCTACAAAGACAAGAGGGTGAAGAAGGGATGGAGGGCCAGCAGCTTCTCCCCCAGCATCCCAAAGCAGGTGGACAGGGGAGCCCACAGACCCCGGATGGACAGAACAGCCTCCACAAGACCCAGAGCTGAGGATAGAGGACCAAAACCCCAAATTTCTTTTCAAAAATGCCCAAACTTGTACAGAAAAGATGATGGAAAAGGTGATGCAATGACTTGTAACCAGTAAATACCATTTCCCATTAATTTCTCTCTGGGAGCCTATGCCTTTTCTGTTTGGGTTTTTCCAGGCTGCACTAGGGATTTGGAGACAGCAGTGCTAAAACCTAAAAGGGCAAATAAACACAGGGACCATTTGCTTGCTGGCTCTGCACTCCAATTTGTGGCAGAAATACCAGGACAGATGATCAGAGGGTTTTTATTTTCCTTTTAAGCAGAGGTCCTGACCTGTGCATTGGGGGGTGAAATGATTCACTCAGGGTTTTTTTCCAAAGTCCTGGGGGCTCAGCCTTGGTTTTCAAAGTGTGGTTTAGAAGGTGAGTCATCTTACATGTCTGGCCCTTGGTTTCTCTGTGTTTCACCATCATAATAATGCCTTTTCCCACCCCCCATCCCCTCCCAGTGATTATCAAAAACTTGACAGGAGTTTTCTTTCAAAACCCAGCCTGCAGTCTGAAAAATAGGGTAGTAAAGCCATAAAAATGGTACTGTGGAGGAGGAACCTCTGCCCCTGGGTGGGCCACGGCAGCTGCTGTCACGCTGTGAGGTGCCACAGACACCACGGACATGGACCCAAATGATCCCACCCCACTGGTGCCAAAACCAGCTCCCTGTGGCAGTGGGAGGTGACAGGCACAGAGCCCAGACACTGCTCAGGTGCCCCGTGCCAGGTTTGGGAAGGGGAATGAAAGCCTTTTGCTGCTCACCAGCATCAGCAGAGAACACAACCTGCACAAGGGTTCAGTTCTGCTTTCATTGAGCCCAGCTGTGACCTGGGGGGCTACTCCTGAGTTACACGGGTGCAACCTGAGCTCACAGAGTGCCTCATGTGTGAGTCTTCAGGAGTCCACTGTCCGACATATCCAGCTGATATATCCACCTCCACTGTGTCTTAAACTAAAATACTACTGGGTATTACTGGCCTGGGCTGGGATAGAGAGCATGGCACAAACTGCTTTCTTAGTCACAGAATGGTTTGGGCTGGAAGGGACCTTAAAACTCATCCCCGCTGGGGACACCTTCCACCAGCCCAGGGTGCTCCAAGCCCATCCAGCCTGGCCTTGGGCACTCCCAGGGATCCAGGGGCAGCCGCAGCTGCTCTGCCCAACCTGTGCCAGGGCCTGCCCATCCCCTTCTTATTAGAGTTAAAAACAGGTTTCAGAGAAACACAGGGTTTGATGCACTAAATCAGACCACTACCAGGACCTGCCTTCCAGTACAGGTCAGTGTCTGAACTTCAAGGGGAAAATAAGATGCTTTTCTTAAGTACTTATTTGGTGGCTTTGAGGGAAAATACCTCCTTAGCCTCAGCTGGAGTGGGAGGTTTTATTGCCTTTATTATCTTATCACTGGCCACAAATCCTGGCTTTCTTCTCATACCTGAAGTGTCAAGAGCGTGCGTGCCCTTTTCCACTTCTCTCTCCTCCAGAAATGATGACCTGAATCAGCCAAAGCCAAAGGGCTCTACAGAAGCGTGAGAAATTGGAGTGCAGGGAGGGAGAAAATGCTGGAGATGGTCAAAATGGTACCCGGGCATTGCAGCCCTATTTTATCATCTGGGGCTGCATCAAGTGAGTCTCTTTCTCTGGAGATGCTTAGAGCAATTACATTTGTTCTATTTATTCTCCCTCAAAGGCTCAGAGATGAGTCAACAGAAAAATCTTTTAGGATAAAAAATTGAAACTTGAAATAGGCAATATCCCTGGACAATTTGTTCTGCAATCAGAGCAGCATTCTCTTCCCTTACTGCTCTCAATCTCTAGTTTAAAAAAAAAAAAAGAATGAAAAAAACCCCAATATGGTAACAGTCACATCTGTAAATACAGTTTCTCTCGGTCCTGCCTGCGAGCTCAAGGAGCTATTTTGAGGCAGGGCAGAAATGCCTGTGTTCTAGAGTTCATTTCTGGCGAGAAAATTCCCTCCGCTCCCGCCAGAAGATCCCAGGCGAGGGGGAGAAGCTCTCCGAGAGCTCCCTCGAGCGCGGCACGCGCACCAGGAGGAAGGAACGGCCCCACACACCTCTTTGAAGGACTTCTTCACCTCCACCAAGGGGTGCCAGTGCGCGATGGGCTTGCGCGGGTACGCCAGCATCTCGTTCCAGTGGTCCCTGCCCAGGCCCTCGGCGGTGACCCCCACGCGGCAGACCCCGATGATCTCGTTGTGCCCCACCCTGGAGGACGACAGAGCAACACGGGCAGCTCTCACTCACCCTCATCCCTCTGCCCAGGTCCTTCCCTCTCCCCACATTCCCACGGCCGGCTCTGGCTCCCGAGGCGCTGCCGGAGCGACCGGCGCCGTTTGGAAATGGTTTGAGCGGCGGGTCGGTGCAGAGGCAGGACCTGGAGGGATGTTTGCGTGGTGGAGCACAGCCACTTCAGGGGTGGGCCATTCAGACACCAACTGCTGCTCAGACGGAGAACATCTGCTTTCTAAAATGGGGTCCTGGGTTGCAGGATGAGGAAATAATGAGGGGGGACACAGGGCTTGTGAAGGGAAGACGAGGCACCAGCACTGACCCCCGTTCTGTGGGGAGCAGGGACAGGACCCAGGGAATGACCTGAGGTTGTATCAGGGGAGGCTGAGGTTGGATATTGGAAAAAGGTTCCTCCTCAGAGCTGGGCACTGCCCAGGCTCCCCGGGGCAGAGGGCACAGCACCGAGGCTGCCAGAGCTCAGGGGGCACGAGGATGGTCCTCTCCAATGACTCTTGGGGATGGTCCTGTGCAGGGCCAAGAGTTGGACTTGATGATCCCCGTGGGTCCCTTCCACCTCAGGGAATTCTGTGGTTCTGTGACCCACCCAGGAAAACACCAGGAAGGCAGGACTTCACCAGGCTCCCTCTCCCAGCGGGTAGTTTTCCATAGCCATGAACATCAGCGGCACTGTAGCGATAAACCAGCAGAGAGAGATCGATGCCACAGAGCTCTGCAGTCCAGGCTATGGAAAACACTCTGGAAAAAGGCTACTGAGCAGGAAAATCCACAGCCACTGGGCTGCTCTGCCCTCCAGCTCCCAGAGCCTCCCACCCACCGATCGTAATCCATGACGGAGATGAGCAGGCTGACTTGATCCATGTTCTCCGGGGGAATGTCAAAGATTATTGCTTCATTGTAAGTGGGATTAAGGGTGTTCTTCTTTATGGTGGTTTTCTTCTTTTTCAGTCTTCGCCCGTCACAGAGCAAAGACACTTTGACATATGGATCTGGAGAGGAAGAGATAATAAAAACCTTTGTGTTTGCAGAGGTGAGTTTTGTTACCACTGCAATAGAGAAGCAGCACTCTCTGGGGATGGGCTGGGAGTTCCCATGAGCCAGAGGCCCTCCTAAAATGGACTTTCAGGGAAAGAGATGCCTGCACAGCAGCTGAATCTGTGTCTCATACTGGTGTGAGTGGTGACATGAGGTTCAGGCTCTGGAGAGCCAGCAATGCATTATTATTATTATTATTACAGAAAGGCTGCGCTGGCCTCACCTGACATCTCAATTCTCAGATATTTCATCAGGCACCAAACTCCAGCTGAGCAAAACACCTCTTGCAAAGGTCTGTGTTGTTATTGCCTTTTGTACAATGAAATTCAAATATTCTGGAAAAGAAACTGCTTTTTATGACGAGACCCAGAGTTTGTACATGCTGAATTTACAAATCAGCTCTCTGGGGCTGTGAGTGCAAACAACCTTCAGGTGACTGGGATCCTCCTGTTTGACTGCTGGCCACTGGACAGAGGGATGCACATTCCACCCAGGTGGCCCAGGATCCTTTCCCAATTTTTGGGGTGGAATGGTTGGTCCTGGCTCTTGGGGGTTGCCTGATGGAAAACATCCTCACACAGAACCTCTTGAGCCAGTGTCTGCCACAGGTCTAGGAGTCCAACCCAAGAGATGGAGCGAGTTTAAAAGATAATTCTACTTTTAAAGTTTTGTTCATTCTTAAAACACAGACAAAGCTTTCCCAGGGGTTCCCGTGGTGGCCCAGCCTTGGCACCAGGAGGTGCATGCCCACCATCCACTGAGGGTACTGTGAGGGGGCAGGAGGGAGTGTGGGTGCAACCACGTCCTCCTCAGCCACCAAGCACCCACCTGAGTAACCAGTGATGTCCATAGCTTTGAGATTCCTGCATTTAATGACAGTTAAGGTGAGGCGACCTGCAGTTGGCAAATAACAAAGGGAAAACATGATCTCGCCCAGGTCCACGCTCTCCTTTAATAAAACAGAGAACACATGATATTGGAAACGTGCAAGAACCAGCCAGGCTGCCCCTGTTTTCTCTATTCTGCCACTAGAAGTGAAGGACACTTCACTCTGTGGTGGTGCTTCCAGTGCACAATTTGGTTAAAAATTAATTCAGAGAACAGGAGAAGTGTGTTAGAGCCTCACATCGTAGCTAAGGACAATCTCCCACTGTCTCAGTGGAGTCTGTGCTTCCTGTGACAACATCCCTGCCCTTCTGCTCCACTGCCCAGGCAGAAGTGACGGGGCGTCTCACACCAGGCTCTGTCAGCACCAAGGTGTGTTGGAATGCCCGCCGTGCCCCTCCCAGTGCTCAGCACCAACACCTGGCTCTGCCCAGGAGGAATGGGATGCAAACTGAGAGGGAGACCCTGACAGGCAGCAGCGCCGTGTTCTCTGCAGCAAACTCCACGAGAAACCTCCTAGCACAGCTGGAGCCACCTGCTCGCAGAATCACAGGCTGGGTTGGGCTGGGAGAGACTTAAATATAATCCAATTCCCACCCCCTGCCATGGGCAGAGGTGAATTCAGCAACAGAGGTTTATGGGCTTTGCTGGTGCCCAACAGTTTGTCAGAAAATAAAGATGTTTTAGAGTAACATTGTGGGTTTCTCTGAAGTCGAGTGAGAGTTTCTGGGTAGTCACCAACAAGGGTCAGACCTTTAAACCAGGAGACAACCACAAAGGGCTCAGTTTAAAGGCAACAGAGCTCTTAGTTTGTGACACATTTACTGTCATTTAGACCACCAGCCCCTTTGAGATGCCCACAAGGAGCTGGCACAGCGCGGGGCTGTAAATGTGTCTATAAATGGTGAATTAACCAGCAGATGGCACTCAGAAATGTTTGCTAGTTTTGGATTACACAGAGGCCGACATAATTTACTCTTTTAGTGCCCCATCAAATAACGTTTCTGTGTTGCTCTTAGCACCTCTTGCACATGCAGCTTTATCGACAGCACCTCCTAAAAGCCCTTTCCATCACTGCCTTGCCCATGGGAATTGAGGAAAGAATAAACAACCCAAAAGTCTTGCTTAGACTAGAAAGCATCACTGGCTGAAGTCAGCAGAAAGATTTCCAAACTCCTTCTAAAAATGGATTTAAAAGAAAAATATCTTATTTTCTACATACAGATACCACATCTGTAGAGCAAACAGCTTGTTTAGTTTTGGAAACCCTGTTTGATTCCTTTCAATGTGATATAATGATCTGCTGAAGAGAAATTGTAGCTGTTAGTAGTAGACTGATGGAACTAGAAAGACAAGCAAATGCACTTAAATCTTTGCTAAGTGTTCAGGGAATAGATCTTGTTGATGGATGAGATTTTTGCCAAATTATTTCCTGCTCCTTCCCAGGTAAGGCAAAGATTAAATCTTTATTCCACTTAGATGTGCAGAATACTAATGAATATTATATAAAATCTTGATTCTTTCCTGAGTCTATTCTTTCATGCATTCCTTGTTCTTGGTTGGTTTAGGAGGGATGAGGGGCAGGAAACTTTGGGCACAGATGTCAGAAGAGACATCACTGCCTGCGTGGGATGGTGAGAGCACTCTCTGGACACCACCTCATCTCCTGTTCCTCTTCTTGCACTGAGACGACCTGCTCAGGGTCTAAAATGAACATAAATTGTTCCTTGCCCTCCTTGTGTCAGGTCGAGAGATTCTTCTTTGTAACCATAAATACGAGAGAGCCAAGTGTGTCCTGTGGGTACATTATTTTCTTGCAGATTATATAGACATTGGGACATTTCCAAAATTCATATCAGTACCTTTTAGGAAATAATGGAAGCTCTGAATCAATAACCTTTGCAGACTTGAAACCAAAAATGTTTTTCCCTGATTCACAAGCCATGCAGTCATTAATTAAGCAGCTGAGTGCTGGCTATTTGACTAGCCTAGCTCTTGCTGGAGTGTGTTCCCATCCTCTTACCCACACGATTGATCTCCTGCATTATCAGTCAGCCGGAGCTTTCTCTGGGGTTTAAGAAAACTCTGCTTACCCTTCTCAGTTTTGATTAAACAGGAACGTCCTTGGGTGTGCCACAGCTGGCTGAGACACACCAGGATCTGCCCATTCCTGAAGGATGGCACGGAGGGAAGGAGGAGACGGGGCCAGGCGTGGGAGCTCTGTGGGGCTGCTGCACAGCTTGCCTTGGCCATGGCACTGGCCCTGCTCCTCTCACACCTCTTTTGGAGGTTTTTCCCTCAGCAGCCCTTCTGTTGGTGCATCTCCACCTGTTTTACTGAGGTTTTTTTCCCCTAGTCAGCCAGGAAAACCTCCTCTATGTCTTGCCTCCAGGAGGGGTCGGTTCCTCCAGGAGGCCCCAGCACCTGCGATGCCCCTCGTGCCCCTGCCAGCAGCCCTTTGCCAGGTGACTGACGTGCCTGGTGCCTCTTTATCAGCATTTTCCCCTTCCTCACCATCCATCAATCCTTACAGCCGGGGCTGGCTGTGCATTGAGAGCCAAGGGCTGTGAGCTCCCTGCTGTCTAATGCCAGGACTCTGCTCGTGGTCGATCCTGTGCCTCCCTCCCACGGCTCTGCCAGGAGAGATGCCCCAAAGGTGATGGAGCAGCAGCTCCCAGCACTGCCCCAGTGCCTGGCGGGCATCACATCCACCTCCACGTCCTTGGACTGGCAGGGGCAGAGCTCTCTGTGCCCTCTCAGGACAGCCCAGGCCTGAGAGGCACCTTCCAGGGCTGATATCCTGCAAGCACTCGGGGTTCCCTGTGCTGCCCTGGCACCACGTCCCTGCTGGGCACAGCAGCACAGGGCACAGTGCTGGGCGCCCCTGTGACACCTCACAGCTCTGTTGGAACATTCTGAACACACCACAACGAGAGAACAAGCCCTGAGAGAAGTGACCAGGGGCTACAGCTGGTGGGGAACACGGTGCAAACAACCAGCAGAGTAACAGAGCAAACATCTTCTGATGCTGCTGAGCACAACTCAATAAATATTTATGTTTGACAGTTCCCTTCCCAGTACAGAAAGCGGGAGAGCAAAGGTATGAGATGAGCTGCAAGGGAAGCTGCAGGACAGATTTTTACAAGTCGTGGGGCTCTGCCAATCACCAGGAAAGATGTGACAGGGCCCACGCTTCCAGCCACAGGGGTGAGGTTGTCTCATGTTTCAGCTTCAGAGATAACAACGTGAATGACAAAGACTACGACGGACTTGGTGTCCAACTGCAAAGCAGTTCAATCACTCATTTGCCCTCGGAACCAGCCAGGTCACCCTGGGAGGGCAGGGGGGGAGCAGAGAGCTCTTGTGGAGGGGTTAATGCCATTGCTCTGCACTCAGGGGTCAGTGTGAGGAGGTGCCTTCTCCTGGCAGCTCCGTGTGACACGGGAGGAAGGGGCACTTCCCTGATGCTTGGCTTCTCTTCAGAGGGAACTCAACAGAACTACTGAAAGAGCCAGATCCAGCTCTGGAAGAGCCAGCAGCTCCATCCAACCTCTCTCAGAGCAGCAAAGCCCAGCAGCTCCCCCTGAGCTCCCCTGGCCTTCCAGAGCTCTTTTTATGTCACCATAAGACCATGGCAAAGAACCGTGTGATGGCTGTGGGTCCCCAGGGCTCAGGGGACCATCTGCAGGGGGGCAATAAATCCACTGACTGGGAGTCGTGCAGGACTTTCCCCTTTGGGCAGCGCAGCCAAAAGTGAATCCGAACCTGCCCTGCCTTGGGGCTGCTCAGCACACGTTTGGAACCCATCAGATAGCCCAGCCCACCCCATGGCACCGTGCCCCAAACCCTGCCAGGGCAGGATGGAGCCTCCCCAGCAGGCACTCACCGTCGTGGCGTACTGGATGTCCCTCCAGACTGAAGTCTCCCGGGACAGGTCCGAGTCCTCGAACAGGTTCTCCAGGATAACCTCCCCTATCATGTCGTGCCTGGAGAACCTGTCGAAGTCGAAGACGCTCAGGTGGAGCTTCCTGCTCGCCAGCTCCTCGTGGGGCACGGGGAAGTGGAAGGACTCGTCGAAGGTGGGATTCAGAGTCTTCCTGTGCACCCGCGTCTGGAACTTGCGCTTGCGGTCGGGCAGGAGGTAGATCTTCACGTAGGGGTCCGAGCTGCCGCAGAAGTCTTTGGCTGGCAAGTCAAAAGCCCTGAGAATCCGGACCGTCAGCGTCTCGTTCTCGTAGTCGTACTTGAGAGTGAAGTTGATCTTCCCGCAGGTCTTCCCCGCCCCTTTCTTGGCGTCCTCGGTGTCGACAGTTTTTTGCTTATAGAGCTCGGGTTTGATGCGGCCGATGCTGGTGGGCTGCTCGGCCACGGCCGGGGCGTCCATGCCATAGTCCATGCTGGACACGTGCATCTGCCGCGGGAGGTGCCTCTTGAAGGAGATGTGCCTGCAGGGGGGACACACGACAGCTCGAGGGCTTCCCAAGGACATTTATTGCCTTTTTCCTCCCCTGGACTACTGAGCTCGGAAGGCAGCGGAGCACGAGAATGAGTTCAGCAGGAGCTCGTGAGCTCTGTGCAGAAACCACGGGTGTACTGAACACTGAGGGGGACACCTCCAGAAAGGTCCTTGAAGGATCTGATCCAGCACATTTCTGACATTCCAGAGCATTTGCAGCAAGCTGCATTTTTTCACCTGTCACACAAGTCAGACCCCACAGTCGAACAGATGAGCCCCCACAACTCCTTAACCAGATCACAGACTTTTCCCACCCTCAGTCCTTACAGTTCCAAGATACTGGCACTAAATTCTCTCAGTTTTAAAAACCCAGCTTTTTCTTTTTTGTGGGAGAACCATGACCATCTCAGAAAGTGAGGTTTTATCTGCAGAATCCCAGACTGGCTTGGGCTGGAAGGGACCTTAAAGCTCATCTCGTTCCACCCCCTGCCCTGGGAAGGGACACTTTCCACCAGCCCGGGTTGTTCCCAACCCAGTCCAATTGGCTTTGCTGGGTGTTGCTGCTTCCAGACTTTTCCAACAGGCTCATCACAAAGTGATGGATAATTGTTGACAGGGAGGAGGGCACAGCCCTGTCAGGACTCATGTGTTGCCTTGAGCTCCCCTCCAGCACAAGAGAGGCTCTGTGCAAGCAAAGCTTTATCTAAGCAAAGCATAAAAGCTTTCCGTGGAATCCCAGCATTATTTCAGATTATCTGGTGTTTACAAGAGCAGTTTATGTCGCTCCTTAACCAAACCATGGACTGGTACAGCTTTCAGTGGTATGTGGTTCTCAGAGCCCTCGCTCTCCTTGGCAGGTTGCTCCGAGGCATTAGGCTGGGCTGTGAATCAGAGCAACCTGCCAAGGAGAAAGTGGGTTTGAAGCCTGCCCGCCTACAGCCGAGTCCCACTTTGTTTGTCCTAGTCCAGACAGGCTGGGGAGGTTTTTTTCTCCTCTGCTGGAAAGGTGTAATAAAACCAGAAGGAGTGAGGGAATCAGCGCGTGGATAAATAAAAGAGCGTGTGGCACAACTGCAGGTGGCACCGTGTGGGTTTAACTCCAGCTTCGGTGCCTCGCTGCCCCTGCAGAAGTGCAGCCAACCCTCTGAGCCATGTCTGGTGTCACAGTTGCTGTCCCTCACGCCTCGTGGGCATGGGCAGAGAAGCAAACAGGAGTGCTGGGGCAGAGCCAGGACCCCCCATCACCTCTCCTGTCCCCATTTCACTGCCTTCCGTGGCAAGCAGAGCTATGGCATTTCACGAATTCCAGGATGGCTTGTGTTGGAAAAGACCTTAAAGACCATCTTTTTCTACCACCTGCCACGGGCAGGGACACTTTCCGCTCTCCCAGGTTACTCCAACCTGGCCTTGGACACTGCCAGGGATGGGGCAGCCACAGCTTGTCTGGGCACCCTGTGCCAGGGCCTGCCCACCCTCTGAATAAAGAGCTCCTTCCTCACATCTCCTCTAAATCTCTTCTCAGTATTCATGCCAGGGTGTCCCGAGCCTTTCCCTGCTCCCTGGGGGCACGTCGATGTCTCTGTCCCCGGCTGGGATGCCGAGCAGGAGCCTGGGGCACAGCTGGTTCCGGGCTGGTGCGCCCAGCGAGGCATCAATTCCGCTCGTCTAATTGTTCCTGCTCGGAGCCACAGCAGCCAGGGACAGCCAAAGGGGCTAATTCCGTCTGACAGGGCACATCATTGATACTCCAGCCTGCCTCTCATGGTGGAACAAAATTAAAGTGGCCGAAGCACGCGGATGACTTGACACAATGAGGTCAAGTCACAGTAATAGGGTTTGAATCCCTGATTTTTTAAAAAGGCCCACGGTAAGCCAGGCTTAACACATTAATTGGGTAATGGCCAACCTTTGGGCAGTAATCCAGTATGGAGGTACTTTCTTTAGCCTCCCTGATGGGCTCTGAACTTCTGGTGTCAGTCAAGAATCCTCCTGCCCGTCCAGCTGCTCACAGAGCAGTGTCCCTGTTGAGCACCCATCCCTGGAAAACACCCCATCCCTACCACATACCCCATCCCTGCTGAGACCCCAACCCTGATGGTCACCCCATCCCTACCAAGAACCCCACCTCTGCTGAGCACCCAATCCTTGCTGAGCAACTTATCCCTGTTGAGAAGAATAATAGAATCACAGAAGACCCTGAGTTGGAAGGGACCCACAAGGATCATCCAGTCCCACTCCTGGCCCTGCAGACACCCCAAAATCCCACCTTCTCCCTGAGAGCATTGTCCAAACCCTCCTGGAGCTCTGGCAGCCTTGGGGCTGTGCCCACTGCCCTGGGGAGCCTGGGCAGTGCCCACCACCCTCTGGGGGAAGAACCTTTTTCTGAGATCCATCCAAACCCTCCCTGGCACAGCTCCAGCCCTTCCCTGTGTCCTGTCCCTGCTCACAGAGGGCAGAGGTCGGGGCTGCCCCTCCTGAGGAAGCTGCAGCCCCCCGTGAGGGTACCACAACCCCACGGCACATCCAGCCCCTCACCTGGTGGAAGACGCCGGCTCCGTGGTTTGCCTCTGGATCCTCGTGCGCCTCATGATGTGGTCCTTCATGGACATCTGGACCTCTGCAGGGATATCTGGGGACGTGTGGCTGATCTTCACCGCCGCCTCCAGGAAGCTGATGGCCCCCGTGTCCTTGAGCTTGTCCGCCATGCCCTCCTTGGCACCACCTGCCTCGCTCTGCAGGACGGCCAGGCTGGAGGAAACGGCCTTGCTCCTCCAGGGGACCCAGCACAGCTTCCAAAAGAGCAACAGGAACGCTGCCACCAGGGCCAGCCCGCACACGATGACTATCCCTGCAAGGAGGCTGACGGAGAGCTCTGCGGGGAGGGGAGGGGAGGGGAAGGAGGAAAGGCAGCGAGAAAATCATTAACAAATGGAAGAAATGGTCCAAACTGACTTATATCACAACTCATGTAGAGCTCCTTGCAGGTTCTTCAAGTGAGAGTCAAACTCAAGCGAGTGTCTTCTAATAGACTCGGGATACATCTGGGGTGAAATGAGTGTTTCATATGGCCAAAGCTGTGAAGTTTTATACCATGGGGCTTAAACTGGCTATAAAACATCATCCTTGGTTTCTTTTGTGTCATCAGCAAACTGCTGAGTCTGAAATCAAGAAGAATTACGCAGTTGCATGATGGAAACAAGCTCCAGCACTGTGCTGGCAGAAGGTGCCTTTCTGCTTCACGCCACGGCTGTTCCAGGCACTGTAAGGACAAAATCCAACCACCACGATCCTGGAAGGAGATTGTTGCTGTACTATCAACACCCACATCTCATCCAGATGTGCCCATAGGGAATACAAAGTAAATACCAACACACACACTAAAAATAATCTCATGCTGCAGCTGCAGAGAAACCAAACACAGGAGGAGGTTGTAGAGCAAGTGCTATACCATCTTCCTTGCTCTGAACAGCACAGAAGCTGCATGTTCTCTGGCTCCAGAGTTTTTTCTGCAACTTCTCTTTCCCTTTCCAGCCTCCTGTACGGGTCAGGCTGCGGCATTTATTTACTGCTGTATCTCCAAGGTGGAAACACTGCCGGGGTGAACAAACAGATCCCATCATATTTAATAATAAATAGGGTTGCACAAGTCAGCTTCCTCTGAGATTGGCTAAATGTATTCTCACCAAAGCTGGGAGCACAGAGGTCCTACTTCCCTATACTCTGAGTTAAATCTTGGAATTGTGCCCAGGAAACTCAAAACGCTTTCCTAGGCAAACTCCAGACCCTGGACTTACTGCAAACACGTCAGTGTTGGTGCAAAGGAAATCATTGCAATGCAGAATCTCTCACTCCTGGGAATTGCTACATGACACAGAAGTTTCTGTTATTTCCACCCATTCCAAGGATTTATAGGGGCTGTGTGGCTCTGCCAGCACACCAGCCTCATTAAGAGAAACCATCAGAAATAATCCGGTTCTCCCTCCAGAAAACCTGTTGCCGCTTGAGGAAGATCTAGGTTCTTGTCACTGCTCGCAGGGCTGGCATTCGTAATGTCTCTGACAGGATTCACTGATACTTTTATGCATGACCTCCTACTCCTTCCTCTGACAGCTGCCACGACGCAGGAGGAGAAGGGATCAGGATTTTACAGACAGTTTTTGAGCATCTGCCTGGTTCGAATATCGGGTGGCTTGGAAATGACATTGAATTCTCTGAGACTTTTTCGCGACTTATTAAACTCAAATATCAATTGTGCAGAGTTGACCTTCATTGACTTAATGAGCTTTCTCTTATGAATTTGAAAAGACCACTTACTTTCTAGAAAATGCCTAGGATTCAAAAATGTTAGGCTTTAAATGTCCTTTAACTTACAAGAAACTGTGAAAACAAGATAATTCCTCATCTAACAGAAAAGGCCCCGGGGTCAGAAGTGGCTTGGGTGTTCCTGGCACAGATGGAGGCAAGGCCAGTTCCCCCAAAGGCAGAACAAGCCAAAAGGGGAAGAATGAGCTCCTTGATTGGTATTATCCCACCCTGTGCAAGGTTGGGATCCAAGCTGTCCTAAGAAGGGGGAAAAGAGGGATGTGCCTGTATCCAGCAGGGAGGAAGGGCTCTGCCAAATGCCCCTGACCATTCTCGAGGGGCAGAGTCACATTATCACTCTGACAAATATCCCACCCGAGGAAAAACATGACAAGAACTGTTTTTATTGCATTCCTCTCTAAAAAACACCCAGTGAGTTAGTTATTTGTCACTTTGCCATCAGGGAAGGGGTGTGGGAGAAGCTCCAGCCGTTCCTCACCCTGGTCCCTCTGGGAGATGCTCTCATGGTGGAAAATGGGGTCTATTACACTTCTAATTGAAAAGATCAAGCTGAAAAGAAGGAGGTTGCAAAAACAAATTAACACAGCTGTTTTCCACCCTCTCTTTCCCCCGGGAGCAAGAGCTGAGGGACCTTCAGCTGGAAACTGCCTTTGGCTACAGAGCAGCAGTGACAGGGCTCTTGCCTGGCTGATGAGGAGGGAGGGGAGGGCAAGGAACAGGAAAGATGTGGGTATGAACATGAACATCCACCTGCAGGAGCTGGAATGTTTAGGGTAAGTCACCAAGCTGTTATTTCTATATTTATTGTATAACCCATTCGCTACAAAAAAGACCTGAAGCCGAGCAAACAGCAGAGATGCCAAGAGGATAAAGGAGATTGAATCCCACCACTGTCCCCCAAAAATGATCGCCCTTCTGCCTTGGCTTCTTGGTTTGTGTTCCTAACTGACTTTGTGACATCTAAACCCCTTGCTATTGAACCTTACCAAAAAGGTCACAGAATGGCTCAAAACCAAAAAAGTCACTGATTTTTACTGCCTTTAAATCAAAGACAAATGGCCCAGGGCAGGAAAAAGAGCCAGTGGGGCACTTTAAAACTGTGAAGGTAAAAGTCAGCTGAGGAAGAGGGAATCATTCCTTGCTCACTCCAACCCTCCTCAGTCCTCCATCCACGGACTTGGAAAGCAGCTCATCACTACAACCACCCAATTTGTTTCATCTTGGAGGGGAACTAATTAAGAGATATGGTCGAACTACCTTTCAGCTTGATGTCCCTGATGACTCCATAATACCCAAACTGAGTTACCAAAGGGGACAATTAGCAAAGTCCAAACAGAGAGCGATTAATAATGTGACAGAGTCATGATTGCAGCGCTCCGTTAAGTGCAAGACAATAGTGGTCTAATTGTGGCAACATTGACTTTTACTGCTGTGAAGAAGCTCACACTGTCATTAGAGAGATTCACGGCCAGCTCCGAGTTTAATGGGAAGAGTTATATTTAATATCCTGAAGATGTAATTTAGCTTTCCTTCCACCCACTCCCCACGGAGAAAACAAAACACGTTTGATGACTCTCTCAGCATCCATTAGTCATTCCAGCTACCTGTTGTACTCAAACAAAGTTGGCATACCGTGCGTGGAAGCCTGAGGGGCTGGGAACACTCAGAGCTGGAGGTGGAGGGGCAGTGTGGGGACAGAGATGCTGCAGGGACCACCAGCCACCAGGACGGGGCCAACCCCCAGCTGGCCCCTTCCCCCAGCTCTGTGACACCTGCAAGGGGACAGGCACCTTTCTCAGGCCCTGGAGCCCCCCACCAGGGCAGAGGGGATACTCTGCCCTGACCCTGGGTACCAGCAGCACAGGCACAGTCAGTCCCACAGCTCCATCCCCCTGCCCTGACCCTGGGTACCAGCAGCACAGGCACAGTCTGTCCCACAGCTCCATCCCCTGCCCTGACCCTGGGTACCAGCAGCACGGGCACAGTCTGTTCCACAGCTCCATCCCCTGCCCTGACCCTGGGTACCAGCAGCACAGTCCCAGCTGGTGTCCAAAGTCCATCCCCTGCCCTGACCCTGGGTTCCAGCAGCGTGGGCACAGTTGGTGCCCCAGCTCCATCCCCCTGCCCTGACCCTGGGTACCAGCAGCACAGTCACAGCTGGTGTCACAGCTCCATCCCCTGCCCTGACCCTGGGTACCAGCAGCGTGGGCACAGTTGGTGCCACAGCTCCATCCCCCTGCCCTGACCCACACACAGCCTCCCACCTCATCCTGCCAAGGGCAAAGGGCTCCTCTCCAGGGCTTGATGATCCTTGGGGGCCCGGTCCAGCTCTGCATGGTCTGTAGTTCTGTGATTCCCTGTAAGAGGTTCTTACCCATGAGTTCTCCATATGGTTCATGGAAAATCCATGCATCAGGGAAAGCTCGGGCTGGTTTGCTCCCCACTGGGTTTCCTGCAGCTGTAAAAGCCTCTCCCAGCTATTCTGGAGCATCTTCCCACAGCAAACCCTCCGGGAAGAGCAGGGCAGTCCCAGGAGGTGGCCGGGGCGATGGGGAGGCACCTTCACCTCTCCTGCCCTGGCTGCACCACTGGTTTTCCAGTGTCATGCGCCAGCCACAGCTCACCCCACGCCAGCAGATGTTGCCAGGCTTCTCTGTCCATTTTCTGCTCCATTTTCATGCTGCAACAGCGCTTGTGAGAATATATTGTTCTATTTCTGTAGGGCTTTGTAGAGATCACGCACTCTGGTGATGGATTACTACGAGAGTTATTGCTGCAGGAGAGGACGGGCAGCTCTGGGGCTACCACGGGGCACGTGAGGAACCCACCGACCACTGATCTCATTTGCTCTCAATTGAGAAGCAGCAGCAGTGTGAGTTTGATTAGCTGAGGGCTGCAAATTGGGCACGGGAAGCTGCGGCGGGTCTGGAGGGCCCGGGGGCTGCAGCTGCACAGAAGGAAGAGGGTTCCATTAAACCCCAGCCACAGACATGTTTACTGAGCAAAGCTGCTCAGCTTTGGAGGACAATTAGGGGCTGGGGGGGACACAAACCAAATATTAGACCCCCACAGCAGCTTCTCAGCCCAAACCCAGCCAGGGACCACAGGGACACAAAGGATTGTCCCGCTGGGGACACAGCACAGGGCAAACCCTGAGGGGCAGCACGGGGGGCAGCGGCAAGCGGAGCCCTCGGCAACAGGGATTCTGGAAAGGGAACTGCCTGGCTTATAAATCCTGGACCGCCGTGCTGGGCGAGAGGCGACTGCAGAGCAGCGGCGTGCGGCTCCCAGCCAGCCCTGTGCCCCTCTCCCAGCCTCAGCAATGGTCCCAGGGTGAGTAACACAGATGAGATCGGCCCTGCCGCCCTCCCCAGCTCCAGCTCCTCTCTCTGCAGGCGGCTGTGCCTGCGGAGCCCCTGGCCAAGGGGGCACCGGGCTCTGCAGGGCAGTGGCAGCGAGGGGGGCACTGCCAGCCCACTCACTGGGTGCTGTGCCCACTGGGACCGTGTCCAGCGTGCCACCACCCTCCCGGTGGCTTCACGGTCTCATTTCAGGCCCCCTCGCTGCCGTTTGGCTGTCAGTGGGAACATCAGTGACTTCCAGATGTGCTGGCGATGTTCTCCAGGCAGCTACAGGAACATGCCCCGAAATATTCCTGAGCTAGTTGAGTCATTAGGAGCTGTCACTTCGGAGCCCAGCCACTGTCACTTTGCTGTTCCCAGCCAGCCTGGCAGAGCAGGAGCTGCTGCTCCAACATCATCCCAGAGCTCTGGGTCTAAGTGAGGGGGAAATCCTTCATCAGGAGCTCAGCAGATGCTGCAGGGCCAGGTCAGAACACAATTCTGGATGGAGCAGGGCTGCTGTCGCCCCTCCAGCATTATCTCGTGCTGTGGGAGGGGATCAGGGTGCAGAGCCCCCAGGGAGCAGCACATCCCACCCCAGACGCTGGGGACGCCCATCATCTGCAGGTCCAGGGGTCACAAACACGTTTTCTCAGACCTTCCTGACTTCTGCTCTCCAGGGAGCCACAGCAGGACCAGGAGAACACGTCAGGAGTCACTCAGAGCAGTACCCACAGCCACAGACCCACCAGGGGTGGGGGGACAGGGACCACCACCCAGCCGAGGACAGTGACACATCCTGAGAGCTTGTGGGATGGGGAATGGAAGTCACAGAAATACCTGGTACAGTGACTCATCCAGAAAAATACAGAATATAGAATTATAGAATACCCTGAGGTGGAAGGGACTCCCAAGGATCGAGTCCAACCCCTGGCCCTGCACAGACCCCCCAACAGTCCCACCCTGTCCCTCAGAGTGTTGTCCAAACCCTCCTGGAGCTCTGGCAGCCTTGGGGCTGTGCCCACTGCCCTGGGGAGCCTGGGCAGTGCCCACCACCCTCTGGGGGAAGAGCCTTTCCCTGAGATCCAACCTAACCCTGCCCTGACACAGCTCCAGATGTTCTCTCAGGTCCTGTCACTGCTCACCCAGAGAAACAAATCAGGGCTGTTGTTTACCAAGGGAAGTAAAAATCCACTGCTTGTTCCTCGCAGCTCTCCAGGGCTGCAGCGTGGTGTGAAACACCCACAGAGAGCCCGAGAGCCCCGCGTGCAGTCCCACCACCAAGCACAGGCTTCTCCAGGTGAACACAGGCAGCTCCAGCTGCTGGGCATGTGCTCAAGCCTTGTTTTGTCATTCTGCACAAGTAATTCCACTGAAGACAGAGCAGTGAATGTGAACTGACAACAAGTTTCCACAGCTTGTGAAAACTTCCACACGTGGAGCTCAGTGGCCAGCTGGAAGCAGCAGAGGGGTGGGAGTGCTGGGAATGCCCATGAGGTGGATGTTCCAAGGGGAGACTCTCACAGAATCATAGAAACACAGAATGGTTTGGGTTGGAAGGGACCTTGGGGATCATCTTGTTCTAACCCCTGCCACGGGCAGGGACACCTTCCACTAGTCCAGGTTGCTCAGAGCCCCCTCCAGCGACAGAGTGCCCCTGGAAAAAACACCTCCCTGGAAGCTGAGGGGAGATTTATCCCTTTAACCCAGCTGTTGGACACTGAGTCCTGCACTACCAGCTCCCTCCAGCTTCCTCCTGCCAGCACGGGCTCCCCAGGAGCCCCAACAGAGTCATCTCTGAGACACAAAACAGATCACGGGGAGATAAGGACAGGAATGCTCAAACTGGATAGGCCAAAGTTTCAGTTGGAAAGCAATAAAACTTCTTAAAAATTAATTTGCTGCTACCACAGGGTTCCTGCCATGCAAGAGCTTATTGGAATGCAAACTATAAGCTTCAAAGGGGAGGATGAATCAGAAGCTATTTTGAGAGTAATTATATAAGACTATAAAACTCAAACCATCTCATTATTGCACGGTGAGGATGGAGACAACCTCCTTCTCACGGAGACCTTGCAGGGATCCAGCGTTTCAAGTGTCTGTGATCTGTGGCCCCAGTGCAAACCAACCTCATCCCTCCCATCCAGGGAAAACTTCCTTCATCAAGCAATTGCAGGGCTCTTCTCACTGTTTGCTGTGTTTCTGTGGGGATGTGGTTCTGCAGCTGGGAGAGGAACCAGAATGTGTGACGTGACAACTTCAGCCAAAGTTTTGTTCCTTTAACCATCATGTAATTCAGAATCACAGAATATCCTGAGTTGAGCAGGACCCACAAGAATCATCAAAGCCAACTCCTGGCCCAGCACAGGACACCTCAAAGTCCTGAGAGTGTTGTCCAACCCCTCCTGGAGCTCTGGCAGCCCTGGGGCCGTGCCCACTGCCCTGGGGAGCCTGGGCAGTGCCCACCACCCTCCGGGGGAAGAACCTTCTCCTGAGATCCAACCTAACCCTGCCTTGACACAGCTCCAGCTGTTCCTTCAGGTCACCAGAGAAGAGCTTTCTAAGAGACTTTTCTGTTCTGGAAAGCTTGTACTTGCAAATTCCAAAATTTTATAAACTCCAGTTCAAATCATAATTAAGGAGGAAATATTTAACCCATAAATTTGCACATGGAGTACAGCTCTGCTCCAGCAACCCCAGCCACAGCCTCAAGGCTTTCCCATGTCATGTCAGAGCCTGAGGCTCCTCATGGCTGAGAGAGTCCCCTGCACTGTGCCCTGCCTGCAAGAGGAAAAGAGGCTTGATTTTATTCTTGCCTACATATCCAGGCTACAGCAGAAGCTCCTGCTGTGCCTGGGCTGGGAGGAGGCGATGCCTGTGCTGTCCTCGTCCTCTCTGCACCCTCGGTGGGGACTGTCACACCTCATGGTCTCAGAGAGGTGCTTAGACAAGAGCATTAAACAGGGAAAAGACACTGTCACCCCCTTTGCCACCTGGTGTTTTCCGTTCATGGTTTGGCCCTTCCGTCACTCAAGGAGGAGAAGGCAAATTCTGTCAGTGACAGGAGCTGCTCCAGCCCCCGGTGAGGCTCAAAGAGCAGAGGGAAATCTGAGCAGAGTAATTCAGAGGGAAACATCAAGTGTGATTGTCAAGCACAGGGTCAACCAAGAGGCACTTTCCACCCCTGCATGTATATATAACAGAAGAAGGAAAAATAAACACACACAAATCACAGAATCATTAAGGCTGGAAAAGACCTCTGAGGTCATGGAGTCCAACCAAAGAAAGGGCACAAATGCACCAAAGAAAGGGCTGTGATGTAAGATGAGAGCTTGGTAGCCCGGAGCTTGTGCTTTGCTGGCTGAGATAGAATGGAGGAAGTCTTAATTGCCCCCCAAAAAAGGCAAAATATCCAGAATAGCTGACAAGCACAGGCTGGCTGCATGGCTGCTCCACACAGGAGAGGCCAGAGGACAGCTCTGAAATAGCCCACAGCCCACAGAGCTGCCTTACCAAATCCACTGTTCCAGCCACCCTCTCACATGGTGGCCCTGCCTGTGGACAGCCCTTCACCTGCCCCCAGCCTGACATCCCAGATGGATCTGCAGACCAAAGTGCCTCCTCCCACCATCACTGGGGACTGTGGGCTCTGTACACGACGCTGAGACACACCAGAGGCAAGAACCAACCCCCACCCATGTGGGGCTGCGCCCCAGCAGAGCAGCTGGGCTGGAGGAGATCCATCAGAGGCTCCTGAAGGCCCAGACTGTTGGGATTCCAGGGTTATTGACGGATTTGGACTTTTCCTCCAGGCTGCGTCCAAGGCACATTTGTCACTGAAACTTCTGCTGGCATGTGCAGCCCGAAGGGGAACTTTGGGCTGCCAGAAACACAGCACCTCTGTTATCAAAAGTGACAAAAATAGGGAAAAAAACCAATTTTTCAAGCCGAAGGAAGCACTTCCCAGTGATTTATGTCACTTTGTGACTTAATCAACTGTTCTCTAGAGCATTATAAATGCGATAGTAAGAGTTGTCATTGCTTTCTGCCTAACTGATGACAAGCTAATGAACTATTATAAGCCACACTGCATGCAATTATTGTGCGGGGCTGGGTGCTAATCCCATGGCATTCATCCCAATATGCTGCAGCAACATCTGTAAATAATTTGGGGGTGCTGAGCACGCACAGTGACCCGGGCTGAGGTGAAACCCCGGGCACGGAGCATCCTCCTCCTCCTCCTCCTCCTCCCGTGGTGTGATTGCAGCGACAGGAGCTGAGCCGAGCCCTGCGTGCCGGGGGAGCCTGGCTGAGTCTGCCCAGCTCCAAGGGAAGCCTCTGTCCACACCTGGTGCTGAGCAGAGAGGAACCACTGGAATCCTGACACTTCTGGGCTGCAGCAATCCAGCTGCGTTTAGGCACACAGAGCAAAACAAGCAAAAGCTCTTCGCTGTTGCCCTGCCTCCTTTAAGCAACCAAAGACCCTGGACCTTAAAATTTCCCTTGGAAAACTTGCTCAGAGCTGTGTCTGCTGTGAGACACCAGCAGGGCTCCGTCCCCAGGCCCCGGAGCTGCCACCTCGCTGTCCTTCCCTGCCTACAGCAGGATTCAATTTTGGGGAAGGGCTTCCCTGCAGCTCCCTCTTGGACTCCATTTTAGCTCCAAAATCGGGCTGCCCTGAAAAGATCTCCGGGTGAAGTTCACCTGGGAGCAGAGCCGGGGTCTCTCCCCACCGCAGCCCCTGCTGTCCCTACCCCAGGGCCAGCAGCCTCCTGCTCCATGGTCCAGGGTCTACGAGGGGACCCCAAAAACAGCACTCAGCCAGGGGCTGGACAGAAAATCCCAAGTGTGGGACGAGGCAGCCCAGAAATCTTTCCAGAGACACTCCTGAGTGCCCCCTGCCCAAGGCACGGAGCTCCACCAGCACAAGGGCCTTCTTGAGCCCATGCAGCATCCTGGAGGAGTTTTATTGCCTGGATCTGCCACACAGGAGACCCAAAACTAGGGATGCAAGATTCCTCCAAAACTGCCCTGGCTCCAGGGGCTGCAAAGGCTGGATGATCCCCAGGCCAGTGTCCTCAGGTTGCCAGTTGAAGCCATCTAGACCCAAAACAGCCACATAAGACACATCACGCCCTTTCTCCTTCTCAACTTGTCATGGAAATAAAACCCAACACAGAAGAGACAGCTCAGCATGCCCTGCCCTGTCCAGGATGCAGATGGAACAGCCAGGAAGGATCCATCCCTGGGACCCCTGGATGGTACAGGGACACTGCACCGAACTGCAGAGGTTTGGAAAAGAGCATTTCTTTGTTCAAGCTGTACTGAATGATGAGGGAACTTCCTCCCCAAATGGCTCTGCTCCCGTCATTAGCTCCTGCTGCTGCTTCCATTAGCTTGGAACAAAGACAGGGATCTTTAACCCCTGAAATGTGCTCTGCAGTGGTGGTGTGTGCAGGCTGGGCTGCCTGATCCGACACACTGATTAAATGGGTTCTGAGATTCCCTTTCCCCATGATCTTTATCACTCCTGCAGCTCACAATCCTTTCAGAAGGAACATTTTGACTGGAGCTCGGTTGCAGACCTGGGATGAAATAACTCTGAGCAAACACTCCCCAGCATGCGAGGGCTGAAGTGCTGCGTCTGGAGAGGATAAAACGAGGAGGTGCTCGCTGTGCTCACCTCACTCTGTGTCACACCAGCGCATTCATTGCTTTGCAGCAGCTACAAAAACGCCCAGAAAAGCAGAGAATACAATCCCACTGGGCTAGAATTCCTGGGCAATTATTATTCCGTGGAGCCAAACAGCCTAGGAGTGTGTGTCTTAATGATGGTTTGGAAAGAGCTTGCATGAAGGGAGCTCCTGGCATCCTGCCTTCAGGCTCCGCTGCCTGTGATGTTGTCAAACACCAACCTGCTACAGCACAACAAACCGGAATAGCAGAGAGACACCCTCAATCAGCATCTGCGGCTCTGCTCTGCCGAGACAGCCTGCAGGATAACTTTCTTTATTCCCTGAACAGGTGAAATGTGCAGTTAACAGACAGCGAGTCCAAAAATCTCCTCCCTGACCCCCCAGGATGCCATTTTGCAAGGTGCAAGTATAATTAAAGACAACACAGGACAGAGAGACTAATTGCATCTCTCCCAAACAACTGCCAGCATGATTGCTCTGTTAGTGAGTCCACTGGACTGAAACAAAAAGGGCTGTTGCAGACAAGCTCCCTGATTTTACCATCTGCAGATTGGAAGGAAAAAATATATATTAGCATCCTTGAAAAAAGGAACAGCAAATGTTAAAGGTAGAAAAAGCTGCTGAGATGGAAACCTGGGGTCCTGAGGAAGAATATGTGGTGGTACCTAGAAATCCAAAGGGTAAGAAGAAACAGGTGAGAAAAACAGTAATAGTCGAAACTACAGTTAAATCAGAAATTGTGTGAGATGTGGGACCCCCTTTGTGGGTCTGTTTGGTCCCTGCACAAGGAGCACACACATGTGAGATGAGCCCGGGTGTGCAGCAAACAGCGCCGGTGCCACCTCAGCGCGGCAAAGACGCCAAGCAACAAACACCTGCAAACACAAAAATTCCCAGGCACATTCCCAGAGCCATCCCAGGGGAGCCGGGCTGTGTCCTGGGGGGAACCAGAACCAGCCGAGAGCACACCCTGGCTTTGGGTGAAACGTCGGGGGAAGGAAACGCGGCAGCGTCAAAGGCACAAACTGCCGAGGCAAAATTTTTTTTTCTCTTAAGGATAAGCGAAAAAAAGGGGGGAAAAAAGGCAAATAATTACGAAAGTAACTTCTGCGACGCGGACTCACCGGAGCGGCGGCAGCTCCTCAGCGCGGTGCGCGGTCCCTGCGCTCAGCCCTCCGGAGCATCAATTCCGACGGGCAGCGATCCCGCCGCCCGTTTCTATGGAGCTGCCGCTGCTGAGCCCTCCCTTCGCACGAGGCAGCCGCAGCCGGCCCCGAACCCACCAGCGGGAGCGGGCTCGGGGGTCGGCAGCGATGGGGACGCTGCCCTACCCGCGCCTGTGCGGGGAGATGCTCAGGGCGCTCCCGAGCGCGGCTCCGGAGGGGCCTCTGAGCCACCGGCACCGCCACCGGCACCGCCACCGAGCCAGGCGGGGAGCCGGAGACCCGCACGCGACGCATCAGCGCAGCCACGTGTCCGCTGAGCCCGTTCTGCCCACACTCACACCGCGGCTCCCACCGCGCCCGGATGCGGCTCCGCGAACCCCCCTCTGGCTGCAACCTGATCCCGCCCGGACCCGGGCATGCTCCTGGTTTACGCGAGCTAAAGAGCAGATCCGCCGCACGTAGCTCTGGCTGGCTCTTTCCTGGGAGGAAAGATCCATGTTACGAGTGCATTGCTCCGTGATAAATAACGGAGGATATTTGCCCCAAGGAACTGCTCCTCGCACGCCCGGCCTCGGGAAACACAAGCTTCAGTGATTAATATTAGCTTTGCCTGGGTGACTTTCAGCATGTTGACTGTTATATTGACTTAAAACACGCTTGAATGGTGATTCAGAAAACTGTTATTACGGCTGGTGAGTAAATTCGAGACGTGCCCGTATTTCAGGTAGTGGCTGCAGGCATCCCACATCCATGAATGGGAGTGCAATCAGTTTTCCCATTAGTCAAACTATCCTATCAAGGGATAATTTTTTTCCCAAGAAAAAAGCTCTAGAAGCAATTTCTCTCTATAAAAATGATCTTTCTGCACCATTCCCGCAATGAAAAAAAATCCTCTACTGCACAGAAATTCACCCCTCTTTCTGCCCGCAGCAAGAACACTTCTGTGCTTGGTTTAACATTTTAATAGTCTTTGCCAAGTGCCAGGAGGGTGTTCAGAGCTGCACAAACTGTACTGCAAGTTCAAAAAGAACAGTTCACACAAGGGACAATGCACTAAATGCACTCTGAATTATTGGTGCTGAGAGCCCAGGACAGCTGACAGCGTGTGCTGGGGCACACAGATTATCCCAAAGTCTCCCCTGGTTTTGTGTTTTCCCCAGCTGTCCTACTCCTTCCTCTCACTTCAGCTTCAAACCTCCTGCAGCAGGAAAGCAGAAGAGCTTTTTTGGTTTTGTCTGTGCATAAGGGAGGCTCTGAGGAGGTGCTGAGATGGACAGGCACTGCTGGGGGTGTCGGGCTCTGTGGGCACAGCCTGCAGCCCTTCTGCACATCACCCACTGCATCCTGCACTTTCCATGGGGCACCAAAGCTTTTTTTAAACAGATCACTAACAAGAAAACCACTCAGGTTGTTTAAAGAAAGTCACAGTACGGTGGTGCTTGAGGTAGAGATCAAACCCAGGGCTCTGCTCCTGGTTGTGCTGTGAGCCTTCTGTAAGTTCTCTTCCACACTCAGGCACCATCCTTTAAATCAGCATCCCGAGCCACTGGCTCCAGTCATGGAATCACGGAATCCCAGCATGGTTTGAGCTGGAAGGGACTTTAAAGCCCATCTCATCCCACCCCCTGCCATGGGCAGGGACACCTTCCACCAGCCCAGGTTGCTCCAAGCCCCGTCCAACCTGGCCTTGGGCACTTCCAGGGTTGGGGCAGCCACAATTCTCTGGACAACCTGTGCCAGGGCCTTCCCACCTTCCCAGAGGGGAATTCCTTCCTGATACCCAACCTAAACCTAGTTCCTTTAGTCCCATTCCAGCAGCTCTGCTCACTCATTTCAGAATGAGTTGAGCTCAAACCTCCCATCCCATCCCATCCCATCCCATCCCATCCCATCCCATCCCATCCCATCCCNACCCCATCCCATCCCATCCCACTCCATCCCTTCCACACGATCTCCCAGGACGGGCTGGCATCCTCTGTCCTCATCCCAGGGGGAGCAGGACCCGGCTCAGGGGAACGTTGGGAGTGAGTCAGCAACACAATTCACTCCCAACTGAGCAGCAACCTGACTAATTACAGCACGGTTCATGGTGTTGAGGGCTCTGTAGGGCATGACATGACCCCAGTTCCCAGTTCCCAGCTCCCAGCTCCCAGTTCCCAGGGGTTTGCAGATGCTGGAGCCGAGCTTCCCTCAGCATGGACCAGGGGCTCCATCCCCCTGGAGCAGCCTGGGGCAGGAGCAGGCAGGGGGAGCTCACTGCACTGCAGGAGCTCAGGGCAGACCAGGGGCAAGCAGAGAATCACAGGGAAGGGATCCACAGGGATCATCCAAGACCAATTTCTGGCTCCACAGGACCACTCCAAGCGCCGTTTCCCAAAGACTCTGGGGCACAGGACCACTCAAAATACCCTCTTTCCCAAGGGCTCTGGAGCCTGTTGCAGCTTCACTCCTATGGGAGGAGAGACTGGTGAGGGGGGCAGCTCACTGTGCCCACTGTCCTGAGGGGCCCTGACACTGGGGGCTCCCCTGCTCCACAGCACCTCAGTGGGGCTGGACCATCAGCTCCCTCCAACACCCAAGAACTGCCACTGCCCCTCTAGGGCAGAGAAGTGATGAGACCCCCATGTGAGGGACACCCTGGCAGTGGTGAGTGATGAGACCCCCATGTAAGGGACACCCTGGCAGTGGTGAGTGCTGAGACCCCCATGTAAGGGACACCCTGGCAGTGGTGAGTGCTGTGCCCACACCACAGGTGCTGTCACTGCGTGCTGCGGTGGCACTGCCAGCATCCCTGCCCAACAGCTGAGGCCTGGCAGGGAATGGGAGCTCTCAGGTGGAGGGAGCTCCAGGAGAGGGTTCCAGGCAGGCACAACAAAGGGATGCTGCAGCTCCCTCGATCTCAGGGCCCCCAGCCAAGAGATCAGTTCTATTCCTGGCACCACCACGGGCCAAACTGGGGGCACAGCTCCCCCTCACCCCCCCGATGCATCGGGACCCAAACCTTGCCCAGCCAAACACCTGATTTTTCTGACATATTTAGCTGCTGGGGCAGTCGCCAGCAGCAGCCTGCAAGGCTCCTTTGCTGGGTGCACACAGGAGAAATGCTGCAGCTCGATTTCTCTTGCTGACTTCAAGGAGGAGATTCGGCTCTTACATAACCCGAAGGACAGGGACTAGATGAGCATCTGCTTCTGCACAGCAGCACTTTAAACCATTCAGTCCAAAATGGTTTAAAAAAAATAATCACTGCATAAAACCTCACCCTTACATAAACTATTCAGCGGTATTTTATATTCACGGGTTTTTTTCCACTCTTGGATGCGGTTCAGGGAGGCTGGTGATACCTGGCTCATTGCTTTGCCACTCCACAGCATTCCCTGAGGATGCTGCTCCTCATCAACGCATGAAACAGCAGAAAAGCCCAAAGGGGCAGAGCTGTGCAGGAGCAGGCTGGCTCCCACCGTTGGCACCAAGGCTTCCTTGATACGTGAACCTCACCAGGACGCCCGCCCAGCCAGGCTGACCCAGCCAGTAGTTAATAGATTTATCCAAGAGGCAACAAACCGACCAAGAAGCCAGAGACTTCCCCCCATGAGGACAAAGAGGGCCATTTGACTCCAGCAAGCTTGGCGTTTGGTTGCCAGGGCCTGCGCTGTCCCTGCGGGGACACTTGGGCAGGAGCCAGAGCTCCTCTGCCCTGGGACTGGCACAGCACCTGCCTCGTGCCATCTGCTCAGCTCCACACAGCCCCACTTCTCAGCCACCCGTCTCTGCAAGGACCAGCTCGCTGGGTCCGGGCAGGGGACTCCAGGTGGCCCAGAGCAAATTTGCTTCACAGAAGACTTCAGGATAAGATGGACAAAGCACCAGTGCAGATAATCAGATAAACATCCAGACGCTGCTGGGAAAGCTTTGGTACCTCTGTAACTACATTAGTTAACACTTAATGCAAACAGATATTTTCCCGTGCTGGAGCAGTTTCACAGCCAGGTATTGAGAAATATTAGCACATGTCGGGCCCAAACTGCATCCCCTTTGCTGTCTAGACCTAAAAATGGGCTCAGCCATGCAGAGCAGAGACAACAGCCTGGGCTGTTCCTGCAGCCAGCCCAGCCCAGCCCAGCTCACCGGGGCACTGGGGCTCACACCCACACCAGAGCTCAGAGCACACCAACATCTGCAATCCTCAGTGGGATCATGACCTGAAACACGAGGTCCTGAACTGGCTGCACAAGTAAACTCAGATCCATCATGTCAGGGTGGGCAGAACAAGAGCAATGCAGGTACTTCTGCTGCACAGTCAGGAAAACGTTCATTTTGGTGTGAGGTGAAGAATTCCGAAGTGATGCATTAAGGAGAAAACAGCTGCATGGGGTGTGCTGTGTGAGGGCACAACCAGGAGGCCTCCAGAACAAGCAGGTATAAAACAGGGATTTTAAAAAAGTTGCAGGCAGGGTGGGATGTGAAAGGAAGGTGTTTGGCTAGACCTACCAGCAGAGCAGGGCTGGAAGCACCACTGCAAACCAACGGCTGGCAGAACCCTGGCACCACTGCCCCTGTGCCTGGGGAGCCAGTGGCATCCCACCATGAGATCCTGGCAGAGCGGGCAGGAAAAAGGGAAGGAAGATGACACAGAAAGTCTTGGACAGGGACTGAGGGGTGACTGTGCAGCACAGGGCTCTGCACAGTGTGCTCAGGAGGAGAGAAGAAAAGTTTGTGAAAGCTGAGGCTGTGAAATCCACCTGGGTGAGCAGATCATTGTCTGCAGAAACCTCGAAAGAAGCCCTCTATGAAAATGTTGGAACACACAGACAACTCGCAGCAGGCTATCAATAATGCTAAAACCCATGGGATTTGGGGTTCTGCTCCTCAGCACGTGAGCCTGAGATTCTGAAGTGGCAGCAGGACCTCCCTGGAGCAAACAGCTGTGAGCAGAAGTGTATGGAAAATTATCCACTTTGCAACCTGGAGATGCCTCTTGGCTCCCAGAGCGTTAGTCCTGCTCCTGACTCATCACTGACACACCAGTGGCCCTCCCTGGCTCTACAGCACCATGAAGAACAGCTCAGGGGAAGTAAAACACAATGTGAAAGTACCTTCACACCCCTTTCTGGTGAACAAAAATCTATGCAGTCCATACTAGTCCCTTCTTTGCTCAGACTGGGGTAGCAGCAGTCAGTTTCTGTCCCTTCAACAGGCTCTTTGATGCTTTTTCTGTGGGTTTGGGGTTTGTTTTATACAGGACAGGAGTCTATGTTTTTGAAAAAGGGACTTCCACAGAAACTTCATCTCCATAACCAGCCCGGAACCCCCTTCCTGTCCCCCTGTGCAGCCTCCCCATCCCACATCAACAGGTGAGGCCGTGCTCGCACCCAAAACTTTACTGGGAACACGTGGCAAGGACAATAACCCCCAGCCAGGGCACTGAGACCAATCCCTGAGACCCAGCCCAGGGATCCCAAACACTTCCCTTCCCTCGCAGAGTCCTCCTGCCTTCCATGGGCACCCTCCAGGAGCAGGGGACACCCTGGGCAGGAGCAGGGGACACCCTGGGCAGGGCCAGGGGACACCATGGGCAGGAGCAGAGGACATCCCGGGCAGGGGACACCATGGGCAGGAGCAGGGGACATCCCGGGCAGGGGACACCATGGGCAGGGACAGGGAACACACTGGGCAGGGGACACCATGGGCAGGAGCAGGGGACATCCCGGGCAGGGGACACCATGGGCAGGGACAGGGAACACACTGGGCAGGGGACACCGTGGGCAGGAGCAGGGGACATCCCGGGCAGGGGACACCCTGGGCAGGGACAGGGGAGCGTACCTGGCTCGGAGATGACGAGGCTGTGGTCAGAAGGCAGCAGGAGGAATTCCCTGCAGGTGTCCCGGTCCAGGCTGGGCAGGCCCTTCCTCTGGCACAGCTCGGTGAGGATGCGAAGGGCCCTGCGACAGCGGCCGCCGTCCCGGGCACCGCTCATCGCCCTCGCGCATCCTCCGCTGCCCAGCCCGGCTCCCCCAGAAACTCAGACTAGGAGAAGAGGGTGGGTTTGGTTTCCATCCCAGCGGTCCCACCGTGTGGCATGGCAGCACCTGCCGGGACACCTGGAGCTCCAGCCCTATGGAGAGCCGGAGCCGCCGGCAGCCCCCCGGCCCCCCAGCCCACGGCGGCCCTGCCGGCGCCTCATCGCCTCTGAGATCACAGCTCTGTTCACTGCCAAGGCTGCTCCAGACGAAGAACCTCCTCCCCAACTCAGTTTCGTGCCCTCCACACGACACACACACACGTATTAAAGCCACAGCCCAGATAATTCTTTTTAACCCTTTCGCTGCTGCCCTTTCTCCAGGAGCAGAGTTTCGACTCCCCAGTCCCCGGAGTGGTTTTGGCAAATCCAATGGATTTGTGGAACCTTCTGGCTGGGGATGGCACGGAGCCAGGGAGGAGAAGCCGGAGCCATCCCGGGAACACGGCACGAACTCCTCACAACAGCCAAAGGCAGCACCAGGAACGGCGCGGGTTTCATCGATTTGTTTGTGCCGGTCCCACCACAGCAGGCTGCAGATGGCAATCGAGACTGAGCGCACCAGTCCAGCCCATAATTAGATTTCTTGCTTTTCCACTTTCGGCAGCATTTTGTTTTTTATTCCTATCGTAATCCAGCAGGCGGGTCGTGCCGGGCGGCAGAGCACCTGCTTGACAGGCACAGGCCAAGAAGCAATTGTGGAGCAGGTAATTAAAATCATGTTCAGCAGGATGACTTCTTGGAGCTCGGGCAAATCTAATGAGCGTTCTGGAGAGCCGGGGCCACACGGGTCCCTCAGCCCCACGTGGCAGCAGAGATCACACCGTGCTGTTTGTGCTCCCTGTTAATCACCTGCTGAAGCCCTGGGAGCTGCCACGCCAGGCGTGTCCCAGGGGTGACACCAGCACCCAGCACAGCACACGAGGCTCCCCTGCCCGCCCTCCATCCAGCCCCAGAGCAGCTCCAGACCCCGAGTCCCACGCTGGGTAATTTCTCCATCGCCATGCTGGTGACTCTCTGACACAAAGGGCCTGGGTGGCACGTGAGTGATGCAAAGGCACTGCCTGTGAAGCTGCATCGGGGCCCTCTTTGCCCCCCTGGTCCTTCCTTGCCCAGACCAGCGTGTTTTGGACCCCTCACCAGCCCTCCCTCCTGCCACTGTGCTGTGCTCAGCATGGCAACCTCTGCCTGGCAATGGCAACTTACCTGCCAAGCACTTCCCCTCCCAAAAACCGGTCTGGTGGAAGCAACACGAGTGAAACCTTTTATTAACCCAGGGATGTCCTACAACTGGTCCCAGAGAGACACATTTAATGGCCAGTGCTCCATAACCTGCTGCTGCCAACAGGTTGAGGCAGATGAGGAGCTATCTCTGAAGGGTTCACCACCTGCAAGCCAACACCAGCATCTCCAGACTCCTGCCTCCAGCCCCGTGGCTTCTGAAGGTCTGTGTCCACCGAGGAGACATTCCAGACATTGCAAGGCTGGGGCCTAAACCAGTCATTTCCCAAGCACTCAAGCTCAGGTATAGTTTGCATTCTATTTAGATGTCAAACTCCCTAAAACCACCTGCCTGTTTATCTTTTTAGGAAACCCGAGGCTCAAATTATGTCTCAATGCCTTTGGAGATTTGGGTCCATACAACACCTTACCCTCCCCAACCTCTGAACTGTACTGCAGCCTCCCAAAATTTTTCCAAATGGCAAAGTTTCCCCCCCTGCACCACTGAAACCTCTATGTTTTCTCCATTGACCCATAAATAATGCCCATGGACCCATAAGCAATCCCTGTGCCAGCCTTGGCACAGGCACCTTGGGTGATGCTTCACCTGCCAGGATCCCTGAGCTGCCAGGAGAGAAAATCAGGAGCTGGGCAGGGAGAAACAACTCCCCTGTGCTCCCCCTTTCCCTGCCTCCTCTGGGCCACCTGCGTCCCAGACTCCCAACCCCAACGTTCTTGCCCCCAAGGGGCTGCAAACGAGCCCCAGGCATCACATCATCTCTCCAGCCCAGCAACAGCTCCTGCCTGAGCCACCAGAACCGGCGCCGAGAGAACAATCCCTGGAATACATCGGGCAAGTGTTGCGTTTGAAATTTGAATTTACCTTTAAAGAGATTTCAACAGACAAAAAAAACCACCCCGACCAAACCCTTGGGAAAAGGTTAATGGCCAATTGGGAGCTTGTAACCAAGAAATCAATAATAAAATTCAATTATTTGGGGGGGGAAAGGCTAATTTTATTACAAATGTAATAGCAAGAACTTTTTCCTTTTAAATCTAAAGTCACCTTGGGTCAATTATTCACCTGGATTTCCATATCAGAGAGTTCCAGGTTCTCTGGGTCCCAAAAACAGGAGACCCTGGGATTGTGTCCATTTACTCAACGAGTGTTTCTTCAGAGCAAAAACCAGCCTTTTTTTTTGCACTTTGTCCCTTTGAATTTGTGTCACACACACGGAGGGCTGGCAAAGAGCAGCTGCCACGGCTGGGAATCCAAACACTGCTTTTCCTGAGCAGGGACTCTTGTTCCCACTTCTGCTCTCCCACAACCACACCCACACCTGTTGGGATGCAGGATTTCCCCTCCCACTTTCCCCCCCGGGGCAGCCCTGGAGAATTCAGACCCTGTGCCCAGACCCTCAAACCCCAACAGGAGCATCGTTTTTCCAGCTGCCTTGGACTGAATTGGTACTTGGAGCCAGCGAGGGGAGGGGAGGCAAGGCAAGGCAAGGCAAGGCAAGGGAGAGGCAAGGCAAGGCAAGGCAAGGCAAGAGAAGCTGCAGACACCGCTCAGTGAGCCAGGCTGGAAGTGGGAAAATTCCTAATAATGTGGGAGGGAGAAAAGAGGATCATTTTCTTTCCAGTGAAGCAGAAGCCAAGCACCAGAGCCAACATTACAGGCATGTGAGGAACTGGGAACTTTTGTAGCAGCTGCAATTGGATTAACGAGGGGGTGCTCCAGACATACCTCATTGGAGGTGATTTATGTTGGGTTTGGAGCAACCCGGTCTGGTGGAAGCTGTTCCTGCCCAATGAGGTGGGCTCCAAGGTTCCCTCCAACCCAAACCATTCCATCCCAAACCGTTCTGTGAATGTGTGCTGCCAAGGTGGAATCATAAATATATTTGTCCAGCTGAGCCAGAACAAGTTATTCATTTAATTTGAATTAGGGTCTATTTGAAGCTGATATTATTTTTTTTCTTATTATTTAAATAATAATCAAGTCTGGAGAGGGAGCAGCAGCATTTCTTTATGCCAGTTCTAACTAATAGCATGGCATTGTTTACTCTCCCAGTTAATGTAATAATTGGAAACAGCTCACAAAGGATTCGCAGCTCCTTGCCAGGAAAAATGACGTTGATCTGGATCCTTTGGCAACGGCAGCGTGCCATCTGTGGATGAACACAATGTGGATTGCTGTGCCCCTCACACACGTCCCTGTGGTGGCTGTTGGGGTGGAAAAGTGAGAACTGCAACATCCTCAGCCCATCCCTGCCTGCACAGAGGAGGAGGAGGAGGAGGGATGTGCCCTTCTCCCCATCCCTGCCTGCGCTGAGGGGGAGAGCAGCAGCCTGTCCTGGGGAGAGAGAGCAGGAAAAATTAGTTGAAGTCCAATACAATCAGTTTAAATATCAATTACTCTGTGCTGAGCATCAAATCTATTGCACAGAGGAACGGGAAGGGAAAGGGAAGGGAAGGATTCATCCTGAGTTTGTAGCCTGAACTGACAATCCCTGGACTGTGCTGCACACAAACCCCAAGATGTGCTGTTTAAAGATAAATAACTCATTTCTCTCCTGGGCACAGCACGGGAGGAACCTGCTCGGCCCAAAGGCCACCACAGTGGGGCGGCAGTCCCTGCTGCCAACTCCTGCCTGGCAGTGCCAGAGGCATTCTGGGCACTGGATTCTTTGGAATAACAGCTCAAAAACGTGGCTCAGTGTCCTGAAAAGCACCGAGTCCAGGAGGCATCCCAGGGCACTGCACACAGACTCACACCCAAAGCCACTTTGAAGCCACGTGCATCCAGGCAGGAGGGTTTCCAGGGGCAGGACCACCACCAAAAACCCTTTCCTGATGATGGCATTCCTGAAATATGTTTTATTGCCCTGGAATCTCTTGCTTATCTTCAAGGTGAGGAATTACAGGACGATCTGACTTAAACCCTTAGTCCCATCTCCCCCAGGTCAGAACCTGGATCAGGGCTGTTGTTGGTGCTCAGCTCCCAAGAAGATCAAAGTGGCCTTTGCCTAAATGTTAATGACAGATTTTAACATCTTTTCTGCGAGAACAGATGAAAAACTGCTCCTTTTAGGGTCTCTTTCAACCTTCTGTGGCGTGAACACCATTATCAGTGGCACTGCATAATTTATTCTTTAAAAGACTGCACTTTGCTGGAAGGCCAATAAAATGCTGGTGTCAGAACCCAGAAGACAGATTAAAATTTGTCTTCGGTTATAAAATGCTAAAGATTCCCTTTGCTCTCACACCCTCCTCAGCCACTGGAGCTCAGGGAAGCAGACAGAGCCCTTCGACATATATATATAAATATAAAATATATACATATATATAAAATCCCAGCAGGTTTCAAGTCTTCCCTGGTGGCATGAAGTGTTTCCAGAGCATGTTTGGTCAGCAATTCCCAGCTCCAGCAGCCGGGAGATGAGGAGTCTTTAGATTTGAAGCAGCCCCAGACCGCAGAGCATATGGCTTTATCTCAGCACCGTTTCCATCAGCAAAGAAGACAGGGATGGATAAAAGAGCCTGGAAAAATTCCAGGTGCCTGCACAGTGAGAGACTGAACACATTCCATCTGCAACCACCTTTCAGTAACACCTGGCACGGAGGGCAGGAGGTCCCAAACCCCAGCACGGCTTGGAATTAACACAGGCTTTAAACCACAAGTGTTTTCATGGAAACCAAAAGGCAAAGCAGAATATATTTAATCCCAACCTTCTGGAAGAAACACACCGAGTTGATATCTGTAATGGGAAATGAGGAGGGTGTTTTTCCCCCAGTGTGCTTACAAAGTGTATTTGCTGTATTCTAGTTATTTTTATCCCTCCCAGTGGAAATACAAGTAATAAAAATAGCGGGATTTTATAACAGGGAAAACAAAACCAATGGTGCACAATCGTGCCTCGGAGAGAAGATGCTGTAATGTTTTGATTTCGGGAGAATATTAACATGTGAAAAGAAACCTGAGAGCTCTTTGATTAACCTGTTCCATCCGGCTCCAGGGAGCAACACGGACCTGCCGGGGCTGCTTTCCCTCTGCTGGTGCTTCCCACCCTCCAGCCTAAAGGACGTGGGTTGTCTCCTCTGCAGCGGTGCCTTCCAGGGGCTGCAGCCCCCACTGCTGGGGTGCTGCTGTCCCACATCCCCCGAATCCACACCCCACATCATCCTGCTTCCCCCCCATCACCCCGGGCCGTTCATTCACCTGCCCAGGATCCAGCCCACCTGAGCTGAGCCAGCGCCAAGTCTTTGGCCACCAAGATCCTTAATCCCTGCCTGCCTCTCCTGCTCCCCCAAGCGTTTCCCTGTCCTCGGGAACGGGCTGTGGGTGTGGGTCCAGCAGCAGGACACTCCCAGCTCACCCTGGACAAGGATCCCAAGCCTCTTCCACCAGCCCCAAAGCCAACAGTCCGGCTGGTTTTCCTGGCTGGAGACGTGGAGAGCCCCACCAAAGATCTGGTACCAGCCCAGCTCAGCCCCAGAGCATCCTCTGCAGGCATCTCTCCGGGAGCCCAGAGCAGCATCGGCAATGCTCCTATTAATAACAGGGGAAAAGAGAAAACCCTTGTCAGTCACTTCACTCCTTAATGATCTCCTTCCACGGGTGACAACAGGCAGGATGCTGAATGACAGCCGTGCTGGCAGCCATCTGCCCCGGGAGCCCGGAGAGAAGCACACCCAGGGCTTTGGTTGGGGGGGATCCACGTTCCCAGAGCCCCGGCTGCCCTCAGGGCGCGCAGTTTGGAACAAGGGGGCCTGTCCGGCTGCCCACGGGAGCCACATTCGGGTCCGGCCCCTCGCAAACGTGGCCCCACAAAGCCCTGCAGGGAAGCCCCTCGCTGTGCAGATGAGCCGGGAGAGGCAGGAGGGTCCTCGGGCGCTGAAATGCGGCGGAAGCTCGGCAGGAACGCAAATCCTGGCCCGGCTTTCCCCGGGCCCGGCAGAGCCCCCCGGGCGGCGCCCGCAGCGGGTCCCGCTCCCGCCGGCGCCGCTCGGAGCCGCCCGTCCGTCCGTCCCCAAGGCAAAGGCGGCTCCGCCAGAGCCCCTCGGGCTGTGCCACGAGCACCATCTGCTGACACGGCCCACGAGAGAACCCAGGAACGGGCAACTGCTCGGCAGAGCTCGGCAGAAGGACGCGCCGCCCGCCCCGGGATCCCCGAGCCCGCATTGCCCGGAGCCTCCCCGCGGCCCGAGCCCATGGAACGGGGCGGGGGGCGATAACCCACCGTCCTGCGGAGCACAGAGTTCATGCACCCGCAGCACCCCAGCCGGCAGCATCGCCCTCCTGGGGAAACCTCGGGGCCGAGGGAGACGCAGGAATTCCACTGGGACTGCCCGGAGATGCAGGAATTCCACTGGGACTGCCCAGAGATGCAGGAATTCCACTGGGATTGCCCCAGAGATGCAGGAATTCCACTGGGATTGCCCCAGAGATGCAGGAATTCCGCTGGGATTGCCCCAGAGATGCAGGAATTCCGCTGGGATTGCCCCAGAGATGCAGGAATTCCGCTGGGACTGCCCGGAGACGCAGGAATTCCACGGGGATTGCCCCAGAGATGCAGGAATTCCGCTGGGATTGCCCCAGAGATGCAGGAATTCCACTGGGACTGCCTGGAGACACAGAGGAGCTCCAGGAGGAAACAGATTATTTTGGTGTGGAATTTTGCACCTGGCTCTGCAGGGCACAGCAAAGCCCCTCTCAGAGCTGGCTCCAAAGACAATTCCAAAAGAACAGGGAATTCCAGCCCTTCCCTGACAGGGCCACCCACTGAAGCCAACACACACTGCCACACAGATCCCACTGTCCCCAGCCTGAAGGGGGGACACATCCCGGCAGTGGGGGAGGTCTCCAACATCAGGATTTCCAAACACTTCCGAGTCCTCCTTCTGCCACAAAAGGCCTCTGTGGTTCTCTCTGGCACAAACCCCAGGATGCTCTCCCGGCGCAGGGCAGGGCAGGGCAGGTTGAGTTGGGATGGCTCGGTGGGCTCGGGCTCTGCAGGTGGGTCCGGTCGGCCCAGGGGAAGGGACCCCCCCCACTAGAGCAGGTCGCTCCGAGCCCCAGCCAACCCCGAGCCCTTCCAGGGCTGGCAGATGAACCTCAAAGTCAGGATGAAGCCGCAGATTCCCCCCTGCACACACACACAGCCCTGGCAGGGCCTTGGCGAGGAGCCCCCGGGGCAGCACCCTCAGCTCGGAGCGTCTCCTGAGGGGCTCACCAAGGTCTGTGCGGAACGAGCTCATCTCGGATGAGTTCATGAAAGTAGCAGGGATTTATAGCCCTGTTTTTAATCCCTGCTAATTTAGCAAACATCACCCTCGCTCCCAAGCAATAAGGAGATCCCCCCGCACTTTGCTGCAGTGGCAGCCCTTGGGAAGCGTTGGAAGGAAATTTGGCAGAACTCGGCGCTTGTTCTGCAGCGTTTGCTCCACCAGCACGGAGCAGAGGGACGAGCTGGATGATGGAGCAGGGGGGGAATGCAGGTCAGCCCCTGGGAGCCCCCCCAGGCTCTGGAGGGACCTGGAGAGCTCACATGGGCAAGGAAATTCACACGGGGAAAGAAGGCCAGGGCTCTGGAGAGCCCTCAACCCTCGTCTCAGCCCTCAGAGAAAGGTGCCAGTGACCCCAAAATCACTCACATGTCTACAGAGACACCCACACCCCTGGGAGTGTGCAAGGCCAGGCTGGACGGGGCTTGGAGCAACCTGGGCTGGTGGAAGGTGTCCCTGCCCATGGCAGGGCGTGGGATGGGATGGGCTTTAAGGTCCCTTCCAACCCAAACCATTCTGGGATTCTATAATAGATGTGATTTCCACAGGGGCAGCAAGGGGTTGAACAGCTGAGCAGCAATTTGTAACCCTGGGCAGAATTTTGGGAAGAGGAAACTGGGAAATGCTCCCCTGGGCAGGGGGAGGAGGGAATAAAGATTGGCAAGTGAAGTGCAGCCCTGAGTGGTGGGGGAACAGCTTGGGGCCACTGGAGCCAGCCAGGACAATTAAAACCAGGACACTGAGGAGGGAAAAGAGCCAAGGAAACCTACGGAGAGAATCCAGGGGCTGAGTGGAGTCAAACACGACAGATGCCAGTCCAGCCACAAGGGCCAGCACCAACCCACGGGAAGGGCTGGAGCAGATGGGCTGGCAGAGCTGGGGGTGCTCTGGGCACAGCCCCTGGCAAAGGGAAACAAACCACCCCTCCAAGGGGCACCCAGCCATGCCCAGCCCCCCCAGAGCCAGCCCCACCTGGCACCACCAAAGCCCAGCCACCCCTCCAAGGGGCACCCAGCCATGCCCAGTGCCTGCAGAGCCAGCACCACCTGGCACCACCAAAGCCCAACCACCCCGCCAAGGGGCACCCAGCCGTGCCCAGCGTGCAGAGCCAGCACCACCTGGCACCACCAAAGCCCATCTGGAGAGCAAAGGGCCAGGGCAAAGCACCCACCCCTTTGCTGGAAAGCCCCTGCGAGGGCTCGGGATGATCTTTGCTTTGGCAAGAGCAGACCTGTGGTTTCAGTGACAGGAACTGGAGCCTTTTCTAGAACACAGTTCCTTCACTGTGGGGCTTCTGTGACACTGAGCCCCCCCCAGGCACTCAGAGAATAAATAAACACCCAGTGAAATTGTCAAATTACAGCCTGAAGGTAAATGTGAACAGAACAGACTTGCCTGGATGGGAGCCCTCACCGGCTGCTGGGGTTACAGAGGCACAGACATCCCTTCCAAGCTGGTTGGCATTCCAGGTGACCAGATCTCGCACTGGTTGCAAAAAAAATAAAAATAAAATAATCATTCAGAGGTAATTTAACTTGGGTGAAGTTCTCTGTACTTACTCCTTGCAGCTCTGCACGGGCAGCTGGAGCACAAGGGACGCTGCAATCCCTCCATGCCTCTTGTTAAGCCACACAAGTTCCTATTTGCAGTTGTCAAGCTGCAGAACTGGGCCATGGCCCAAGGTTGGTGAGCTCAGTTTTAGTTCTGGGAAGTCAGGAGGGTGCTCCAGTAGCAACATCCAGACAAAAAAGAGGGATTTATCAGTGGCAGGGAGCAGCTCATACACTGAACTGCGGCCCCGAAGGGAAGGAACCCAAGAGCATTGCTCATGTGCAGCTTTTCCACTGCGTGCAGAAGTGCAGCAGCCTCTTCATCCTCATCCTCCTCCTCCTCCCTTCCAGTGCAATTNTCCATCCCAAACAATTCCAGAACTGTCCCCTCCAATTCTCAGGAGAGCAGCACCAAAATCCACGAGAATCCTCCAAATCCTCACCTTTTCACCCCAAGGTGCAGATAAATGGGACAAACCCTTTGCTCTCCGGGTCCACAGCCCAAATTCCACCCTTTTCCCACCCTGCAGGTGGCAGGAAAGGCTTTTGCCAGGTGTGAATCTGTACCTAAGGATGTGCCAAAAAAAAAAAGGAACTCAAATTAAAAGGGTAGTTTTTCGGATTTAATAGAAAAAACCAAACCAAAATAGGNATCCAGACAAAAAAGAGGGATTTATCAGTGGCAGGGAGCAGCTCATACACTGAACTGCGGCCCCGAAGGGAAGGAACCCAAGAGCATTGCTCATGTGCAGCTTTTCCACTGCGTGCAGAAGTGCAGCAGCCTCTTCATCCTCATCCTCCTCCTCCTCCCTTCCAGTGCAATTGAGGCGAGGTGGCACCTTCCAGGGCAATCACCTTCAGCTTCCTTTGCATTCTCCCAGTGTTTACGGGGACGGGGTCATGGGAAATAACCCCCCAAAACCACCCCCTGGGCGGTTCTGTTGGGAAACATCCCACCCCAAACCATCTCACCCCATCCCACCCCACCCCATCCCACCCTGTCCCACCCCAAACCATCTCACCCCATCCCACCCTGTCCCNTTGCCAGGTGTGAATCTGTACCTAAGGATGTGCCAAAAAAAAAAAAAGGAACTCAAATTGAAAGGGTAGTTTTTCGGATTTAATAGAAAGAACCAAACCAAAATAGGTTTCAAACAATGCTTTAAACTGAGCTAATACAACTTCTACAGCACATTCCAGAGCACTTGACAAGAGATATTTACAGGCAGATAAAGTATTAAATAACCAAGGAAAGAAAAATTTCTGTTTTTTTTAACTAAACACCAGCAAACCCCACAGGAACAGAACAATTAGAAACGATAACTTCTTTTAATAAAAAAAAAAGTTAAATATGAGGATTCAGATCATACAATATCACAGAAACAGCACTTGGTTTTTTTGAAGAATCATATCAAAAGATGAGCCAAGTTTACTATGTGCAAAAAAGAACCAGTTCCAGTACTGGGAGCAAGAAATAATTGAAGAATCAAAGAACGCCATGAGTTTAAACCCTTCCAGGAGTTACATGTACATGGAAAACAAGCTTAGAACTGCACAAATATAGGATTATATACATGTGTCATGGTGTTCTGGACCTGAAAATTCCCCCTTTGCTGCCACTGCAGGCTGGATCCTGCACCAAGTCCAGCTTCCCAAATATTTCAGTACGTCTCCTGGTAGAAATTCCCCAAATTCCAAAGGCAGCAGCCTCGAGCTGTGAGATCACTCCATAGAAAAGGCCAAAACTGCATTTCAGACATTTTATAGTTCATTTCATAGTAAAATTCCCAAATTTCCTGCAATTTTGGAAATATAATTCAATCCTGACACGTTAGAAAGCATAGAAAATAGGATTCCCATAAGGAAACTGGAAGTTGATGGAAGAGTTTCTGTACACACACTTTGGGAGGATAAAATAAACCACCATACCCAAAGATACAATCCTCACATTCCATCTGAAATATGTCTCTGTAAACTGTGGCACATACATTTTTATTTTAAAAAAGTACCTCCATTATTTACTCCAACTCCCACTTCTTAAAAAAATACGGCACTTTCCCCACTGTTTAAAATAAAATGCCACACTTTGTTGTCAGTAACTGCTGCACACTCCATTTTTAAGAGCTAGGCTTGGTGAGATGCATACACTTCCCTATAAAATCACTCTCCAAAGGAAAGGATTCCTGTCACGTGGACAGACAGCAGACAAAGCACTTTTATTGCTTTTTCCAAGGAAGAGAGTAAGACAAACAAGGAAAAACCAACACCACACACAGCGCTTCAAAACACTGCTGCCTTAATAGCCCAAACGTTCATAAAGCAGGTGATAAAACAGAAATTCAGGCTCATCTCAAGGCTCCAGTGACCTGCAGGAATGTTAAATTATTTGACCATCTCGCTGACCCTGCACGAGTGTGTGACAGCCCAGTGGCACAAGGACTAGCAGTGACATCCCACACAGGGTACCCACCCAGCATCCCTGCTTGCAGGAGTTGGGCGAATATCCCTTTTTTTTGGATAATAACTCTGCCACTGAATTTCAGGGCACATTTAAGGAAAAGCCCTGACCCCACTGAGCTGGTGCAATTAGCACTAATCACCAGGAATAACACGGACACCTCCGAGGCAATGGAGGAGCCCACACCGTGCACTTCTCACTCTTATTTCAAAAGCAAGTTGCCTTTTACTCCTTTGGATTAACTGAAACTTCGGGGTCATCAACAACAAAAATTAAGACGTGAACTTTTACAAATGTTTCAAATGAGAGCAGAGTCAAAACCAAGAGCCAGACCCTCCTTTGGAGCACTGGGATCCCTCCAAGGGGCTGCCACTGCCTTTTCCAAGTTTTCCTGCAGTAACCTGTGCCCCAATTCCCCAGATAAAACCACTCCCACCTGGCACACACAGCACCTGGCACAGAGAGGACGCTCAGAGAAGCAGCGACTCATTAACACAAACCCACTAATTTGCTCCTGACCAAGTTACAGTGAGGCACCAAAAATCCACGGAGCAAACCCTTCCCACTCCTGGGATGAACATTCTGCAGGATCAGGAGCAGATTAACAGAGCTCATCTACCCTTTCCAGCATTTTTAAAGGCAACTTTGCAGCTTTCAGACCCATCATTGAATTGTTGCTTTGGGAGCTCCAAAAGGAAGATTTATACACTTGGGATTTCTTGCACACATTCCAAATCCCACGAGATGTGTGGATGCCCAGTGGGGAGGGGATGGAAGGAGCAGTTCTGGAGGGGTCTGTGTGGCAGGAGAGCTTGGACTCAGCAAGGCCAAGCTCAGCTTCACTCCTGCTGTGCAGAAGTTGCTGACCCAGAGCTGGGCAGGTTGGACCCTCGTGCCTGTTGGAGGGGGAGAATGGTTGGAGGGGCCACCCCAAAACACGTGCTCTGGGGCAGGCAGAGGGTCCTGTTCCTGCAGCAGCCGTGGAGCAGGAGCCTCCTCCTTCCCCCTCTGCCCCACCAGGCTGGGGGGCTCTGCAGGGTCAGGCCAAGCCCAGGAACAGCTCCAAAGGCACAGCCGGGAGGTCCAGAGCGCAGGCAACAGGGCCCCTGGAGTGAACAGAGTTCACAGAAATCCTATTTTCATGATAATTTTAATAATATTCCTTTTGCAAAATGAAGCCGAGAAACTAGAAATTCATAAATAGGCAATAGACAGAGCCATGAAATGATCCCTTGTCACTACCAGTGTCCTATTCACACACGCCAGCCTTTCTACAGGCAAAGCTGCTGCTCTCTGTCAATTTAACATGTTGAAGTGGAATTCATTTTTTATCCTTTTCCTTTCACGTACAAACTGGTAAAAAAGTAAATTTAAATCATCGCTGTGTTAATATCTGAGAAATGGAGAAACAAAATACCCCAAGCAGTTGAACTGTAACATTTGAGTAAAGAAGCGAGTCTGGAGTTACAAATACCTTCAAGTACCTTCATTTACTGTGAGACAGGGGGGGAGCCCCAATACACAGACCTGGCTCTTATAAAAAGCAACCAAACCTGCAGTGAGTTGCATAAAGATTGCTGAGAGCGTCTCTCCAATTTGATATTGTGCTGAAATATTTCTCGTTACCACTATGGTAAAGTCTGTACAATGGCACAGGAATTGCTGAGTACACCAAACCCCCAGGGATTTACCACAGAATTGTTGCATTCACACCAATTACAGCAGATTCAGAGTCTGTCAACTCCAGCTCATCTGGTCACACGAATTCTTCATTTTTCTGTAGCAAGACTGATACGAAGGCAGAAATGACATTTATTATTTCTAGTATTGACCTCTGTCAGTAAAAAAACCCAACTATTCCAACCATAAACCCTCATGGTGACCGTGAATTCCCAGGGATGAATTCCCAGCCCACAGAGAAGGCACTGCTGAGGTGCCTCAGGGGGCACTGAGGGAATTTGGGAAATTGCTCTCTTGCCACTCAAGGACCAGAAACCACTCAAAGCCAAATCCTGGTCTGTGCAAGTGCTTTGTTCAGTGGCTGGAGAGGGAACCCAAACTCAGACTGATTCCAATCTTTCTGGACATTTCATTCAAAAGCTGCTTCTGAAGAAAGTTCTGAGAAGTACTCTAATAAGAAAAAAATAAGACAGAACCTCCAAATGAATGCAATGTTAGAAATAGCATATATTACAAATCTTTTCTTGATAGGAACAATCAATAAGAATACATATTAGCTTAAAAACAGTTCAGCAAATGTTGCTGATCTGCAAGAAATCTCAATTCACTATTTACAAATAAGACAAAGTGAATACAGGAAATTTTACACATTTGGTAGTTAATAGGTTATTGTTTGCCGAGTGGTCTATTAGAAACTGATATTAAGGAAGACTGGAAAAACACCCCAACCAGTTATTACCTCTTCAGTCTATATTTTAAGTACAGAAAACTAGAGAATGAATACTGGAAAGAACATTCTGCCTCATCAGGGGGATCAGGGACAGATGACAATGCTGAGACTTCCGCCATGAGCTCCATTAAAATATTCTGGGTACAGGATTTTAATAAATACACCTCATCCTGCTGAAAGAGACTGTTGCCACCAGCTCAGTCTTTCATCTGCCAAAAACACTCACATTCCTGCACTTGCCAATTCATAACAGTTTAATGATATTTTTCTTTTTCCTTTTGCTGTACATAAAACAAGAGTAAAGAAAGTAAAAGTCAACACAGAAGACCAGTTATTCACAATCCTGCTCCAGTGAGATGATCAAAGCAATGGCCAACACACACGAGTTCACACAGAGAGGGGATTTCAGGAACTTTGCTCACAGTTTACACTGCAGTGTAATGCAAGATACAGTCACTGTATTGCTCCAGTCCTGCAGAACGTTTTCCTACACAGTCTCGTCTGCACATGGAACATTCTCTTATCAAATCTGCTCCTCTTCAACATTCCTCCACCTCTATCTGTGAGACCAGGATGAGTGTGTCCCCTCCATAAGGAAAAGAAAGAATCAAGGAAAAAAAAAATACAAACCACCAAAAATTTACAATACAGTTTTTTTCCCCTTTTGATGCGAATGTTTTTCTGTACAAGTGTTTTTTGTCATCTAATACTGTTTAAAAAGCTACCAGCTTCTTCAAGATGGCCACCGTAGGCATGATAATATTCCAGGAACACTTAAATAACAGTTTTTACAATAAATTTCAGGTCCATATCATTAGATTACTTTATATGCACTGGTCTCTCATCTGATTTTAGGCGTTTTCTACGTGGTTGTATAAAATCTTCATCGGAGTCCTCAGTTATTTCCCCATCATCCTCGTCCTGCTCAAATTCAGGCAAAGGCTGGAAGGTCCTGTCTGGGTAGATCTCTGAAAGTTTATCTTCAAAGTATAATGCAACTGCCTTCCCTGCCTGTGCTACTTCTGAATCAGCCTGTGGATGAAAGAAGACAGGAATATTCACCTGTTGGAAATGCACATCCCTTCACCAAGTGTGCATGGTCTGAAACGCTTACCTTCAAATTAATCTCTTGTGTTTCTGCATAAACTTGAACAACTTTCATCATCTAAAAAGGATACCAGAGTCAAAAAAAATGAAATTATAATCCTTCCTAAAGTTACGAGATTGGATGACTAAAGTCAGCCATAACAACACCACCGTTTGTTATGGGCTGAGCTCTTTAGTTCCCAAACTTAGAGGCAGCAGGTTTAAAACAGTCTTAGGTGGTAAATAAACCTTCAACAGAACACACAACTTTTGCATAAATAAGTGGCTCCCAGTCATTTTCTACTCATGACTGCTTTCTTCAGACTACATTTTAGTTGCTTGGGCATTACTGTGGCAAAGTCTCACCCTGGAGAGAAGGGCTCCAGGAAACTGCTTTCCAGGGGTCTTATCCCACTTAGATTGCTGTTTGTTGAAAGGATTTGGCTCAGAGGCACTGGACATGATGCCACTAGGAGAGGTCAGGGTGACTCAACTTTTGCCATAAGCCAGACAAGTTGAAACACCTTTTTTTTTTTTTTTTTAAAAAAAAAGATAAGAAAAAATAACCACATCCCTCAGTCTTTCCTCCCTTGTTTTACTCTGGTCCCTCAGAGCTGCAGCTTGATTTACCCTACAGCAGATGCTTCATTAACTCCCTTGATTGAGAAGTTCACATAATTGCAACTTCTTCCCCAGTGCTCCTGAACCTCCATCTAATGCAGACACATAAAGGAATCAGGGCTGTCAAAGTCCCAAATGCTTGTGAGCATTCAGATCATTAGCCTTGATTTTTACCAGGGAGATTTTAATTGTAGCTTTGTGCAGTTCCCTCCATTTACTTCTGCACAGAGCCAGAAGTGCAGCCCCAACACTGCAAGTTCAGGGCACATTTTACAGAGGAATACTGGCCTGTTATGCACTTCCAAAGTCAGAATAAAGCCATTCCCTGTGATGCCTTTTGTCCTCCTTGCTTTAAGGCATCTCAGAACTTAGGAACCCTCTGAGCTCCTACCCTGTCTCACCACAATATCATCATATTTTTTGATATTCAGATTATTTTATCCATTGCTCCACTAGCAGTAACACTCAGGTCATTTATTCCCCCAAGTCATTTCACATGTAAGGCAGAAATATTTCACTGTCAGACGGGATCACTGCAAAATTCATAAAAAATACGATTCTATACCCAAGTTATCCAATGAAAACCGGCTTTTGTGAGAGCCCAACCACCCAGGAGCTAAAGCACTAATGCCAATCCTGGCAATAACAACCTTAAAGCTTTTCTGCATTCAGCCTGTGAGAGGTAGCAGAACCAGAATGTCCTTCACAAAGGCACTTCTCAGCAGAGGAAGCCTCTCACAGTAATCTTCCACGTTTCATGAGTGCAAAACAGTCACCCCTCCAGCTTGAAGCAGCTTTAAGGACTTTGGTTGTCTCTATTATTACCACACTTTCTAAGTATTTCACACAGTAAAACGGTCACCCAGCTCCTCAGTCAGAGCTCCACACCAGTGAAAGCATTTTAAAAGTTCCCTCTGTTAAAGCCTCATCTCCCAGTTTTACTAAAACCGAGACCTTCCCCAATTGCCTTGGTTTGGTTTTTAAGTGTCTCATTCAGCACCTGCTCCAAAAGCAGAATTAAGGCTGGAAGCAGAGCCTTTAAGTGGAGAAGCTGCAGAGGCATGTTGAAATAAATCTGATTCTAGGGAAGAGCTCGGCTCAGATTGGAAGTTAACATACTTCATTGAACCGGTCACAGTTCTTGAAGATCAACCGCACGTCCGCCACGAAATCCTCGGGGCTCTGGTAGTGCTGAGAGTGCTTCTTCTGCAGTTTCTTCTTCACTGTAGATAAATCCATTGGTTTCTTTATAATTTTATAGTAGTTTGGTATCTGTGAAAAACAAACAGTGGTTTATCACTGGAATCACCACAGGAGAATTTTTTCACTTAAGGTATCAATGAATTAATCTCATTACATGTTTTGTGCATGTTCAGCAAGAGAGAACAAACTCCTTCCCTCAAAGTGTTTAAAAAGTTCTTTACAAGGGCCTGAGGGGACAGGACACAGGGAATGGCTTCCCACTGCCAGAGGGCAGGGGCAGATGGGATGTTGGGACAAAATTCCTCCCTGTGAGGGTGGGCAGGCCCTGGCACAGGGTGCCCAGGGAAGCTGTGGCTGCCCCATCCCTGGGAGTGTCCAAGGCCAGGCTGGACAGGGCTTGGAGCGACTTGGAAGGGGTAGAACTGGCTGAGCTTTGATGTCCCTTCCAACCCAAAATATTCCACTGTTCTGTGTCATCACAGCACAGAAAGACTTGTCGTTACAGTTACTTCTTTTACAGCTGAAAACACAAGAGTCAAAGCAGTCCCTTTCCTCTGTTCATTAAAAAGTTTGTCCAAAAAGAAAAGAATAAAAAGCTCTCCGAGTGCATTTTGAATTTCATGGGTATCCTGAGACATCCTCTTCCAATTCAATAACTGCTAATTAGAAGTATTTTTAAATATCTGGGTTTGCGACTGGGAGTGCAGCATCTGCACAGAGAAGCTGCAGAATCAGCTTCTTTCAGCATCACAAAACACTGGATGTCTGCCAGAACTTCGAGACTGATCAAGGGAGACATGACTCTAGTAAAAGCAGTCAGTTCCTGCCCAAAGTCAGCTCTGGACTTTCAGAGATGTTGTATCAGAAATAAATCACAGACTGGTTTTTCAGGAGACTCACCGAGGCTGGCACTGGCTCTTGGAATTCAATGCTCAACTCGTGGCAATACAGGTAAAGCAGGAGACGTTCACATTTCTTAGGAAGAGAGACACAACTTCAGATTAATACTCTTAATTTATCCTTAGCAAAGAAATTCATACCCATTTTAAATAGGTATGTACTTCAACAGCTCAGTACTAGAAAATGTAAATGCAATCCCACAAGTTTAATTAGAAAAGGTACAGTTTTTAGGAGGGCAGAACATCACCTTCATGTTCACAGCCTTCCTCTTTGCCTCCTTCCTAAACAAAAGTCTAGGGCTGAAGTCAGACATGGAGTGGGCATGCTAATATACTGCAAATTAAAACCACAAACTACAACCACTTTTACTGCTTTTTTTGTTCAATCATAACATGTGACAAGGAAGGACTGAGTTGCAGACTTTTATTTTCCCCACAAGACAAAACTGAAAAATCTGAAACCAAACCCAGAGGTTTCTGGAACTCCTTGTTGAAATGATTTGCTTTGCTTTGCTTATAATTCCTTTGCAGGAATTCAATATACTCTCACTTGCTGACTGATATAGCTAAAATTAATTCTGACTGTCCAGGTCATTACACCTTCCCCAAAAATGCACTTGCAGCCTGGATTTAACACACCAAACTTCCAGAACTATTTTATGAAGGTTACAACCGTGCTGAATGCAAAGGACTTCTAAATAAGGACACATCAAATGGTGCATTTAAATACAGAGTATGTGTTTATACAAAATTTTAGCTGCTAAGTGAGGCCAGTGCCAATACAGTGGAGCACTCCCATGGTCACCAACACCTGGGGATGTGGCCACTGCCAGAAAAATCTCATTATAATCATTTCGGGTTGTTTTGCAAAAGCCACATCTACATTTAATTTGCTGCAGCCACAGCAGAACCATCTCCAGACAGCAGGGGACAGCTAATGTGAGAAAGCACTTTTTCCTGGGAAGCAGATTCCTGCAGATTTGAGACCTACCCTCTGGTCCACAGGACTCAGGCCTTGTGCTGTTTTCCCCTTCTTGCTGTGCTGTGAATTGTCACAATCATATTCCACTTCAGGTTTGCTGAGATCTCTGCAGAAGGTACATATCCACTCCCCGCTGAAGAGAAAAAGCACAATTATTCCAGATATCTGGGGGCCAAATTCTCATCAGTGATGACTCCAAAGATTTTTTTATTCACTCTTAAGAGTTTCTCATTCCACTTGGATATCCTAAGCTAAGGAATAACCCTTAATGCTCACAAAAACTCTGCCAGCCAAGGCCATTCTTCCTGCCCTTACATTCCCCCCTCAATGGTATCTTAATACAACCCCATTCTCACCTTGGCTTAAACTTTACACACCAGAATCACCCTCTGAGAGACCAGATAAGCACTGAGCAGTTACAAACGACTCAGGCAGGCCCTGGAGAAGTCAGTTTTGACTCCCAAGAAGTCACCCAGAGCCAGGTGACGGTGGGTGGCACCACCCCTGGGGCCGAGCCGCGGGCGCTGCGGGACGTACCTGGGGAAGCTGAGGAGCGTGGGGACGTGGCAGGTGAGGTGGAACACCTTGGGGCACTTCTCGCAGCACAGCAGGTCGCCGCCGTTCTGGCAGACGGCGCACCAGTCCTCGTTGGGGTCGTCCTCCTTGCTGTTGCCCTCGCCGGCGGCGCGCGCCGGGCGGTGCACGAGGCTCCGCACCGGAGACCTCCCGTTCACCAGCCCGTGCCCGGACTGTTTGCAGCTCTCGCTCAGGTCGCCCGGCTCCGTCTTCACGTGGTTTTCCAGGCTCCCCAAAGCTTCTAGGTCGCTTTCCAGGTGCAGGGTGGTGGAGAGGGGAGGCGTCAGGCTGCTCTCAGGGCTGCTGAGCTGAAAGGAAAAGCAGAGTTGATTTTACAGAGGGCATCTTTGGCCGTGTGTTGGAACTCAAAAGCCATTTAAAGGTGCTGCACTCACACCCAAACACACGTGGGAAATCATGATGAGGAGCCGAGCACACACAGCATTGAAAACTACTGTCCACAGTTCCCTCCTCTCAAGAACACACTCATTTCTCCTCAAACACAACATGATAAAGAAACTTGCAAGCCAAACACGCTGGCAAGTTATTAAAAACTAACCTTTTGTTGTCATTAGGAAAAATCCTCCAATCCACCACCCTGCTCCCAATACACAATCCCAATAAATCAAGTGTAACTGGGAAACACCAGGAGATATTCTCTTGCACGAAGATTTTATTTATGCTCTGGCATAAGAACTTTCGAGTGATTGGAAGATTTCTGAGTGTAATTACGTAGGGGTGAATATCCAGGAACTACTCGTAGCAGGTGACTTATTAGGGATTAAAAGCAGCAACACCACAAGACTGGGGCTATTTCATTTTAACAGCTGAAGATCCAGTTTACAGGACAGACCACCCTGTGCCTAGCAGAGCACTGCCAGGGGCAAAACATCTCTCACAATGAACCTTAAAACTGCCTTTTTTTTTTAATTTCCAAATTCTTAAACATGCTGCTAGGAAAACCACAACATGCTGTTGCATAAACTAACTTTACCATGCAAGCACTCCTCCTGCCATCCTCTGTTTTCTCCTGTTTCACTGTTCCTGAGAAGCTGCAGATCTCCTCCTCTGTGCCTGGCTCTTGCTTTACTTTCACTTGGTCAGCCTTGAAGTTCATGCCAGTTTTCTCAGCAGTTCTGCCTGAGGAGCCACAGCTGGAAAGACATCACAAATAGGAGGAAAAATAAATAAAAGAAATGATCATAAGTAACAGGAAAAATCATCAGGTCAAAGAATGCCAGAACATAAAGTAGATCGAGTTTACAATGGCAGAGAATCACAGTGAAGGTTAAAAATTAAAAATATAAATGTTCACATAAGCATTCTTGTATTATTGAGTCACAGTTATCTCAAAGCCCTGTTGAGCCAGTGATAATTGTTTTTTTTGAGTTCTTCCTGGCTGAGTTTTCAGCCTGGCAGTGTTCATGTGACACACTTACCTTCCTCTGCTTCCTGTGCTGGAGGTACTGGGTGGCCTCACAGGAGTGTGGGAGTTGGATAAACCTGCAAAGGAGCAGCACAGAAGTTGACTTGGTACAAATTTACACTGGGCAGTATCATGACTAGTGTTGAGTAACACCAGAAATGCTGCTGGAATGTTCTAATTTAACAGGTCACCTAAGACAGCTGTTCTCAGCCATTCGATAAGAACAAGATAAATCAAGACTACACACAGTTGTTAAGAGACCCAATAATTATTTCACCTAATCCAAACAGCCCATCATGCCCTCAAATTTTATCCACCAATTAAGTCAAATAAGCAGACTCTGCATGGTTTGCATGCAGGTTTTGAGGAACACAGGAAGACCCACTCCTGCACCACTCCTCCGCTCCTGAGTGGAGACTCACACCCCCTGGCAACAGCCTTGGAGGGAAGATCAAGAGAAACAAATATGAAATCCCAGGATAGTTTGGGCTGGAAGGGACATCAAAGCTCAGCCAGTGCCACCCCTGCCATGGGCAGGGACACCTTCCACCAGTCCAGGGTGCTCCAAGCCCTGTTCAACCTGGCCTTGGACACTTCCAGGGCTGGGGCAGCCACAGCTTCTGTGGGCACCCTGTGCCAGGGCCTGCCCACCCTCACAGGGAGGAATTCCTTCCTAATGACTGAAATCATCTTCTCACTAAGAGAAATAGTCATTTTTAACATTGAAACAACTCAGCATTAGGTATTGCTGCCTGAATTTGTTCACATCCATAACAGAAGCTCTACCACTAACTGGCTGTACTCAGACAACCCTGCTGGGTGTATTTCTGTGACTGAGCTATTTTATAAACTCACTGCCTAGCCCTCAGAATGATCTATCCAGTCACCACCGGGGGATAAGAACAGAACTGTGTCCTCTGATGTACAAAAAAAGGATTGTGGTGGCACAGGACAAAAATTTTGTCTCTCCGGGTATTTGGAATACTTCATCCACAGGCTGGCAGTTTGGAACTATAAAAGCTTCTCTGAAGGAGGGTGAAATTTAGATTTCTGGAAGAATCTATTTCTGAGCAAAATAAATTTTAAATAAAACATCTCTTCCCTTCTGGCAGGAAATGGGAGGCCATTATTTTGAACTTCCATATCAGAAATACCCATCATATTTACCTGATGACCCTGGAGACAGAGCTGAAGGTCCTGGGGAGGGATTCATGGTACTCGTGGGCTGGGGGGGGAGGTGGCTGCCTGTAATGTATCTACTTAGCAGGTTATCTAAACTATTTGAACCAGCATCTTCAAGCTAAGAAGGAAAAACAAAAATCTCGATCAGAGAGGTCAAATTCAGGTTCCGTAACAGTTCCACATGTTTAAACTGTGATCTGTACTTTTACTGGGATTGTTCACTCTCCCTTCAAGGGGTCAGGACAGCAGCAAACATTTTTATCAGTTTCATACAGAGATCAGGCTTGCAAATCAGAAACTTGCAGTAAGATCTTTCAAAAGCTCCTAAATCAGACTTTTCTCAGGCTGCACGTCCTCCAGGTCAGTCCAAACTTTCTGGTTCCCAGATGCTCAGTGTTAGTCACACTCATGGTGTTAGTCATGAACTACCCCATTACTAATGTTGCAACAGTTATTCCACAATTAAGACATTGAGGGAAACCATGAACTTGTTTTTTCCTTAATGTGATGGGAAATCTCCCTCCAACTCACTTTTCAACACAGATTTTAGTATCTGTTAAACCCAAGAAAACAGGGACCCTCTTGCTGTAACTGCTTAAAGCCATTAACTGCAAGACAGCAGAACTGCAAATAATGTGTTTGAAACACACTGTATTCAAGCTTTGAAGACTGTGCAAGCAGCTTGAAGGACTAACAGCTTCCTATCCTCTAAATCCAACTCAAATCCACACAGCCATTACATGAACAGGTATAAAGAAAAGAGCATCTTAACAGAACTCTGCATTTTCAGTGCATGTTATGTTTTGGACTATCCCACTAGCAATTATTTCTGATGTGGTGCCTCATGAACTTCAGCTGAGTCAGGCACAGCCACTGACACCTGTGTTTTCTTCCAATGACTAAGCAAAGCCCCAGCACTGCACACAGCTCACATCCAGAGATGCAATTCTTTTTTTTCCTGCTATTCTCACATTAGCAAATCACCCACAGCCTCTGGGAAAACTGAATGCACAGCCCTTGAGTGTGACATTACAGATGAAGAGTTAAAGAGCTGCTGTTGCTGTTACAGCAGAGCATCTGCTTGGGTGCAATTTAGGTTTCATTTCCTGTACAATGACCAATCTCCTGTGCTTTATATCAGCATTTCAATGAAAACATCCTGGTCACAAGATGAAACCTCCTCTCCCTGGCCTCCCAAACACTCCTGTAGAAACACATTATTCTCTTTGCCTGCACACAGACATTAAATTATTCTTTCGACCTCTCCAAAAGAGATCGACTTCAAAACTTACCTCAGGTCGCATCCCCTCTGGGTGGGGCAGTGGGACACCTTCCCTCTGGGCTTCCTGCATCTGTTACCCTCAGGAACATCACAGGGAAGCTGCAGGCAGCTTTAACCCTGAACAAATCACCATTCAGGGCACTCAAAATATGTGACTATTCAACTATTCTAGCGATATCTTCCTTAACTGTTCTAGTGATATCTTAACTATTCAACTATCCTGGTGATATCTTCCTTAACTACTCCAGCAGCATCTTCCCGTGGGATGGTGGTGTGGAAGAAGGGAGGTGAACACAGTACTTGGGAATAATTAAAGTCTCAATTTTCCTACAGGACACATATTAAATACTGATTAATCTAAAGGTCAAGAGGTGGAGCAGGTCAGCCCTACATGGAGACAACAGCTGCATGCCCAAGTGAAGGGCTGAAGAGTTTAATTTCAATTTTAAATTAGCATTTTATCACTCCGCAGACACACGTGGGTATGCAAATTAAAAAAACCCCATGGAAAGGGAAGCAGATCATTGCAGTGTGAGTGGCTGATGGCCTCCACCCACCTGGATGGGGGGGATATCTGGCAGGGAAGGCAGGTTCTCCGGGTTTGTCACCGAGGGGATGAGCTCGATGGCAGAGACGGACGGGCTCGTGGGGCCCCTGTTGGCGCTGGCCATGGTGGCCGTGGTGGGGCTGGTGGGGTTGATGGTGGTGTTGTGCACAGAAACCACTGGGAAAGGCCCTGCGTGGCCAGGGTTGGAGTGCTGGGGGAGAGAGCAGAGAGAGGGCTGGGTTACACACACGGCAGGGACACAGAGCTCAGCCCAGCCGGGCAGAAACACAAAACACATCTATCAGCACCACCTGACAGCACCGAGTGCAAAGCAACTGCTGTTTGCCTGCACTTGGAAAGAAAAAGACACTTTGTGTGGCCAGGGATTTAAACATACAGCATGTCTTCCACCAAAATACTTCTGTATGTTTTTTAAAGCAATTACATCCTCCAAAGGCAACTTTAGAGTTCATGTCTCTACACATTCTAAGAAAAGAGTAACTTTTTCAAGTAACAAACTCACTTTTGATTTTTTCAATCACATTAACATTCATTATCAGTAATTTTTACTCTTAATGGTATGCAGAGCTCTGCGTCATGCTTCAGGTTTGAATTTAAAAAACACTTTAGAATTTGATTTAATTAAAATCCCCTCAACTGCATCGCTTTGAACTTTGCTATTCCTCAGTATTCTCTAGGACACCCCAAAGCTGAATGTCACTGAAAAGCACTCAAAAAAATGTTCTTCCCAGAACTAAAATGCAATACAAATATTACATTTCACTTTGAATGTTTCAGCAAAAAAAGGTCACAGTACAATATGCAAGATGGCAGAGCATGTAAATGTGTGTAGCTATGAGTTACAGGGTGACAGATAAACACATTTACAGCTGGAGGTACCATCTACTGGAATGAAAAGGCTGGCACAGTGGCACAAATGAAGCGGGTACACAGGATATACTTGTCTTTGAAGGTGAGGTTGCATCATGGAGTATTGAGGTCCATTGTGGCGTGGGATTCCTGGTATACGAGCAGCATTCTGAGCCATTCTCATCTGATGTGCTTGGAAAGCAGCCCCACAGTTCATGTTACCTCTCTGCATGGTCTGCATGCTGATCAACCTGGGAGGCTGCAAGGGTTTGTGTTTTTTAAAAGTTTTGCTTTCAACAGGGAGAAAAGCCAATCTCTTTCCCACAGTAGCAGGATTACTAGTAACATAACATCAAGCAAAGCCAAGAGCTGTCACATTATGTCAAATTTCAAAAGACTTTAGTTTATAAACTGCTTTGTAAGTTTATGTTTTACAGGGCAATTTTAAGACTTGGTAAAATATCAATATATAAGGCACTTACCTGCTGCTGGAGGACTTGTGGGCTGCTCTGCCTGGGCACGGAAGCAGATGGCTGTGCCATCCTCATCTGCTGCAGCTGCTGGTGTTTTTGGGCATATACTTGCTGCTGCATGTGCTGGAGTCGAAGCTGGGCGAGATTGATCTGTCCTGGAGCTTTGTTGACGTGATTTGTTCCTGGAGGGTTCTGCCCAACCACTACGTTAGGAGTGTAACTAGGGGCTGGTTTATTTTCAATGACAAGGTTACCTAAACAAAGCCCAGAACAAAAGCAAACAGTTAAATCATCATCACCCAGAGGCTGACAAATGCAGAATATTCAGATGTTTCTAACACATTTTCCTCTGTGGCAGTAAAAAAGCAATTTAATCTGGAAATTTCCTTTTTAAGTCTCCCTAACCACATGTGAGGGAAGCAAAAACAGACTACAAGAAGAAATTGCAAAATTAAAAACATGGTTTGTGAGGAAAGAGTGAAAGGACTGGACCTGCATGGTCTAAAAGCCAAGACAGGCAGAGATGACTTCTCTGTGTTCACAACAGACAGCTAACATGAGAAATAAACTAGAAAATAACCATGCTGAGCATAAAGTTCCTGTACTTAAGGAAGTAAAGCCTGGGAAGAGATATTTGGGGATGGTGGAGTGTCCCACCACTGACTGAGTGACTAAGAAAACATTATACAAACATGACACAAAATACTGCCTCGTTAAATGTGGTGGACCGTGTTACCTCTCTAAAGGGAAAAGGCAACACCAGTATTTTTGACTGTTAACAGGCACTCATTGGACTCTCCATGTCCCTTTTTATAGGGATGGAGTTTCCTTTCTGCTTCCCAGGGAATAAACCTCCTTGACTGAAGACAGGAACAGCATAACCTGGAGAGTGGACTCAGAGCACAGAGCAAGTCCACAAAGCTGATGTTTTTGTCAGATTTTCTGTTAGATTTTTATCCAGCAGCGCAGCTCAAAGGCAGGTGCTGACAGGTCTCCCTGTGCTCTCCCCTCTCTAGCTCAGCTCTCTCTTCTCTCATTCAAAAACCTGTACTTTGCAAAGTCTAAGTGACTATCCTTTAAGACACTGCAGCTGGCACAGGGTGCCCAGAGCAGCTGTGGCTGCCCCAGCCCTGGGAGTGTCCGAGGCCAGGTCGGACAGGGCTTGGAGCACCCTGGGCGGGTGGAAGGTGTCCCTGCCCATGGCAGGGGGTGGGATGAGATGAGTTTTAATGTCTCTTCCAACCCAAACCAATCCTATAACCATTTCCACCAGTTCCCAAAACTGTTTGGGAAAGCTCCGCTACTAGAAAGAACAGAGGAGAAAAAGAGAATGACCAGGACCGGATGGGTTATGTCAAGAGTTTCGTTCTCCTGCACTCCAACTCATCCACAATGGATGAACACTCCCAACACTCCATCGAGTTTTGCAAGTAACAAAGAAACACAATTTTCTCACCCAAATTGACAACATTCTTGGCCCAGAACGTGGGGTCGCAGTGGAAGCGTATCGCTCCGTTGGCAGCTGGGACAGGATCACAGCGGGCCTTCAAAATGTGCCGTAACTGGAACGTTATCTGATGGAAAGCACAAACAGACTATTGGGGATGAAGAAATAAAGAATGAGGATGCTAAGAAGTGTGCATTTGCCCAGAGAGTTTAGGCTGGGGAACACCACAAGGCCTGGCAATAGCAAGTGTGGTTCATAGTTCTCAATTCCCCAGGAGAATCACCCACTGACCAACTCATGCTTTACTCTGAGGATTACAGAGCACAGATTACACAATAATACTACTGCAATGACTCAAGGGAAACACTGAGGTGTCTTTAGAGAGCTTGACCTCATTCCTTCTACAATAATACTCCTAAATCCTCAATTTACAAATGAAGTTGGGAAATTTATCCCATCGTTACAGAAGAAGGGGGGGTTAGTTTATTAAATGAAGCATGAACAGCTCACTGTCTCTTCCGTGGACTTACTTTGATGAAGCTGCAGCAATACTTAGATATTCTTCTGACTAATCATTCTCTGAACTGCACAGCCCAGTCTGTACAGCCACACCAGGAGTGCCTGAGGGCACTTGGTTTGTTCAGACTGAAGGAGACCAAGGTCAGACCTCAGTGCGGGCTGCAGCTTCCTCAGGAGGGGCAGCTCCGATCTCTGCTCTCTGTGAGCAGGGACAGGACACAGGGAAGGGCTGGAGCTGTGCCAGGGAGGGCGAGGCTGGATCTCAGGAGAAGGTTCTTCCTTCCCCCAGAGGGTGGTGGGCACTGCCCAGGCTCCCCAGGGTAGTGAGCACGGCCCCAGGGCTGCCAGAGCTCCAGCAGAGTTTGGACAACGCTCTGACAGACAGGGTGGGACTGTTGGGGTGTCTGTGCAGGGCCAGGAGTGGGCCTGGATGACCCAAGAGTCCCTTCCAGCTGAGGATACTGAGGATTCCAAGCCAGGGCATGCCCTCACCAGCCGTTTGCTGTAGAGCAGAGCAGTGCTGCTGCCACTCGCAATTGCCCAATTAGTAAAGTTCATCACGTGCTTCACTTGTCGTGACAGACCAGTGATGTCGTTTTGTTGTTGTATTAACTTCATCTGCCTCTCCTTTGTTACACTCTACAAAGAAACAAAAACTTGATTACAACAGGAGTTTCAGACTGAGGAGGAAAATGCCAGCTGCTTTCACAGTTCTTGGAGCAAAAGGAAAATGTCCCAGGCAGAGCAGCTTTTCTTAATGCTCCCTCTCAGAGTGCCAGAACCACCAATAATTCTCTATTATTTCATTCCACCATTCTTCCCAGAGGTATCAAAGTGCAGGGGTGACTGTGGGCTCAGAGAAGAGCCTCTGCTTTATCCCAGAAAATCATCCACAACTAAAACAAGACCTGTTTCTTCCTCATAATGCCGAAGCACAGCAGCGCAATGAAGAACTGGGGGAGCAAATTTTCTACCTTGTAACAATCACTAGGCAATCAAGAAAAGCCAAAATTCATGTAATTCTACATTCTTTCTTTTACTCATGATCAAATTATTTTTTTCTTCCAGGAATATTCCATTTCCTTGCCACACGATTGCTCCTTAACCAGGAAAAAAATCCATTGTAATTCACTTGATCTTAAATTTTTCAGTCTCATCATGGCAGGTTGGTCCTATTAAGTGAACTAACTTCTTATGATGGATCTCCTCTCTTCAGACAAAGAAAGTAAGTTAAATTTTCATATATTTTAATAACAGTCAGAATATAATTATTATTCAGGATGTTCTCTCTGGAAAGGATGTTTCAAGTCATTGCCTCCTTTATTATTCCAATCTATGTAACTTTAAATATCAGCATTACACCTTCATGTACAAATACATAAGACTGCTGTGTCTCTTCTTACATGAACTCAAAAAGCTGTTTAAGGAACAGACACACCTCATTACATTACAATACAGAAATATGACAAACAACATGAAAAGGAGATTTTCAGGCACTCCTTGACGATGAGCCTGATTTTGAATATGAGCCACAACATAAAAGCAAAGGAGCCACAGGCTCCAGTGGAAGGATTAACAGGAGATGTAACTGCAACACTGCTCAGAGGCAATATTAGTATTATAACACCTGCAGTCACACCAAACAAACTGTTCTCAAACCACCATTCCTTTCCCTCTCAACTGTACCTCGAGGTGCTGTAGGAGAGACTTTCCCTTTTTATTGATTTCATTGATGAGGGTGAATATTGCCACTTTGATTTCCTGTTCCACTCGTTTGTTAGTTTCATGGACTTCTTTTATCCTGAAATAAAAGGAGAAATGTATTGTCAGAGTTCACACTGCACCACCAAATACAAATTCACAACTTGTTTTACTTCAAATAATACGAAACAGTCCTTGTGGTTTGTTTTCCATCTTTACACACACACAGAAACACCCAGCCATGATCACGTGCCTGTATATACACATACTTACCTCCATATCATGTGTCTCTCACGATGAAGATTTATATATGATAATTTAAACTTTTAAGCTTATCAGATTAACCATAAAGGAGGTCAACCCTGAATTTCTGATGGATTCCTCCACTCCTCTCAAAAACCCCTTTGTAACAAAAGGTTAAATACGTGTAATCAATATACTATAAGGATACAGATGTTTTATTAATTATTTGCCTGTCATAATTCTACACTCCTCTTGTGCTTTATTAAAACTGCCTGTCAGTTTTTCACACCTCACACCTTTTCACCATTTCCATCACTGTTATTTCTCCTCAGTTTTAGTGTCAATATTTGCAGCTTCTTCAGACTCAAGCCAATCATCTTGAGCTCTGCCCATGAATTTGAATTTGAAACATAGCATGTCTTAAACTCCAGTGCAAATTCTGGATTTAGTCAATTCTGTAATGCCAACATCACATTGCAACTCACTTGTAGGAGTCAGGGCACAACACCTTGCCATGAGCCAGTGGAAAGAGTTCAACTGTTCTTTTTTGAAGGGATTCTTTGCCACTAGATTTGCAAACTGCTGCACTTGGGATGTCCTTCAGGCTGGTATGACCATGAAACCAACACTCACTGCCTGACAATCTCCACTGTTGGGGTCAAATGCCCTTTAAAGCACCTTGGACACTCGTGGTTTTTCAAGACAGCACAACCTGGAGACTCCAAAAAACATCCAACCAACTCTTCCTTAAGTCCACACCATCCCCCCTTGGCTACGGCACCCAACAATTATTCCAGTGGGCAGCTATTCCTTCAACACTTCTCTGTTTCACAATGGAAGTATCATACCATCTACCAACAAGACTGGAATACTTCTCTTTTTTTAATTCCCTGGAATGTTGATGATAATGGACTGCCAAGTCAACAAAGCCATGGGATGGCAAGTCAGAGTAAACTGGTGTCTCACTTGCACCAACCCTCTGGCTCAGCAGCAAACCAGGATCTTTACCCAACCCAATCACATGCTGTGGAAATTCACTAGATTTTCATTCGGGTCAGAAACTCCTGGGCAAAACCCCCACCATTAAATGTGTTACTTGCCCATTTCTGCCCTTGGATTCTCACCGGAGAATGTTTTGTGACACTTCTTGCTTTCAGTTTCATTATTTCCTACATAACTGAGTTTCTGTCTCTTCAAGACTAAAACTTCTACACCCCACAATGGTGGTGCCTTTTGGGTCCCTTCAAAGACTTCCATGCCCAATCAGCAAATGAAAATTTCCATTTTCATTGCTTCCATCTTCACACATCTGCCCCTGCCATGTAACATTTTCTGATTCCCTCACACTCCATATTTTTTTTAATGTATATGGCACCACAAAGAGTTAAAAATTTGCATCAGAACTTCTCCTTATACCTGTGGTGCACCTCCTTCTCCCCCTGTACTTTCCACCTCCAGATGATGCGTCATTTTGCAAATGACTCGAAAGTTGCAGAAGGCTCATAAAACCACCGAGAGTCACGGTGGAATTCCCTGAGCTGCGGCACAGCCACGTCACCAAAGAGGGTGAAAAGCCAGCAGAGATCACGTGTTCCATTTCTATGTTCAGTATTTCATGTGACATTGAATTTAAGCCACTCCTGGAATCTCAAGTTAAGCTGCCTAAAAAGCCCCAAATAAACCCCCCAAAATCAACCACAATTTCCTATTGAAGCTTGCACCAAGTTTTTGTTACACAGTTATCAGAGGCATTCGTATGAAACAAAAATATTTCAACCCTTCTGTCACCTAGACCTGAACGAAGCAGAAACCACAAGATGGGTTCCCTTGCCTTTTTCATTCCTTTCTTTCCCTCCTCCTTAAAGTGTTATAAACATGTCACATCTTTGGTTTTACTCAAAGTTGCCACAGAAGACATAACCTTTGGCATTTTTTTCTTGTAACAACTTCAACAGTCTTGCAGGGGAAAAAAACATAATGAAAAGTAATTAAGTCCAATACAATTAATGCCATAGAATCAACTCAAATGTGTTATTCTAATCCCATCATTCATCCTGCTGTGATTCAGTAAAAAGGCAACGTAATGGTTAATCATTTTGGGGAACTTACCTATTCTGAACTTGAGCAGCTGCAAAATTTACATAATTCTTCTTCTCAAGAAGTTTGGCCAACAGGTTCTCAATTGCACCCTTCTGGTTCTGAAAAGCTTCTTCCAGAAACTGGTACCTTTTGAGCACACAGGAGGAGACACCAATTACCAAGGAGCAACAGGGTGAAGCACAGGGTGCCCAATTTGTGTATAAACTACAAGATTTTGATAAAATATGACAAAACACTCAGAAAAATCCGACTCTGCGTATGCTGATCAGTGTGAAAAAATGTTTAAGTGCTGAAAAAAATCCTTTAGAAGTGTCCAGAACACTGAACCTCTTGGGAAACATCAATTCCAACCACCCAGGGATGCACTGCCTCATTTCTCAGGACAGCAAGCTATGGAACAGCAGCTCAAGGAAACACCAGGAACCTCAGAGTCTGATGAGGAAAAGGCACTGGTAGCTTAAACACACATGAAAGGATTACAATAAAGGATTCTCTTCTTTTCTGGAAGAGCACAGGAAAGTAGAATGAGATCCATCTGTTAATCCATTAGCAACATGCACAAAACAGATGTAAACAAACCAACCAGAACAAGTCAGTGAACATATCCCAGAAAACCACCCCTCGTGGCAAGGGTGTCTCCCAGGATATTTGTGATTGAGCCTATGCAAGTACAGAGCAGGAATTTTGGAAGTTGCTAATATTTTAATAATACTCATTGCAAAAGTAAAAGTTGTCCACAGGCTGCTGGAGCAGCCTGAGAATAATTTCTACTCTGGGAAAAACAACACTAAATTCAGTGTTGTACCTCTACAGAGAAGAGTCACTTGTAGCCTGACTAGAAAACGCAGTGGCTGATAAATACATATTAATCCCTAGATTGTCCATCATGACACTGAGAAGTACTTGTCCAGACATCCAAACAACTACAGGACAGAGTTCCTAAAGAGCAGGAAGTTTTAGTGTATCTTAAGAAGTTCCAACTTTTTCTGGCAGCTAAGAGCCAGACTCAGGATTTCTTTTTATCTGCAATGAGGCAACAACTTTCAACCAACTAAAACTAAACCATTTCCCCGCTCTGTACTAGAAGAATATATTAATCTAGGAGGAAAAATTTAGACTTTCCTTTACAAAATTCCCCTAAGTTGAAAGGCTGTTGCACAATAAAATATGCCCTTTCAAAAAAAAAATCACCAGAGCCATGACTCACTGGAGCACTTTTGGGCACTTTTGCTTCTACACAGCACCACGTACTCAGGGCTGTAGGAATTTCCCCTCAAGTCCTGGGCAGTGACAGCTCTGGGAAAGTTCACACCTTAATCCCACCAAATCTCCTCAGCCCATGTTGTTTGGACTCTGATCTTAAGAGACTTAACAAAGCTCAACCAACTGCTCTGGTTTTCAACACTCCACGCAGCTCCTGCTTCGCAAGGGATCCTTTCAGTTCAACAGAGGGTAAATGCAACGATATTGAGGACACAACTGGGTCACACCGATGCCATTTCAGCCCCTGAGGCAGCACAGCATGGGAATTAGGACACGGGAATGTTTGTACCTGTGTTCTTTGTGCTCCAGTAACTGACAGTCTCTGCATGTCAGCCTGTCACAGGTTTCACAGAAAAGTTTTAACTGCTCTTGTTTGTGGACAGGGCAGAAAACAGGACGCTGACCAGACGCTCCCACGGCCTCTGTTTTTAAAAATAAACCATTTGTGCATTTTAAAATAAAACGTGGACAATCTGAAGAGCAAAACACCTGAATTCCGAGTTAAGCAACAACCAAGAACTTAGAAAGACAACTCCAGACCCATTCTCACTCTAGAGTTGCTGTGAATACATAAGGTCAGTGATCTTAGAGGTCTTTTCCAACCTTCACGATTTATAGTGCCAGTGGTATATAGCTGTTTCTACTTTATTCAAGGAGAAGGAATTCCTCTCCCAAGCACCCAAAGGTGGCTCTGTAAGAATGTACAACTGTACACAAATATGTGTACATTTTTTAAAGATTTAATTCCATACAGTTCCAGCTCTGACACCCTCAAGGATGGATTCTCTTTATACTGTCAAACATCCACAGGTTTTCTAAGTCAACCCCTCAAAACCTTTACACACCTTATTAAGTCAAACATAACTAAGAGTAACTGCAAAGCAAACATTGTCTGCCTTAAGAGTTACTCAAACCCCACCTAAACTACTTAAATTTTCCCCTTGAGCAAATATCCATGGCAAAAAAATAGTTCTGAGTTTACTAAAAAGTGCTGCATGGCCTTCTGAAGATACTTTGAGTTTAGCAAAGAGGAAAGCAGCCTCTGCAAGATCCAGCAGGAAGGGTTTAAAACATTAATGTCTTCCTCCATCTCTGAAGCTGTTATATCATGCAAGTTATTGTAAATAAAGAGAGATGGTGAATCTACATCTGACATTCATTAAGAGAATTTAAAGTCTCCAGGACACATCTTTGAGTTTAAGACAAATAAAAAAATAAGGACCAGACCTTCAATACAATCACAATAAATAAGATTTCTGACAGAAAGTTTATTTTATTGCAACAGTCCTTTTGAAGCACCTTCCCAGTGAGGTTATCAAAGGGAAAGCTGAGCTATAATATCCCCTTGGTAGTCACAATTTAGCACTCCTTGGAAAAACATCAGCAATTCTTTGTCAGGCCCTGTAATTTGATTTAAGGGTTTCTCATCTATCAGGCTTAATACATTTAATCTTAAAAGGGTAATATTTCTTATTAGAAAATATTCATTAAGACATACAGAGAAACCTCTCCAAAAATGAAGTTTACTTGCTAGAGCAAAGGAAATAAGATCCCTGTCTAAGCTCAACAGCACAATGTTTAACTATTACTAGGATTTTGACAGCAGCTGGCTGAAAGAAAAGCAGTGTTTGCTCCTCTGAAAGGACACAAGAAAACAATCAAGAAGATCTTAACTCATTTTAAATGGAGAGAGAGCAAAGTGTCAGAATCTCTCCTCCTCAGTATAGCCATTCTTCGCACACATCCAGATTGTGGAGAACCTACAGGCCTTAAAATTAGAACTTTTAGCCCATTTACAAATGGAATTTTCTAAGCTAAAATCCAGATACCCTGGACCTGTTTTGAGAACATTTTCTGTGTTACCTCAATAGGCTACAAACTATATATAATCAAACAACAGTTTGAGGATTAACTTTTAATAAAGCTGCACATCTGAACAAGTCCTACACACACTTCACACATTAAATTTAGGTAACTAAAAGAGAGATGCAACCAAAAATACACTCGAATTCCACATTTACTCAGCACTATCAATACAACAGCATCATACTGAATATGACTATAAGCTTATCTGTATATGCTTGTCTACTGGGAGAACTATAATTGCTCCTCATAAAAAAATACAGCAAAACCTGTAATTTAATTTCCTTGCCAGTGGATAAGATTATCAATATCTCAGTGCTCTCTAGATTCCAACCCCCTCCATTTAGTTACTTGTTCTAAATAGAAGGATTATTAGGAATGGATGTAAATCCTTTCCAAAGGCTTCTTCTGCACTCAAGGTATTTTTGACATTGAACATGAAACTATGAAAAATACGAACAAGTAACTCAGTATAAAATTTAGTTTTTACTCTACTTTTAGAGCTAATTTTACACTGGAAACTTTTTATGATACTTTTCCCAAATCCTTGGGGAAAAACCCAGAGGCGGTTGTTCCCAAAATCCCCCTCCCTCTCTCTTTTTACACATGCCCAGAACACTTCTCCTGCAGGCAGGACAAAGGGCTCACCTGAGGACACATCCTCTTTTTTCCTGATCATATGATCTTTAGTGAATTTGACTCGCTGGTGAGCTTCTATGCAGGTCTTACACAGCCACTCCCCGCACTCCACGCAGAATCCCACGGCGCTGGCATTGTCCTCGCAGCTCGTGCACACCTGCCCAGGGACACACAGTCATTTTCCCGGGAAGAATCAACGGGAACAAAAGGGGAATGTGGGGCAAGGAGAGCCCATACCTGCTCGGACTTCTCGTCGGAGCTGCTCGGTGTCTCCGAGGTGTCCTTCACAAAGTAGTTGTCCACCAGGTCTATCTGGCGGCACTCCTGGCGGCAGATGGGACAGCGGATCACGCCCACTGCAACACAGGCATGGCACAGGGTCACACTGGGAATGGCACAGGGATGGCACAGGGTCACACTGGGAATGGCACAGGGATGGCACAGGGCCACACTGGGAATGGCACAGGGATGGCACAGGGCCACACTGGGAATGGCACAGGGCCACACTGGGAATGGCACAGGGATGGTACAGGGCCACGCTGGCACGGCACAGGGATGGCACAGGGCCACACTGGGAATGGCACAGGGCCACACTGGGATATGGGAACACACGGACAGAGGCACCAGGGGGGACACAGAACCCCCACATTGCTCTTCTCACTGGAGGGAATCAGCAGATTCCATTGTCCTGCACCCCCAAAACACCCCTCAACAAGAAACCCACTCACCTCTTCAGACCTCCTCAGGAAAGGAGCCCACAATGAAGTTGGGATGGTTTTGACATCACACTCAGTTTTTCTTAATTCCCCCCAAAAATATGTATTTTAGCCAAGGCATTCATTCTCCCCAAATATTTCAATTTTTCCTCGGCTCATTTTAAATGGCAAAATTGAAGTTTGTTCATTACTTTCTCTAACAGTCCCATAGTCCAGCCCATCTCAAGACAAGCATTAAGAGGGCTGTGCTCAGACTGGGGTGACTTCAGTGATGTTCCTGAAAAGTTGTGTCCCAATATCATCCCGGATATGACAGAGGAAGATTTCTAATACAATCTGCTTCCCTGAGGTCAGGGAGGAATAAAATTCCAAAATCCTGCTTTGTTATCCTCTGTAACCACTAAATTAGAGTTTTAAGTCCTCAGCAGAGCTGCAAAGAAGTTATTCCACGAACCAAACTGATATTTAAAGATGTCTATGAACAATCCACATGAAGGTTGGAAAACTTATTTACCACTACGGCAGTGGTTTACACTTTCGTCACAGAAATGTCATTTGATCTTAAATCAAATTCCTGCACAATTTATTGAAAATATAATTCTCAAGGAGAAGCTTTCTAAGTCATTTGGTGTTTTTATACACTGAAATATCCGAAACAATTTTGAGAAGTGTAATTAAATGATGCTCAACTCCTCTGTGGATATTCAATTAGGACAGCAGGACTTATTTCAGAGAGATTAATTACATTAGTAGTGAAGTAGCATTCATTTTTTCAAGTGCTAAAATTAATGACGGTTTCAGAACACAGGAGATTCACTGCAGAGCAACAATAATCCAACTAAAATCCCCTGTCTCATCAAACCAAACACATCTCAAGAGCAGGATGTGAAAAATAACCAGTACTGCAGCACCCACATTTCCAAGAGCTTTCACACATACAACATGTGCAGAACCTTGAGGTTTTCTTACTGCTGAGTGACAAAATCCTTTGGGGAATACTGGATGAAAGCCCTCTAGCAGCTGATGTGTATATATTTACAGAACAAAAATTCTGGATTTTTACAATTACAACTACTCCATCTAAACCAGACCATAACTAAACCTTATTTTAGTTCTGTTTTGGGTCAAATACATGAAATATTGCAAGAAAACAGCAAAACAGAACAGGCCCAAGCTCTAGAATCTTTACACAACAAAAAGTCAAATTCCACAGATGCAAAGCCCTTCCTGCAAGGCAAGTTCTGGGGTTTGAAGTAGCCCAATCAATGGAAGATTGAATAAAATCAAACCTTTTGCTACTGAACTGACAGCCCACGGATTCTGACCATGGATAATTCCACCCTGTCCCTCTGGCAGGGAGGACACAAGGAATGGGCAGCCCCATATCCTGCTCTCGGGTCCCACACCCCATTTTTGCACCTCCACATTCAAACACAAGTCACACCCAGAAGGTGCCCCCCGTGTTCTGCACATCCCCCAAGAGGTACCAAGGCCTTGCAACTCCCATTTAGCACACACACTTGTTTTTCACATCTCAACACCCATTATTTCCACCAGGAGCTTTCCAATAATACATGAGCCACTAAACATCTCATATCCTGGTCTTTTAATCCAATATAAAACAAATTACTGCAGCACCATTTGTACTAAACCCCAAATTGCAGTACTGAAAAGATACAGATGTGTCTGATTTTGGGAGGGGAGAGGGAAAAATAGAGGAAAATCACACTGAAATAGCATTTACAAAGAAGAAAGAAGTCCTTGCCTGTCAAAACTTGAGATAATTTGCAAGCTAACAAGGTTTATTGTAAAACTTTATGTGCTTTAGGACAACCTAAGGCTCAAATGTTTATCTAACCTATGAGGAAAAACAAGGTTTCACTGCCAGTTTCAATAAAAAGAAATTCTTATCTAAGAAAATAAATGTAAAACTATCATCCTATTTATACTCCAGCAGAAGTTACAACACTTCTTCTGCATGAAACAAACCAAACACATTAGTCCTGGTACACACATTCCCACTGTAATTCCCAAAAAGCCACAGAGCTACTTCCAAGGGACACATCAGCACACAGCAAAACCACTGTTAAAAGATCGGTATTTTCTTACTCAATCACAGCTAAATCAGAATTAGACACAGAGAAATTACAACGGTCAGACTGGTTTATGATCTCCCCCAATCCTAATTATTACCATGAAGATTGCCAAGGCCCTCACAGAAGGTTTCACACTCTTTGGAAGCCACACATTGATGCTCCAGAGGTCAAAGCAGCCCTGGAGCGAAGAGTTGAGAAAGGGGAAGCTTCTTTCAGGAAGTTCTGACCACACCATGTGAAACTCTGCACTGAGGGTCTCCAACATTCTGTAGGGCAGTTCCTTCCTCATGGACAGTGTCTCCAAAACACTGCCCTCAGCATTAACTACAGGACCACAGTGAGGCACTGGGTGCTGAGAAAAGGACAATAAAGCACCCCCAAAACTGCACCAGCCACCCAGAGATGCTCCTGGGAGTATCAGCACTTCCATGAAGAGATGCAAGAACAATCATCCTTTGGACCTAAAAGGGCACAGGAAATGATGAACTATTTTACTAGAGCTGCAGATAACAGGGGTGGGTTTCCAAGGTTCTTACACTGTATTTAAGAAGACTGACACTGCTGGTTTTTCCACCTGTTTCTATCACACACCTCAGGATGGTGTGTCAGACCTGTAACAACCGTGAACACAAATATTTATTACCTCTCTTCAACATACACAGCCCTATGCACCACATTTTCCTCTCCCTGCCATTCTCAGTAGCACTGTGGTGAATAAATGACATCCTATTCCCAATTAATGATGCAATTCAGAACAAATTCTGCTTTTTGACAGACAATCTGCTCCAGAACAGTAACAATATTTTCAATCACACATGTTTCCTGCCCCCCATCTGCTGCCACAAACACAACACATAGCCTAAAGGGAGTTACCTAAGGCAGATTTAAGTGAGAAGCAGGAATAGCTTCTCACCTGGAAATCTGGATTGGGAGTCTCCAATCCAGCAGGCAGGGAAATCCTGCCTTGCACGACCAACTCCACTCAAAGGGAGATGGGTTTCACCTTCTCATAACAGGAGCTACTCCTCCTCACCAGAGTTCCCACAGCCTGGAATACAGGGAGAAAAGGGCCTCCCAGATTCCTTGGAACAAGGGTATGGAGTCCCCTGACAGGGTCAGACAGAGCCATTCACCTGGGACAGTACTTTGAGCTGAAGACCAACACAAAGGGGAAGGGGTTTGTCGCACCAAATTTTACTGCACACGTTGCACTGTTAGTTATACAACTGCTGCAGTCACAGCTCCTTCCATTGCACATTAGATCATCTTATTTGACTAAGACTTTAAGAACGCTAATGAGAGTAGCATCTCTGTAATCCTTTTAACTGCTTATGATTTAGATAACGCACACTAATCTAGACCACAGACATCAAAGCATGGCAGAGAGCACGAAACTGAACTAAACTGAGGATAAAAGGTAGTTTTGTTTTCACAAAAACAGAAAGGCTGCTAAAAAAACCGGCATCATAATCCAGCGGCAAATCACAACTGCACACTGCAAAGGACTTCAGGTTTCAAATGGAAGATGCTTTTGATCTATGGCCCCCAACTCAAGCTGCAACACAAGTATTCTTATTAATTGTAACTCATAACTCTGAGGATATCTTGTACATATTTATGTTTAAAATTCCTCAAAGGTAGCTATGCTCCTCTGATGGTTATTTGCATGCATCTCAAAGACACTGCAAAAATCACTTTGCACCTCAGCAGCACCCACTTCTCACCACTGGATCCCCTCCACCACGGGGATACCCCAGAGAGCCTTTCCAGCAGCTCAGATTCATAAATCCAAAGTTTATTCAGATACTGAACCCAAACCCTTGCATTCCTACGTATCTCCACTTACATACTGCAATGCCTATTTTCCTGAGCTCCAACTCCTTCAACATCAGCTCTGCTCTGTAATACAAAAACCTTCATCAATTCTTGAGTTGCTTCATAACATCCAAAAGAAAATCTAAAACATGACTACAAAAAGTGTAACTTTGACCTCACTTAATACCCCAAACCAAAATGTTTGAAGTGTGTTATGGGCAACAAAGCTGAACAGGAACCAACAGCAGGTCCTTCAGTGCTGCAGGTGCAGGGCATCCATCCTTGCCCTGCCCTGGGACACTGGGCCAGGACAGGACCCCCAGCACAGGACGGGCTGACCAGCGGGGGCAAGGCCAGCACTGGGGACCAAAACCATCAGGGCTGGAGCACAGAACACGTGAGGAGAGCTCTCAGAACTGACCCCAAGGGACAGGGAGGCAGAGCCAGGCTCCTCAATGAGGAGCTCCACAAAAGGATTGACAGGTACAAGCGAGAACAAGGCACGATTTGCCCCAAAGCAATATGAACTTGCCATGTTACACAGAGGATGCTCCAACACTGCTCCCTGTGTCACTGCCATCCCAGCACAGTCACCTCACACCTGGACAGGGCTCCCTGAGGATCCTCCTCTCACCAGACCGGCTCTGGGCGGGAGGTGGAGCTGGACACACCTGACTTTGCCATCCCATGTGATGCTCCAACATCTGCCTTAAAGAAATGCCTTTAAAATGCTGTTGATACTCAAGACATCAATCAGCACAAGCCTAAAACTCTGCCACGTCACCCACTGACAACCAAGCCATCAATCTTCCACAATCCCAATTTCTGTTGAGCAGAGTTATTTCAGACATCTGGCGTTGCACACACGTGTTTGTTTTGGGTTGCAATGTCAGGCTGAATCCACACACAAAGCCTTACCTGGATGTAGGATCATTAAAGCCCTGTCAGATGTTTACACTGTTACAATGTTGATAAAACTTCCTGGTTCAGGAAATATTTGCAAGCACTCCTGAAATTTAGTAACTCCAGCTTCCGTTTTAAGTTCAAACTTGGCATGTATCAGGAGTGAATCTCTGCCAGGCTCATTTACTGGGTGAGAACACCAATAGAAGTTACTACACGTGCCTAATATTTACTGCTCTCAGCACTGAGAGTGTCCAACAGTTTCTGCACAGCCACACATCAAAACCCTGCTGCAGTTTCAGTGATTAGACCTTGAAATAAACCCTCGCAGGTCAAGGGAGTGACACGATCAGACTGAAATCTGTCAGAGTAAATACATTAAAAAGAATCAATTGCTTTCGAGGTCCACTTCTAGAGCAGCATTTTTGAATAATCTTTGCTTATACAACTGTACAACACATTTATACTTAGTAAGAAAAACCAAATTACAGCAATCACAGATATTCTTATAAAAATAAAATACCTCTAAATGTTCTCAGATAGAAATATTTTAAAATACACTATTAATTTAAACTGAAATTCAAGTTTCAAAAGATTTTTACGAAGTCCAGAACATGAACGGACCATTTTTCAGGACTCATGCTGGGCTTCAGCATATCTTAATGACCCTTATTTATTAAACACAGAAAAAAAATTATAGAATCAAGAGACTCCAGGTGATTGTTCCAACCCACTCAGATGCAGACAGGCAAAGTCTGCCTCCATCCACAAACACAGAGAGGAGTGAAGTTTGCAAATCCCCAGCACGAGCAAGGCCAGATGCTGGATTCCAAAACCACAACTCAAGTTTATCTTCTAAAACAGAAAGGGAGGAGGAATAGAAGGAAAAGGGAGAATCAGGAAAAGCCGAGAGAAATCAAGAGAAGCAGGAGCGAAGGAGTTGCCAGCAGCGGCAGCACGGGCTGGGTGCAGGCCACAGGGTCAGCCCTGCCTGGGGGGCTCCAACGTCCGGACCGCTCCAGCTCCTGCCCCTGCTCCAGCCCCAGCCCCAGCTCCTGCCCCTGGCTCCAGCCCCAGCTCCTGCTCCAACGCCCGGACCGCTCCAGCTCCTGCCCCTGGCTCCAGCCCCAGCTCCTGCTCCAACGCCCGGACCGCTCCAGCTCCTGCCCCTGCTCCAGCCCCAGCTCCTGCTCCAACGCCCGGACCGCTCCAGCTCCTGCCCCTGCTCCAGCCCCAGCTCCTGCTCCAACG